>OY292402.1:2344546-2842377 GCA_958496205.1 Idaea biselata
CTGGTCTGAGTGTTTTCTATGTATCATATAATCTACTATATAAAAATAAGTCGGGTTTTCCTTCCTGACGCTATAACTCCAGAACGCACGAACCGATTTCCACGGTTTTGCATTCGTTGGAAAGGTCTCGGGCTCCGTGAGGTTTATAGCAAAGAAAATTCAGGAAAAATTTTATTATCTATAATTTATAAGGCAAAACAACGTTTGCCGGGTCAGCTAGTAAATAAATAAAAAGGTAGATGCATAGTCATGACAGATATAAGTTTTATGGCATAAACATATTGGCTCTAATGTCTTTATCCAGGGAGGAAAATTTTAACTACGTTTGTATGGAGAAAGAGAATGGAGATTTTTCTCTTAATGTATTGTTATGCAGACACAATTATAATTGCTTGATGTTAAAAGGTTTTATTTTATGGGGTTTGTTTTAAGAGGACAGTCTATCTACTCTTTCTCCATACAAACGTACTCGACTGTTTCCTCCCTGGATAAAGATATTACAGCAAATGTTTATATGCCATAATCGTATTCGTAATCGATTATTTTCTAATCAGAAAAGAAATAAAATTCAGAACAGAACATAAGTCCTATATCAGCCATGACCATGCACCGAGGTTTTTTTTCCTTTTCTCATAATTTTGAATTTTATTTCTAACCTAATTAGGAAATTAAAAAAAACGTAGGGACATAGTCATGGCCGATATAGGTTTTATGGCATAAACATATTTGCTCTAATGTCTTTATATTCTGGTGCACGGAAAAACTCGTAAGAGTTTTTGTTGCACCTTTTAGTAATGAATATTTTTGTATATTTTTTTCTTTTATGTAAATAAATAAAAAAATATAAGGATGAAACAGTCGACTACGTTTGTATGGAGAAATATCGTAGAAAAAACAACTTTTTCTATTTTTCTAGATTTCAGCGTCGTCGTATATACATATTATTCTATAATATACATCGTCTAGGTACTACTATATATACAAGTAAGCAGGTACTTACATATATTACTGAAAATTCAAAACGTTTCCTGTCTTTTGAAACCGGTGCATTGCTTTGAGCTAGACTTTTCAGCAGATTTCTTTGAAAGCGCTTCGTAAATGCAAGTCTACTGTAAGTTTGTATTGATGACACGAAATTGAAAGTATTCATAGAGTTTTTGGGATTTTTCTAGCTTTGTTTTTGTTTAGAAAATTAAAGAATAATATAAAGAAAAAATGTTGTTACAATATGAAGGTACAATACATAACTACCAACATAATAAAAAGGTTTTAACTTTAGAAAGATTTCGTTGGCTGTTTTAGCTGTTTTGGCTATTCGGAGGTTCGGCGAATCGGTATGAAGCGAGTGAAAAATCGTATTTATACCATTCACACTCTTAAAAGCTTATTTTATTCACGCAAAACAGTGAATAAAAAGGCCTTTTACTCACGCTGTTTGAATTTTGAATTTAGAACACAATTTACTTGTCTCGTCCATCTCAATGCTTATACAACCTCCTTACGTGAAAAAATTTTTATACAAACTCCTTACGCAAAGAATACTCGACATAAAATTATTTTTAGGGTTCCGTACCCAAAGGGAAAAACGGAACATTTTTACTGAGACTTCGCTGTCTGTCTGTCCGTCTTTCGCTAGTATGTATCTCATAAACTGTGATAGCTAGACAATTGAAATTTTCAAAGTAGATATATTTCTTTAGCCGTTTTAACAACAAATATATAAAAAAAAAACATTTAAGGACCATTCAACAAACGTGATTTTAACATAAAAACCCGATGTATTTTTACCACTAGCACTTTTTACCATCTAGTGATGAATTGAGACTGGCGCCAGTGGTAGAATAAATTTGAACGTTCGCGTTGCGTTCACGGATTGGTTGCCGGTCCAGTGTTTATTTGAGGGTACCGTACCCAATAATAACTGTGATAGTGGTACGGAAACCTTCGTACGCGACACGAGTCCGACTCACACTTGACCGGTTTTTTTTTCTCGTAGTCATGGTATAAAGTATAGTATGCAACTCTTGAATAAAGTACGGATTAACATTGAGGGCCATGAACCACTGGCGTCGCTCAGGATTCTGACACTTGAATCACTCGCTACGCTCGTGATTCGATCATCATGAATCGCTCCCTACGGTCGTGATTCAGTCGTTAGAATCCTTCACTTGCTCGTGATTCATCTACGGCCCTCGCACTAAATACGTCTTTTATTCACTAGTTGCATAATATACTATTTTCACATAATTTTATCTAAATTATATCATTAGCTATAATATTTCGAATTCAATTCAGATTTTTCTTCGGTTTTCGCGATGTAGATATTATGAAATTAAACTCATTTTTCGGCTTTAAAAGCTTTTTAATGCTCATTTTAAGAATAGCAACGCGAGCAACCTCAAGTTTAATATCAAGTAAAACTTCCTCCACAAATGTCTTAAGAACTTAACAACAAATTATTAAGCATAACCCTTTTAAAAACAGGACAGAAACATGACAGAAACACAGAATTCAACAACAGTTGAAGCTCGTATCTTGAAAATAATTTCCTTTCTGGCTTTTCCATTTTCCCAGTGGAGGTACCTACAGACCTAGTGAAATCTTATACCGAGCGGACATAAATTCTGTTTCCGCGTCGCAGTGGACAGGCCAATTCCGTACTACTATTGAAATCTTTGTCTCGATTCAAATTTGAATGTCTAACGAACAATTATTTGGTGTGTAAACATGATAAATGGATCCAAATCTATTATTGCGGTTAGGTATTGTGCTTACCTACTTCGTGTGACTTGGTTGATTGTTTATTTTCTGTTGGGTTAAGGGGACAGTCTACCTATTCTTTTTTCCGTACAAACTTTACATACGTAGTCTGTAAAAAATGACATTATTTTTTATATCAGCCATGACCATGGTCATTGTCATTAAAAAAAAACCAAGACGTCGGGGCATGGTCCGATATAGCTTTTATGGCATAAATAAACATATTTGCTCTAATGTCATTATCCAGCGAGGAAACAGTCGACTACGTTTATATGGAAAAAGATCGTGGAAAAAGAGGAGGTAGACTGTCCTGTCAAGTAGTATAGATACCTACTTTTAGTGTAAGATTGGCGTTTCCGTGCTGTTTTACCCATAAAAGTTATTTTAATCTTAAAATATTGGGATACAAATTAGCTTATTATTAAGTTTCATCAAAATCGGTTGCTAATTAGTTTCAGGTAATATCTCAAACAATAGTTTCAAACAAACTTTTATTCAAACATACATCAAAACATACATCCAAATCTTATCACTTTATAATATTAGTATCAAGGCGGAATCAGACATCGCGAGGCGTGCGTTGCGAATGGTTCGCCTTACATGCCTAGGGCTGTGTGGGCATGTGTGCTCACAGTGAGCATTTGCATCGTACAATCGTTGCGAACGCCGCGCCCGCCGCCTTGCGAGCCGTGCGCTCCGTGTGGCCAGACGGGTGTTTTTCTACTGTTCTACTGATGAACCCTATGCGTGGTTGTTTGCGTGTCGTGTAGGACGAATGCATAAATTTTATCACGCATGCCTCAGGTTGAGGCATCCGTGAGGGACCTTTCGCGACGCACGTCTCGCGATGTCTGGTCCCGCCTTCAGATACACATTATATTCCTATTAATTTATTATTTACTACCTACGTATTCCTTTGGTATTAAGTAGGTACATATTCTGTACTTAATAATAAAGGACTAGTCCGGACACAAAGGCTGTACCTACTTGGAAAATGAGTCAGATCAGTTAGTATAGAAATGTAAGCACAGTTTACTTATCAGTTGGTCTCGTTAAATGTCTCTTCTACGGCTGTTTCCCTGTCACTGAAGCATTTTAAAACAGTGAACTGACCGAAATTGATTTATAATGAAAATCGGTATGTACCTTTAGGTAGAGCTGGATACCAGGGTCGGTAATACGCTCCGCAATCGTATTTCAATAGTGTGTCGATAGAATATTAATCGTCATATTTGACGTGTATTTGACACATTTGGCAGTTTCCTATGTTAACTATTCTATCAACACACCACTGCGACACCACTGAGACACCACTGAGATGCCACTGATGGAGTCTCGATAGTTGTCAAAACTCTAATGACAGGATGGATTTTTAACAGACTTGACAGACAGACAGACAGAGAAGGTTGGTTACCATGGTTACTATTGCAATTCCACTGAGACACCATTACGATACTATTGAAGTCTACCAAATTTGTCACAGTCTCGATATAATGGCAATAGTGTGTCGATATAATCGTAATTGTATTGTCATCTTGTGTCATTTAGTGTAATACCGGTCCAGGGGCCTTATTTTGTAACTTTGTTGCGAACAAATCTCGATTGAAACAATTGAAATTGTTAGTTATACGTCATTTTTCACGTCATTCACAGTCGCTCACAAAATGGCATTGCAATTTAAACTAGCGACTGTAACTATCAAAATGTATTTCTACTAACGCAAAAATCGACATTTTCAATTATTGTTTCAATAGAGATTTGATAGCAACAGAGTCACGTAATCAGGGGCCTGAAATCACAAACGACATTTCAACGGGATCGCGACATACGCGGGTAAAACCGGAGGGCACTGCTAGTAATACGTTCGTAATGTAATGTATGACGTAATTCCAAAGAGTGAGTAGCTAATAATTCATTCTCTTCAATCTCCATACCGTTCGTTCCAAAAACAAATAAAGTGGAAACGGCTAACGAAAATTAAGCGGAACAAATAAAATACTTTGTTATACTTTCACTTTCAGAACAGAGTTCTAACCAAACTGTGACCTTTAGCATTTCTCACTTTTGAGCTCTCGCAGTTCAAGGATATTTGGATCTTACGATTAAGGTCAGAGGTTTAATACGCAGTAGGTATGTCAAATACTCAAAATGTCACAACGCAAACGATCAATTATTCATATTGACCAGCACGTATAATACAACATGTTAAGAGGAAGAGGTATTAAGCCGAAAGGGGATTGTTCTTGACGTCTAAGTAAAAAACAGTTTTCTTCTACGACTTTTGGAACTTCGAACTTTTTTTTCAAAAAAAATACGAAACCAGCGCGTTAGAAAGCTTCGCTACGAATTTTTAGAAGCATTTTCGAATTTCACTTACCACCAGGCATACCTCCTTGTGAACGTTTGACCACTATCATAATTATAATAGTGCCTGGCCTATACGGTATAAAAATAAATATTTGTTTTAATTATTACATCATCTGTGTAAATTTCAACTGCCTATCTATTACGGTTAATAAGAGATGGTGAGCTTGGTGAGAGACGGACGGACGGACGGACAGGCAGACAACGAATTCTCAGTAATGGGTCCCGTTTTTACCCTTTGGGTACGGAACCTTAAAAAATATCAAGACGAAAAATTTGCCGTCTGCAATGACTTTTAACATTACGCTCTCTATCTCAATTTATTATACTTTAATTTGGTACCTTGTTTTGTAATTTAGGAAAAACAAGTTCGTGGATTAATAAAGTTTGTTTTGAAGGTTGACAAAGTGAATATTTAATTTTTTAATAATAAAAAAGCGTTTATTAGACAAACACACGACATTACAACGAAAAAAAAAACAAAACAAAAATACTTTACTAAAGAATAAATGATAAAGATTATGCGGTTTGGTGTTGTTTGTGATCGTGGGAATTGGCTCCTAATTGTGCTAAATAAAAAGAATTTGAAGTTTCGGCCGTAGCTTATAATTACTAGTCGGTAGTAAGTCGTAGCGCCAAGCATATTCATTGTCATTGTTGGTTAGAAAAAAAACTAAATATAATAGTCGGTAGGTAAAATTATGATACAGGTATGTTATAATGTACAATGTTTTGTTTTTGTTTCCTTGGCAATTTCGCGGGGAAATGCTACCAGCACAATGGGCACTTTTGGTCGTCATGGACATAATCGATAGAAATTTTACTCTAAATATATTTCAGACATATAAATTATTTTTTGTTTAGTTTTTAGTGCAATAAAAATTTCGAAGTGTGTAATGTTGGTGCTTGCCGCTGAAGGACGGTACCTAGGTTTTTAGTTTTACAAGCACCATTATTTACCTAAGAAATTAGAGTCACTTTCAGAACGAATTAGTTGAAAAATGCATTTATTATAGATTTATTACAAGAATGCAGTATACCTACGTGATGAAACATTATTAAGTATACAGGGTTATCATAATTATAGAAACGAATTATGAAAGCCGACCGGCTACCTCCTGACATCCCAAGGAACAACTTTTATTCTACGACTTTTGAAATTTCGAATGTTTATTCAGAACCCTAACCCATAATATTTCAGTCGTTTCTGAAGAATAGTACTGAAATTTTAGGGTTATTGACCTCTGCGCCCGGATAACAGTGATTTATGCAATTAGAGAATTGCAAATATTTTCGAAATTTCAAAAGTCGTAGAACAAAAGTTGTTCCTTGGGATGTCAGGAGGTAGCCCTGATCCGCTTTTATAATTCGTTTCCAATAACCCTGTATAAGTTTCTTTGATTAAAGTACTATGGAATATTTCATAGGAATCCAATAGTCTGAATTCAATTTATTATTATTTCAAGGACTTTGTTTAGAAAACAATATTGATATTGTTATGTTTTCATAATCGTAAGATAAAAATTATACCTAGCTTAGATAAGGTACCGACTGCAATACCTACCTTGTTGTATGCACGAAATTAGTAAATTGTTGTTACTATTTAATATTTTAAGACCTCCAAAGTACAAAGTTTCTAAAAGTGTTTACCACACTTAGAAAATACTGTTTTTGAAAAAATGCTTTCAAATATATATTCGTACCCGGTGGGATTCAATCCCGTGAATTACTGGTAATCCAAACCAACGCGCTGATCACTAAGTTGAATTTTTAAGCATTTTCACAACAATAAAAGTAGTCTTATTCTTTATGCCTGATTCTATTATTTTACCAAATTTTAGTTCAAAATATAATAACAAATCATAACATCGAAAGCTTTCCGTCTAATCGCACGAAATTGTTCTAAATCTTCAGAAGTTTCATAGACCTTTTAAAATTCAATCAGATGGAACGCCAATATCCGAAAGTAATTCTAATCCTCGAAACCAAAGTAAACTCAACAAATCTACTAACATAAAACCTTCTGCCAGTTCGTCATTGTTTCTTCAACTTTAGCTTTAGATATGTAGACGACCGACTAACATTTACCCCTTGACGCTGTTGCTTGAGATAGCTTGCGACTGGCGTCTTCCTTTGAGCTAAGTTTTATCAGGCATCAAGACTGCTGATGGCCGTCAAGTGGGGACGCTATTACATAAAATATAGTTACTTCAGTTACGACATGGGGGCTACCGCGGCTTCCTACTAGGTAAGCGTGCTACATCTTACACCGTCTTATTTCATCACCACCGTCAGGTGAGATAGTGATCAACATTAAAATGACTATCTAATTTTGTTTTGGCCCGATTGGAACTCAATGTATGGAAGCAAAACAGTGAAACAATTGAATGTGTGGCCCGTTTGTGCATAAGCCATCATATAATATATATAATATATAATATCATATATATGCCTTAGACTGGTGGGTGGTAACAAACCGAGGCCGAAACCTTCCACCAAGAAACCCCCTTTGGTCGCCTTTTATGATGGGATACTGAAGATATTTTCTTTTACACCCGAGCTACAGGGCCCAAGAATCGTCAGACCAAAAGTCACCCGTCTACTACAATTATCAAAGGAAATAGTCAATATGCAAATGAAGCCTTAATTAACCATCTGAAAGTTTTCAGAAGGGTTCACCAATTAGGGATACCTAGTTCATTACACTTTCAAATTTCCTTCGCCGATTTATATTCGGTCTTGAACGAAACGAATTTCTTGAGGCGTTCTCCTAATTAGCTGTCTTGTCGTTTTATTTTTTCAAATGTAAAATTGTATTTCAAGAAATTGTTATTCTGGTTGTGGAAAATTTTCAGGTACGTAGGCTGGTACAATTTTTTCCCTGTTTTTTCAAAGACAATGAGTTAGGTATCTAGGTAGGTATGAGTTTGTGTTTTCTTTTTGTTGTTATTAGATATTTAATGTGATCTGAATGAGTAATTGACCATTTACAAGATGCTGACTATGCTGGGTTCTAATGGAGTAAACCTAATAGCGAATACACTAAGGTAGTCATCTCCTACTTCGTTTACCTTTTTGATCTGTATTTCTGAAATAGGGTATAGAAGGAGAAAGGTCGCCTGGTGTGATCCATTTCAAACTCGTCTCTGACGGACGAGCTTCACCAGTTCCAAAGTCAAACTGTTGCGGAAATTACTCACACACCTTTTAAAATAAATGGATCGAAATTCGAACGTCGCGCGTCGTTGTTAGAATGCCATCTAGGTAATCAAACACCCGTATTTATAGACGAATCTGGAGGGTTTCTTCGGTTCGTTTCGATGCGACAACGATACGATAATACGATGGTTCTACTGTCACCCTACTATCAGAATGTGACAGTAGAATCATCGTATTATCGTATCGATGTCGCATCGAAACGAACCGCAGTAACCCTCCGGAGTGATTACTTTGACTAAGCAATGCCCTGTCTCGCTCTTATTAGTGAATTTTAACGTCAACGAAATTGTGACAGACATAACAATATTACTTAGACAAATAATTACTTAGAATCCTACTTATAATATTATAAACGTGAAAGTTTGTATGTATTTATATCTGTATATGACTTTGTTACTCCTTCACGCAAAAACTACTGAACCGATTGCGATGAAACTTGGAATATAGATAGCCGGAGACCTAGAATAACACATAAGCTACTTTTTATCCCGGTATTCCTGCGGGTGAAACCGCAGGGCGCAGCTAGTTGACTATAAATACGAGTTGAAGGATCAAATTTAACCTATCGTCTCGCATAAAAATAGTTATCAATCGCGACCGATAACGTTAGAACTATGCCCACATTTGGACCGTAAATCTCTCGGGCAAATGAACACGTCTGAGCATCGATCGGATGCGATACATCTCGGATCGGACGATTCGGACATAAATCGGCCCGCGGACACGGTTAACGGGCCGATACCGATTTATTGCTTTAAGTCTGCTTAGAACCCGGTTGGTTGGTTTTTTTTTATTATGTTTTTTTTAGGGTGGAATGTTATGTGCTGTTGACTTAAGGGTGTTGTTACACTAGCGGTTTGTGGACGGGTTGCGGTGGGCCCGCTGCGTGCCTACTGCGGTTTCACTTGTAATTCATACTAATGAGTTTCATATAATAAATCGATGTCAGTTAATGATTTTTACATTTATATTCATTGCATTAATGGCATTGCGCTCCGCCTCGCCAGGAGCGATACGCGTAATATACACGCTGTTTGCAATTTGAGCCCAGGTGCCCAATTGCAAACCGCTAGTGTGATAAATCTCTGATCGAAGCTGGCGATGGTGTACACAGATGTGTAAGTTCGTAAATACCAGATTTTTAGCGGCCAGGAGGGTTACTTCGGTTCGTTTCGATACGACAACGATGGTTCTACTGTCACCCTACTATCAGAATGTGATAGTATAATCATCGTATGACAGTATCGATGTCGTATCGAAACGAACCGCAGTTACCCTCCAGGTGCCGCTGGCCTTATGGCTTCGCGCGAACGGGCCACCGACCGACCACAGCCACTTTTTCACAACTGTAGCGAGTGGCCGCCACCGACTACACATGTGCGGCGCGTCTATACAAAATATACGAAAAATGTATGTTAAGTCGCTGTCGCTGGCCACTAGTGGCCTGTAGTCGGTGACCCATTTACGCGAAGTCTATATATTGCAGCGCTAAGAAACGATGTATCTTGCAATGAACTTTTATATCCATTTTATGATATTTTTTGAGAGAAAGCCTTGTTCGATACACTAAACTAAATTGCTTTAAAGCGTGCCAAACGGGAGTGCGGTTGGGTGAGTTGATGGCTTGTCGGGTGTTAAAACTGTTTGCGGGGAAGTTCTTAAAAGTAATGGCTGAAGGGCTTTTTTGATGTGTTCAATACGGCAGCCTTTTGGCAGCCATGTCCTTGTTAACTTTCTCGAACTATTGTTTTAGGATTCATTTTTATTCATATTAAGAGGACAGTATACCTACGCTTTCTCCATATAAACGGAGTCGACTGTTTCCTCCTTGGATAAAAACATTAGAGCAAATACGTGAAACGTATTTGATAAAACTTAGGGGCATGGATGACCATATGCCTCTTCGTTTTGTTTTTTTTCTTCATTTTCTAATTAGAAAATAAAATAAAATTTGGAAAAATAGAAAATAATCAAAAGGTAGGAGCATGGTCATGGCTGATATAGGACTTATAAACATATTTTCTAAAATCTTTATCCAGGGAGGAAACAGTCGACTAAGTTTCTAAGGTTTGTATGGAGAAATGTGGGATTAAGGGCAGATTACATAAGACATTTAGGCCGGCTAGCATAACGACTCCTAAACATGTTTTAGCTCTTAGACGTGTTGAGAACTGTCAAAATATCAAAATTGACAAAGTGTCACAACATATTCTACTGATAGAAATAGAGTCCATGCAATGTTCGAATTTCTGTTAATTATTTTCAAAATGATTTATCTTATTTTTTTATAACTAATGCAAGCCGCCCTTAGCCGCCGCATATTTAGCTAAATCAATTTAAAAATATTTTTTTAAAATCAAACTTTAGAGTCTATTTCCATAAGTAGAAGATTCGTATTATGTTATCACACTTTGATAGTTTTTGATTCAACCTTTATTTTGATATTCCCAAGAGTGCGGGTGAAACCATAGGACGCCAGCCAGTTAAAGATATATACACAGAAGCCAAAATCCTAACCTAACCAAACTTAAGACGACCCTCATCCAAAGGCAATTTACCTGACCACCTATAATGCTCAATATACCCTGTAATGTGACAACACCCATCTTATTTGCCATTAATGACCAGCCCGAGCCAAAGGGCGGACTGTTAAAAAATCATTAGAGAACACAAAGGCGTGTTCAGACGAGCTTTCGCCTTTCAAAAGAGTCGTTTAGACGTAGTTTACGGTGCAATTTTCGATATACGAATTTTATCGTAGAAAACTAGTGAAAATAAAGAAGTTAAACAATTAACTTTAGAGAGAAGTTACTCGTGAATTGATTGTTTTAAAGCTTAGTACAATCGATTTACGAGTATAAGGTCATTGGTCTAGTTCCGTCGATCGACGATTTAGTATAATGCTGGTAAAGCAAGGCCTGGTACGGTCATTACTTAGATGGGTGACCGACAATTTGTGTGGCAAAAAATTGAACTCCTTCATCCATCGGAAATAAGTAAACGGGTATGTTTGTTACTACTTCACGCAAAAAACTTCTAAACCGATTACGATTAAGCTTGGTATGCAGATAGCTGAAGATCTGGATTAACACCCAAGCTATTTGTTATCCCGATATTCCCGCGGGATCGGGACTTATTTGTGTGACACTGCTGGGCAGTGCTAGGAGCCAAGTTAAGTACAAGTTCAAATCAATGCTTCAAAAGAAATTTTATCTTTAAGCTTCCACCAATCTAGAATGGCGAATGCTTCTGACAAATTTCCTTTAAAAACCATCGTTCAAAAATATTTATATTCATTCCTCACTAAAAGTCACTGAGTCGACATTTTATGAATCATTGATTACCTCCTGAAACCATTTCGAATAGAATAGGTAACCTTTGCCGTGAGAGTGGACACAGATTAGTGACATTTTGATCGGGGGATTCTCTATTGAAATTGTAATAAAAGTTTAATGCAAGATCTCGAGAACGGGAACTTATGTTTATGATGATTTATTTTTAAAAAATATTATTATTCGTTTTAAGTAGTACAAAATTCATTAAACGTTGGCAAAAAATAACAAAAAAAATAGAATATTTAAAAATAACTAAGATAGGATAATGTTCTCAAACATTTTGTACTAAACATCAAGTCTCTGGTACTCCAAAAGATGTAAAAAGTTGAAAACTCCATTAATAATAAAATATATGTATGTTTCGTAACTGCTCGTACCATACACGTGCTGATTGAAAAATGTAATATGTAGATAATTTAATTTCCATTTACTTAGTAGAATAGAGGTATCGAATGGCTTACCTACTTACTTATTTTCAATACGAATAATTTAAGTACGTAGTGTTTTGTTTCCCACTGTCGACTTTGAATAGAGAAATAGTACATTGAAATGTTACATTTGAGTGTGCATTTGTCAGAGGACGCAATTTTATTTTTTAGATATCTAGGGGGGGTTAGTTTAAAGTTAAATAATAGTTTGTGGGGTTGTGGCTCTTGTCCCACGGCCGCCATCTTGGAAAAACGGGTTCAAATGGTTTTTATGGTTTATTTGACGAACTCTAGGTCTCACAAAAAAAATAATTACCATTTTGTATTGCAAATAAGGTTATCTACAACTTTTGGTAAGTAACTTTTAGTCGTAGAACTAAAAATAAATAAGTTATAAGCAAAAATCCATGAAAATTTGAGAAACGAATTCTATTGGTCATTTATGCACCGATTTTGATGATTATTTTTTTATTCGTAAGGTAGAAGTCCCAAGGTGACTCCATAAAATTTTTTTATGGATCGGATGAGGATCTTCGGAGTGATGAGCAGAATAGTTCCTCAGAAAGTGGTAAATTACTTACTTTTGGACTTTTACCGGTAGAATCAGACCTTGTACTACTGGTTAGGGATTGATGAAGCACCTGGAACCACCTTATCATCAAAGAACTCCTCCTAATCGGCAGCGGACATCGGACATCGGCAGATCAAAAGTCTCTCGTCTGGGATTTCCCCTAGTCGTTACACAATCGTTACAAAATTAATGGTCAGATAAATCAAAGCCGGGCTAAGCTAAGGGTGTTTGCAAACAAACGGTTTATTATTCTAAGCTATTTGGCTATGTATAGGGGTGATTTGGAGACAAATTAGAATATCTTTTAGATCGTTTTCATACTGCCTTTTTCATAATGTTGTATGATTATGAAAACGATAATTGTGTGTTAAACTGGTATTTTTTTTTTCCCCGATTTGTTTCTAACTAATGAGACTCGACTGCTTTTATATCTGGCTGCAAATATTTAAAATGCTTAGCAATGGCTAATGCCCGAAATACCTAATTTGGGAACGGTGTAGGATCGAAGAAAAAAAACCCCTCATGAAGAAGATAAGAAAATATTTGTTTTATTTTGTTTTTAGTATTTGTTGTTATGGCGGCTACAGAAATACGTCATCTGTGAAAGTCTATTACGGTTTATGAAATACAGCCTGGTGACAGACGGACAGACAGCGGAGTCTCAGTAAAGGGTCCCGTTTTTACCCTTTGGGTATGGAAAGGGTAAAAGGGTTTACCTCTATAAACGAAGTATATTTTTAAAGTTTACAAATAAAATCGGTTCAGTAATTTGGGCGCTATATACGGTGGAACATACATAATAGACTGCCAACATTGTCCTTCCTTGAAGCTTCGCCGTAGTTTCAAACACAAAAATGTATTTATTGCAAACATCTCAAGCATAGGTAACTATGTAATAATTTTCCATCCATTTTTATCACAGTTGTCGTGACACAGACCAGTATCCAGTCGAGATATATAGAGGAGTCTAGTCGAGGAGACGTTGCACAGCTGTACGAACGTGTCTCATAAATTATTTACACTGTAAGACTATTTCATTATGAAATAGACTTGTGTTGTTCGCCTTTGAACGTCTACATTCTTTGTATAGGCAAAGGAGAGTGGGGAACTAAGGATGGATTATTTTAAGGGTGCTGATTTACAAGCCAGGAGGGTTACTTCGGTTCACTTCGATACGACAACGATACTGTCATAACGATGGTTCTACTGTCACTCTACTATCAGAATGTGACAGTAGAATCATCGTATTATCGTATCGATGTCGTATCGAAACGAACCGCAGTAACCCTCCTGGTCGGTAAGTCAATGTAATCATCATCTCAGTCCTTATCCGTCTTCTGCTGAACATTGGCCTCAGGACACCATAGGCAACGATTCTGAGCCACCTCCATTCAAACGACTCCCCGCGACTGCTACAATGTAATATGGATGCAAAAACACGATATTGTATTACTGGAAAACTAGAACGCGTCTGACAAAAACACGCCACGCACAAGTTTACCACTTATTACTAACTTGAGCTACTCCTCCTCATCCGAGCGACATGTTTCCGGTAGCATCCCGCAAGGGAGCCAGGGATCAGCCTAATATAGGGAAGTCTTATTGACCATACTTTTTTTTCCATTTTTCGAGCTCCACCGTGCTTTGGAAAAAAACACCACTCTCCCACCGCTATTTGCATGAGGCATAAAATATGCTAGGTATATGTAAGTGTTAGCGACACCATTCATTAACCTCGCACCGTGTCCTTAGAGTCAATTTTAAGAAAATAATTCATTCCCCCATTCTGCCTTTGTGACCTATAGATTCTCCATTTTTTGGTAGAAAGCTAGTTCGTACGGTAACATTCAATACAACGACTGTCCGTACCAATGGAGGATTGATAGTCAAGCCGAACACTCAATGGAACATTGGCTCTCAAACTTTTGCACAGTTTCAATTATTTATTTATTTTGTGAGAACCAACAGCTATTACACCAATAATATAAGCGTACATAATAGAAATAGAGAGCCAATTAGAGGTTCCCACGGTTCCATGTTTTACAATTTCACACAGCGCCCCATGTCGCGTCGAGCTATGATTTTCTCTTCCAAATCCATGTTCTAAAAGAAAATTACATCAATCTCATTCATGGCTAAATTGAAAAAAAAAACGTTAGTAGTCGGCGGTTAGTGACTAGCCTCCTTACTTATAAAAGATGACTAACTTCATTTATCGTTTGTCTTTTACTGTGACATGAAGTTTTAAAGTTAGCAGACAGGGACAAACGTTACAAAAACTTAGTCATCTATTATCTATTACTATTATAAAGCGGAAGAGTTTGTTTTTTTGTTTGAACGCCCTAATCTCAGGAACCGCTCTGGTCCGATTTGAAAAATTCTTTCAGTGTTGGATAGTCCATTTATTGAGGAAGGCTATAGGCTATTTTTGTTTTTTTTTTTTGAAGGCTATAGGGGTGAAACCGCGGGGCGCTGCTAGTCGTTTATAATTAAGGGGGTGTATGTTAAAATTATAGCGGCAACAGAAATACATAATCTGTGAAAATTTCAAATGGCTGGCTATCACGGTTTGTGAAATACAGCCTGGTGACAGACGGACACTTGCCAGTGGAGTCTTAGCTCTCATATTTTGTTTTAACTCATAGGATTAGGACGGGTATTAAAGGGTCCCGTACCTATCCTGTGGGTATCGAACCCAAAAAAGGAACTTTAGAGGCAATTTTTAGGAATAAGACAGTTGCATGCATATGTATGCAACTGTCTTTCGCGAAGCGCGATTCTGTCGAAGGACACAAAGGACTCAAGGTATTTCAAATGTATTTCAAAATTATTAGTAGGTATTAGCTTCTGGTGACCAAAGGTCTGGCGGCTATACTTTGGCCAACCAATAGGCATTGCTATCCAAAGGGGCAATGCAGCCAGCCTTTTGGAAATACCTAGGGACTCATTTTTGGATTTTTAATTTTAATATATTTAGTGAATTAAGATGGTATACTATTGGTATAGTTACATTTACGAAATTGAAACCCAGGCTATTTAAAATGAGCAATTTGAAAAAAAAAAACGTTATTTTCTCGTTACTTACACAAAATATTGGCAACCTCTGATATCTGGTATCGAACTAATCCAGTGCACCTGCGACAAGAAAAATGTTTCCTTCACACGCGAACGGCTTCGAACCTTTTAACTTTTCCAGCTTTAACTTTTATTAATAGATTAGAAATGCATTGTTACTGTCTTTACATTTTAGGACATTTTATGTTCATTTTATTAATAGCATTTTTTATTATTATTTTATTACGCGGCTGAAACCGCGGGACGCGGCTAGTTATTAAAGATTGACGGGTCTAGATCGCGTTGTAGATAACTATTGATTTCAAATACCTTGATGTTTCGGCGAACGGGTTACACTACACAGGCCGTGGTCGCGAGGAGATTACGTATAATGGGCCAATTATAAGCCTAGGTATGAAAAACGCCTAGCGAAAAGGGGGATGGATACTTACCTACTCTTTCTCCATACAAACGTTGTCGACTGTTTCCTTCCTGGATAAAGACAGAGCAAATATGTTTATGCCATAAAACCTATATCTGCCATGACCGACCATGTCCTAATTAGAATAGAAAGATAAATTTAGAAAAAAAATAATTTAGAACATGTTAAGGTACGAGTTGGCAACGGGCGACATGAGGCGGCAGCAGACGACGTGTCGCGGCGACACGACACGCGGTTTCCATGTGCAATGCGCATGTGTTTCTATGCAATTCCCCCGTGAAATTTAGCGACGACGCGTCGCTGACTACGTACGTAGGGAGTTTCAGAGAAATACATAGAAACCAGTAGTGTCGCCGCGACCCGTCGCTCGTCCGCTGCCGCCGTACCTTTACGATTAAAGTTACGGTCGGCTCACAGTTTCGTTCGTTGTCTGCATGCAACCTAATTGTGATGTACTTACATTAGTTATAAGATAACTTTTTTCTACTAATTTAAATATCTAAGTAAATTGTGTACAGAAAGCTTTTAGAGTAAGTATATTCTTCTTCTAAAAAAAAACTAAATATAAGTCTGAAGTAGCGTACAACAATTACCCTTAAGCCATTATCCGACATGAAAACTAAGATCCTTTAAACGGGAGACTTGAAAGTGTTATTTCATAGTATTTTGTAGTCTAGAGTTAATAGGTTTCTTCTAGGTCATGTAATAAGATAAGGTTTTTAATTATTATTAATTATAGTAATAATTAAAAACCAAAGTAAATTAAACCAAAGTAAACCAAAGTAAACCAAAGTAATTGCAAAACTCAAAAATATGTAAATTCGATAAGATAATCACATGATCGTTTAAAATCATCAGTAATCTAGTGGGTCTTAGGAACGCAATCTCCAATGAGTACAAGAGTAACTCATGGTATTTTTTTTGCCGTGATCTTGTGATTCACATTGTCGCATATTTGAAACTTAGTAGAATCGGAGCCAAAAGAAAGCTACATTATCGAGGAGTAATATATGTTACTTTTGATCCCGATATTCCGGATCGGGACTTACGCGGGTGAAACCGCAGGACGCAGCTAGTCTCGGATAAATTTACGCACATCCACAACTGAACATTAACCAAGTGTAACTTGAGAGGTGACGTCTAGCGTAGATACTTATTATTATATTCAGAACTAAATTGAATCCTAGACTCACAGACAACAAATGAATGAATGAATAAAGTTTCCTCAATGAAACTATCGGCCGATAAAAAACATCAAGTCCAAACGAACCCTTAACTTTGTAATAAAAGTTGAACTAATTAAGCTAGTATTCTTTTATAACCAAGTTTAATACCTCTAGAAGTGCATGCAACTTAGCCATGCTTTCACATAAATAATTCTAGGTAGGTCTAGTGCTTTTAGTGTGCTTCTCAGTTCGAAACTTAGGATGTACGAAATCCCTTGGATGTTTGGATATGGTACTTTTCTCATCACTGCCTATTTAAATCCTGCTTTACCTAAAACACATTCAGAAGATAAATCTTGATGATTTTTAGTCTGCATTTCGTTTTTAGGGTTTCGTACCCAAAGGGTAAAAACGGGACCCTATTACTGATGCGTCGCTTCTCATGCTGCAGCACTGACAAGGCCAGTCTTTAGGACTTGCAGCACAGCTTTATCATATACATCATATACCCCTCCCCTGTGTCGAGGAACAAATGAATCTTGGGAGTCTTATCGTACTAGAAACCGATATTTTTAACTTTTTAGGGTTCCGTACCTAAAGGTAAAAACGGGACCCTATTACTGAGACTTCGCTGTCTGTCTGTCTGTCTGTCTGTCCGTCCGTCCGTCTGTCCGTCTGTCCGTCTGTCACCAGGCTGTATCTCATGAACCGTAATAGCTAGAAGGTTGAAATTTTCACAGAAGATGTATTTCGGTTGCCGCTACAACAACAAATACTAAAAACAAAATAAAACAATTATTTAAAAGGGGCTCCCATACAACAAACGTGTTTCAAAAATAACAAGGAGTCGAGTCAGGACAGGAACAGGGACAGGAGTTGGTCAGGACAAATCGAGTTGGTCATGGAATTCAAAATGGCTGCCCTATCTGTCAAATATACCAGTCTGCCTTCACTGACTAAAGAGTTTCTTTTATGTTTCAGATTTTCTTTGTGCCAAGGTTTTTTTTTTTGAGTGATTCGGTCGTTTGATGGGAGTAAGAATCGAAGATAAATATTTCATATTTTCCTATAAAATTTAAAAATTGGTTGTTGTAAACCATTTTAGGGTTCCGTATCCAATTGTGATAGTGGTACGGAACCCTTTATGCGCGAGTGTCGCACTTGCCCCGTTTTTAAATTTTATTTTTTCTATGGCCGCCAGGTTTTTTGCATTGTAGCGTCGCGATTTCGTTAATGTAACTAATTAAATGTATTTCATCCGGTAGTCGTGTGGGACTAGGTTGAGTGTTATGGCCCATAACTTATGGGCTCCTCTACTATTAGGGGCAGACACCTAAAGACTTCAGACTTGACTTCATAAAAGTAAACTTGAGTAAAATTAATAAAGGAATATCCATGCAAACATAAGTTGAGAAGTCATGTCCTAACTTATATCCCTAGAGTAGTTTTGAAGTGTGCCTGAATTAATGACCTACAGACATTAACCTAATTTCAGCGGGACTGGCTTTTCAGTTATTTATTGACAAACAGTTCCTCCTGCTTTTCGTATAGTAGTGTGGCTCACCTTGTGATGGAGTTTTAAGTCGCCCTAAGGCCTCTAACTTGACCTAACGACTGCTATGAAAGTTAAAAACCGAGACCAACTGATTAACGTGCGGCTCTCGTTAGACACATGGAGTTATGCCGGGAAGTGAGCATGCCAATAACAGCTCCGGTACCACACTGAATATGGCACTGGTAGGTGGCTTCTCTGCCGACCCCAGCGAGTTTGTCGTTAGTTCCTCTTCGAGGAACGTGTGGTGAGCGGATTCATTGCTCCGGTACCACTCTGGACAATCTGGTAGTGTCACTTTGGCCGAGTGGCAGCTCTCCTTATAAAGAACCGAACTAGCGTTTGGGGACACGATCTGTCTAAAACAAATCCCTGACGGTTACTCTTTGGAGTGGCCTGACGGTACAGCTGGGGACTGCTGGAATAGTTGGGAACGCTATAACATATATAAATAGTTTTAGTCGTCCGGGGTTACTTGCTTAACGTGCCCAGGCAGGTGCTCTTAGGAGTGGCCAGATCGTACGGACCCCGCCTGCAAGTCTAAATACTGCTTTTGGATACGGAACCCTAAAAATTTGTAATAATTTCATATTACCAACATCGCAAAACCCGAAGAAAGATATAGGATATAGCCAGATGAATCCGGATAGCGCATTCATTTAAAGTTAAAGGTGAACAGTTGTCGACTGAAAGTTGCATTGCTTTTTCATCGCATTACGTAGGTTACTGTTAGAATGCAGAGTACGTTAATGTGCACATTAACTAGGTTCTCTGCAGATTTCTTGATTCGATCCGTTAGAGAAAAAATATAAATTCAAAAATTCACTCGATGCGAGGTTTTTAAATTTTTGAAGTATGTAATACTTTTTCCTTTAAAATATTTATTTTAGATCTATCTAGAACAATTAAAAAAACTTTACTCGTAATAAAAAAAAAACTAATTAGGTACGAAAGGTGTTTGAAATTTCATTTTAAAAAAGTGAGATTACCGCTTTACCAAGTTGGTTTGCATAATAACGAATAGGGCATTGCTAAATTGTAAAAGACAGTGAAAAAACAATAATAAATCTAGGTGGTTTAATAAAAAAAACCCGGAGAAGATTTAAACCGCCTCAACCTTCTCGCTATAACCCCTAAAGTCGTTTCTGTGACAGCAAGAATCTGTTTTATGGAATTTACCGTATGCACGGTCGTCTAGTCAAGCAGATTACCTAGGAAGCCTTTGGATCATCTAGAAATGAACCAATTTTTCCACTTTACCTGACATACAGCCGAATACAGAAAGGCCATTTAAAATTGAGGGGTAAGGTACTTAAATAATTGAGCAGCTTCTAAATTCAAAATTACGATGTGATTTTTTAAGTTTAGGAGCTGCTTACTAGTTTAAGTAGAACCCAAATTTTGAGTAGCGTTTCTGTTTTCGACCGTTAGCCAGATAATCTGCAGAATACTTATTAAATACCTTCGACCAATACAATAGTTATAGACGGGCCCATTCCTTACATTTTCATACTCAAAAAGTAGACCAGTACCCACACAAGTGCATTGCAGTTGACGACAAGATGCACACACATTAATTATTGCGTAAGTAGACAGGAGATACAATACACTATGTGAAAAAAAGGGACAGCTATACTATCTCTATTACCTTGCAAAAACAACAGATTTGCAATTGACAATGACAGCTTTGTGACATCAGTCAAGGGTAAAAGATAGGTAGCGTCAGCAAAAAAGATTAACAAAATTAGGTTAAATCAATTTTTTTAAATTCCTATTTTATTGTTTTTTAAAATTCATATTAGTTAAAAATACATATTATTAGTGTAATGAACTAATGAATGAAGAAGTAGAATGTACGTATAACATGTTTGATGTATAAAAGGGTTATATTATTAAACTTCCATTTTTTTAATATCAAGAAAAGCATTTATTAAAAAAAGAAACATCGTTTTATTTACATAATTTGTATGATTGTTGACTTTTATAAGAAATAAAAAAGTCTGAAGATTTAGATTCAAAATTCGTTTATTATACAAAGTCATACAGTATTTGTCTTAAAAACTTTTGACCACTTGCAAACGTCTTATATACTAAGTTAGAATGTGTGGCTTCGGAACGCGCCCTCTATGAGAAGAAGCCTTAAGAAACACCATGGTCTTTTTTGGGGTTTTTTTTGTGGCCAATTTCACAAAGGTCAGGAGCACAAATTAAGTTTAAAAAGGAGCAAGCGCATATGTTATAAATATTATATAGAGCGTATATTATAAATGCGAAAGTTTGTAATAATGTATGGATATTTGTTACTCTTTCACGCAAAAACTACTGAACCGATTGCGATGAAAATTGGTATGTATATAGCTAGGCACCGGGATTAACATAAACGTTATTTTTTATCGCAATATTTCCACAGGATCTGAACTTATGGGATGAAACTGCGGGATGCAGCTAGTTTTTATTAATTCTAATGTGTTTTTATTTTCCTTCAAACAAAATCAGTTTATTAAATTTTTGACGCTTCGTTTGAGATCTGACAGCCGGATCATTTTTATGTAAGTGATGTAATCTTATATGCATGTATGTTTCAATTGTGGCTTTAATTAATAGAGTGCGATGATTCAATGTCAATCATACTGACCAGTGTCGTTGAATCAAGGGCGTTTGCAGCAAGAGCGTCCGCTGTAATTCTTGGTGCCTGAAAAAAAATAACAGCGCAAAATTAACATAACCCTTGATGCAATTCATGAAGACATTATATATTTATATCTACCTATCTATACATAAATATCTAATTTGACATAAAATGAAAAAGCCGAAATTACCTGATATTTGGGAACAACAGACTTCTGTATTTTACGCATTCCTTTTTTAGTTATATAAATTTCATTACTACTAAAATGGTCAGAACACACTCTGCAGTATGGGTTCCACATCCACTCATCGTCGTGTCTCGCCTTTTGTATGATGGCAATCCACTTTTTTCGAATTTTCACTTCACTCGGAAAACTAAAATAAAAAAATTAAAATATCACAATCTTGTTATGCAACTCGTACTTTTTAACGTACTACTGTAGCACAACAGCGAGTGCGTAGGTCATCACCATCTTGATTTGTGATTTATGTTTTATCTCTTTCGCGCGACAGCTGTATGCATATTGCTTTCTTTTTTTAAACATGCATTTACAAAAACGAAGTCAAAATATTCAAAACAATCAATTAAATAAAAATATTCATTATTTTAACGCAAACGTAATATACTTACGAGTGAAAAGTTACTCCTGATTCTTTTTTAACATTTTTAGAAGTGTTTTTGCACTTCAGAAACGCACAAGAAGGCATTTTTCGTACACTCCGTCACCTTGCGTAACACGTGTCACTCTTTACGAAGCCGCTCACCGACTACGAACAAGTGTGAGCCGGCGCTCAGTTTTGTTGTCTTCAAAACGAACTTACGGAAGGGCCCGTCTATAACTATTGTATTGGTCGAAGTTAAATACTCTATTTCCGAACCTTAGATCAAAAATGTAAACAAAGAGCTGTCACTTTCAAATAAATTTATGCGATTTTATGTTTACATTTTTATCTAAGTTTCTGAAATAGAGTAAGTATAGTAAAGTTAATCTGCACTCTAACTGATTTACCCAAGTTGACGGTAACATAGGTACAAAAGAAATTAATCTCGACTCTGCTCCGAGGACGAACTTCATAGACTTTTGTCTTGTTATTACTTACTTACTGTTTGTTAAAACTGTTCCTTAGGGAGTTTAATTAAAATAATAATGTTTTCAGTTTTTAAGAGATATTTAATTTGTCTATGTTAGTGTGTGCGCCCCGGCGCTTGTTAATATTACTTTTATTTAATTTATTCAGTTTGTGAGTATATATGTATGTATGTGTATATGTGTGTTTGTTACTCAATCACGTAAAAATTGCTGAACCTCGGCATGTAGCTTTCTATCCCAATTTTCCCGAGGGATCGGGAATTCCGGGGGTGAAACCGCTGGGCGCAGCTAGATAATTATAATGTTGATGCTGGTAGCATTACCATTAAACCAGAATTCAGACCTAGTACTAGAATTTAACCAGAATAAATGAAAATGCTAATTTTCTACCTCAAATATAGTCTGAAACTGAACGAATTTCAGATTTAAGATCCCAATAAACACAATTTAGAAGGCGCTGCGTTTTGTTACGTTCGACATTTATTTCCGAAAACAACGACAGTAAAAATGTTTGATTTTTCTTATTTACCAATTCAGCGTTACAGACTGTAGTAGGTAGGTAAGTAGCTAAGATGCGTTCTACACGAGGTATTGAAATATGCAGTATATATTAAATATTTAACACATGATCACAAAAAAGAAAAGCTCCCATGAGTCTCTTGTGGTTTTTTTCTCATCGTGTTCCGAAACCACACTAAAATCATAATATTTTAAGTCACTGAATGATCATGAGTATTTGTATACATTGCTCTCAGTGAATTAATTCAATTTTAACTGAATTTTTGATTTAATGTGGGTTTCAGTAGTGGACAAGTCTACACCAGCTGATGGATGTCCCAAGTACAACAATGCCATAACTAATATTATTAACTTTAGTTTAGCCCTCTCACTTTAAATTACATAAGTAGGTACCTATATCTCGCTCTTGCTTCAAACTCAAGGTAATTTACCCTCGCTCTTTGTAGCCATGAAAATGTCTAATAAATAAAACACATCACTGGGTTTAAGTTAAAGTTACTTACCTCATGTGTTCAAACCTTAATGCAACATTTGGTTTGATGCCAGATTATCTAGTGTATGCTACAAAGATTTTAATCACTCAACTATGTTGCCAAGATGTCGCATAGTTCCGCCAAGTTTTGTTTTCATTTTATTTTTTTTATTTGAGGATTATTGGCTGTAAATGTGATGCCAAAGTCAAATGTTTTACCTTTTAAAAACTTAATATTGTAGTAATGTGTTGTTTGCCTTACTCTTAATCTTGTTACATTTTTTAAAGTATAAACTTTTTTAGCGCGGTACGCATAATATTTTTAGATGAGATAAAATCTCTGAACTCACGACACCGTTACCGAGACGCAGCTATAGTGTGTGCATATATCCATGTACATTTACATGCATATATGCACACACTATAGCTGCGATAAGTTTTCACTTCTGTCGGCACTCCCGGAGTGAATTTTTTTTAAATTACGTATTGTCTAGCGTTTGATCACTGTCACACCTAACGGTAAGTGGCCGCGGGAGATTGGGAAGATCCAAGAAATTTTATTTTATTTTTATTTTTATTTAACAGGAAAACAAACAGTTATACATCACAAATTAATAATATAAAAATACACCTACAAACCAATTAAATGTTTTCACACATAAAAATGCTGGCTTTGACGTCGTAAGAGTGGATATGCGTGCAAATGGCCTCACTACGCGAGATGCCGAAGATCGTGTAAATTGGAGGCGTAAAAGTAGGAAAGCGGACCCTGGGCTCCTGAGAGGGATCCAACCGGGAACATCGTGAGGACGATGAGAGCCAACGAGTCACTATAATAGCAAAGTCCGTGTCCGTAGCAATAATATGTAGATGGCCAAAATTCATCGGGAGAGAAAATAGAACTGTTTCCCTCTGGAGATAGTTCTATATTGACCTTGAAGAGGTCAAACAGTTCTGTAATTTGTATTGTTCAAGTGATGAAGAGTGACATAGGATTTAGGATATTTTTTGAAATTGAATAAAGCACAAAAAACGATCAAGCCGAAAATAGAAAAAAAATACCAATAAAAAACGTTTTTTATGACCGCGACTCGAAGTTTTTCAAAAACAAGCACGTTTTTTTGTATGCGAACCTAACTTAAATATATTTATTTTATTTTTAGTAACTTGTTGTTAGAGCGGCAACAGAAATTCATCATCTATGAAAATTTAAACTATCTAGCTATCACGGTTCATGAGATACGGCATGTTGACAAACAGACAGACGAACAGTGGATTCTTAGTAAAATGGTCACGTTTTTACGGAAGCCTAAAAAAGATCAACAAAATACCGCCAGTAAAATCTACTCGTCTCTACTTTAAAGTCTCCTAAAGTAAGTTGGTGGTCTATTCAATCTACTTTCAGGTAGACACTATACACTAATAGCCGAATGGAGACCAACTTACTAAGTTTATAGTAGAAAGACCAGAACTCGAACTCGAGACTGATTTTCTACTAAACTGTAGATTTTTCTATCGGCCGATGGTTTAATCGGCTTGAGCTCCTTTTATATATGCACTAGCAGGATCCCGTGGATTCACCCGTGCCATTCCCGATCCCGCGGGATTTTCTAAAAATCCTTTCTTAGTGGATCCACAAAAAACACACTTTCCAAATTTCAATTTCATGTCTCTAGGACCGGCAAATGTGGCTCTGCATTGATCTACTCTTAATATTATAAAGAGGAAATATTTGTATTTGTGTGTGTAATGAATAAACTCAAAAACTACTGGACCGATTTTAAAAACCAAAAGCTTAGCTGTAGCTTTCTTTCACCAAAAGAAAGCTACATTATCGAGGAGTAGCATAGGCTACTTTGATCCCGATATTCCCACAGGATCAGGACTGACGCGGGTGAAACCGCGGGACGCAGCTAGTATTATATAAGTCAGTCAGTATATTGAATATTTTTTATATATATTTATTATATTTTTTGCGTCCTGGCCGATCACGCATGCGTGCTCGGCCAGAACGCGTGACAAAAACGCTCTAAAATTAAAATCAGTAAAGTGTCCACGTTAAAAGAAAAAACGGGGCAAGTGCGACACTCGCGCATAAAGGGTTCCGTACCACTATCACAATTGGATATGGAACCCTAAAATGGTTTACAACAACCAATTTTTAAATTTTATAGGAAAATATGAAATATTTATCTTCGATTCTTACTCCCATCAAACGACCGAATCACTGAAAAAAAAAAACCTTGGCACAAAGAAAATCTGAAACATAAAATAAACTCTTTGGTAAGTAAGGCAGACTAGTATATTTGACAGATAGGGCAGCCATTTTGAATTCCATGACCAACTCGATTTGTCCTCCTGTCCTTCTTCCTGTCCTGACTCGACTCCTTGTTATTTTTGAAACACGTTTGTTGTATGGGAGCCCCTTTTAAATAATTGTTTTATTTCGTTTTTAGTATTTGTTGTTGTAGCGGCAACCGAAATACATCTTCTGTGAAAATTTCAACCTTCTAGCTATTACGGTTCATGAGATACAGCCTGGTGACAGACGGACAGACGGACGGACGGACGGACGGACAGACAGACAGACAGACAGACAGACAGACAGACAGACAGACAGACAGACAGACAGACAGCGAAGTCTCAGTAATAGGGTCCCGTTTTTACCTTTAGGTACGGAACCCTAAAAATGGTAGGTAAGTACTATCGGTAGAAAATGTTTAGTCTGCAGAGTTTCTAAAGTGGAAAGAGCAGACCGTGAACTAAAAATTAATTTTCTTTACAAGTTGGGAATAACTGTGAAAGTAATCTACGGAGACAATGGGTTTTCTTCGTGAATATTGTCGTTTGAAGTTTGTTTTAATGATAGGCGTCATTCACGGTTCTTTTCTACGTGCAACAAGTGATTGTATGTGTCCGTGATAGTTTAATGAACAGGGCTATTAATAGACGCGTACTAGTTGGACAATGTTTTGTTTGTGTCTGTCAAATTTGAAAGTACTTGTCACGGTAAAAGACAATTAACACAAAATTGAGTCTTAAACATGAACTTGCTTCGTCTCTCCTGTCAAAAGCTCCTTCAAGGTTACTCTTGGACTCCGGACTTGAAATTTTGATCCCGATCGGGCCAATACTGAATAATGGCAAGTTGTACGCCGCCAAAGCTAAAAGAATACGATAATAAACATAACACTGGCAGATGTGCGAAGTAACAACACTTCGTGGATGGACGCTATGATGAAGAAAAATAAAGAATATAAATATTTAATTGGGGCTCCCATAGAACGTGATGTTGGTATACGCGGCATCCTTCGTCCGCGAGTCGGACTGTAACTTGACCGGTTTTTTAAATGTTTACCAGTTTATATAGAACCTCATCAGTAGGTATGTCTATGTACCGTAGATTTGCCCCCCCCCCCCCTTTCTCTCTTGCCCCGGATAATTTCCTGCCTCACCCCAAAGGCTTAGTCTTCCTGTGTGGAAGGCGGGTGGTCTAAATCATAAGACTAGCGTTAGAAGTCTTTATTATTAGAAACACGGACGTACAACACGATGGCCAACGAGTGGCTGTTTACATCTCTCTTCATTGTAATGTCATATCTAAGAGGAAAGTCTACCTACCTTCCTACTAGATTCCTAAGTACGAGGGGTCGCTTCTTATCCTGCAGCACTGTCAAGGCCAGTCTTTAGGACTTGCAGCACAGCTGTATCGTATACTCCGATCCCTCCCCTGTGTCGAGGAACAAACGAATCTTGGGAATCTTATCGTACTAGCAACCGATATTTTTAACTTTTTTAATTTTAATTTTTAACTTTGGCCGCCAGGTTTTTTGCATTGCAGCATAGCCATTTCGTGTTCCCCCATCAATAATGTAACTAATTATATATATTTCATCCGGTTATCTGATGAGACTTGGTTTAGTGTTTTGGGCTCTTAGACTAAATGTTCAAAGCTCAATACTTGTACCTCCGTCCGTCTTAGCCATTTGCCGTGCCGTGTCCGCCCCGCAATTTGGCCTATTGAATTCGGTCGCATACAACCAGCGTTTGCTTTGCTTGCACCGTAAGCTGTTGCCGTTGCACCACTTTACTTCATACTGAATAATTAAGGGATCACAGACTGTTTGTTTCAAGAGAGACTGTGTTTTTACGTAGATTTTCTATTAAGGTTGGATTTTTAACAAAAGGACGATGGTCCCAATTCGTCTGAATATTTTTTTAGTACGTTAAATGTAGTTAAATTAGTACGCTATTTCATCTATACTCGACTAAGCTATCGAAGTAGTTTTTTTCATGCCTCAGATTGGCAAAGGTATTTACTTACATGAAAAGTTTATATTATCTATACTAATATTATAAAGCGGACGAGTTTGTTTGTTTGAACGCGCTAATCTCAGGAACCACTGGTCCGATTTGAAAAATTCTTTCGGTGTTGGATAGTCCATTTATTGAGGAAGGCTATTTTTGATCCCGATATTCCTACGGGATCGGGACTTATGCTGGTGAAACCGCGGGGAGCTGCTAGTATTAATAACGTCTAAAACGCGATCTAGACCCGTGTCTTATAAAAATGGTTGACGGAAATCGTGTAAGTTTAAAAAGTGTTTTTATATTACGTTGTCTGATTTGGCGTCCATATTACAAGCCTGCATAAGGCACAATCCTACTTTGTCATCTATTTACCAATATGTAGTAAAGTTATTTCATTAGAAGCCTTACTATCGACGTTACCACAACATTTTCAACCACGTCAGAAAAATGTACAGGGAAAGCATTCCCGTGGTATGAAGTATGTATTTACCAAAGACGTATACATTATTGCTTCGTGAGGAACGGTCTTTAGTGTATGAAACTTATCTACTTATGCGAAGGTTGTTAGTTCGATTCCCGCCGGGTGCAAGTATTTATGCTTAATTTTTTTTCTGGTCTGGGTGTTTTTTATATGTATGTATTTACAACAAAAAAAAATAAGAGGTAGGTAGTATATTGGTTGTCTAGAACCCTAGTAGGAGTCTAGTGCTTTGTTTGGGTCTAAACTGCGCTGTGTATAACGTCGTGCAATATTTATTTATTTCGTTTTATTTACGCCGATAGGTTGAAAAATTTTGTCCTGGAAGGGGAAAGTTTGCGCAGTACATTTTACATGCTATGCAAAATCGACTTTGGCGCATTCACCATTTTTTTCTAGTAATCTGCCGCCCGCTGTACCCTTATTTGCAATAAATGATTTATGAGTTAGATAGAACTTGATACTATATCAAAATCTGCTTCCTTAATGCCGGTCCTTCCGATGCATAAGGTCTTTGATATTGACGAAGCTTTTTGTTAAAATTGATTGAATTCTCCACATACCCGTTTCCCTCATCCATATAGCGCCAAGCGAAATTGTCCATGTTTTAATATGTAGGTCGGTGCAGCCACTAAGAAAGACGGGTCGGCACTTGTTCACCAATGCAGAAGGTTGCAGGTTTCATTCCCGCCGGGTGCAAGTATTTATGCTTATAAAGAAATTTGTTTCTGGTCTGGGTGCTTTTTATGTATCATCATCATCATCCGAGCGATGTTCCCGGTTGGATCCCTCTCGGTAGCCCGGGGTCCGCTTTCCTACTTTTACGTCTCCACTTCGCACCCGTGTAGTGAGGCCATTTGCACGCATATCTGATCTTACGACGTCAAGCCAGCACTGTTTTTATGTATCATATTATGTATATGTATTTACAACAAAAAAAAGTATAATAATGCAGTATATCCGTTGTCTAGTACCCAAATAACAAGCCTAGTTATTAGTTTGGTGGCTACGCTGCCTGTATGTAACGTCGTGCAATATTTATTTGTATACATGGTCTATTTGAAGAAGGCCTCGATTATTTTGTTTAAAACACAGACATGGCTTTTATAGACCTCGTGACAAAATGAAATGAACCCTTTTACGGCATCATTTAATTAAAAGAATTCCATATAAAAAAGGTATGAAAGTTTAAAAGGTGTCGACATAAAAAAAAATTTAAAAAGCTTACTTGTTTTACATGCTGTGTAATGAAGTTCAGAGTAGGTTCAGTAGAAGTAAAAGTTAATTTAGTTTTCAAAAAATATTTTCCAAAATTCTGCTTCCCATAGGATTTGAACCTGCAACCGCTTGCGCCACAGATGCCCATTGCATTTGGAGTTTTAGAAAATAGGTCCCGTTTTCCCGGCTGCAAGGAAAGGGTTATGTTTTTCGCGCCTTTCTTGTATGTTTGTAATATTCTTTATTCCCTCGTATCATCCAAACCACTCAAAGGATTTCTTTAATTAGGGTATCGTTAGATCCGTCTCATCAGTCCAATAGTTCTTAGATAGGTTACATAATATAAAATTCAAAATGGCGACCACCAGACGCCATATTGTAAAAAAGATTAATTGACTGACTATATCGAGTGGGGTATCGTCGAATAGGTATTTAAAAATCATACTTAGATTTTCTTGATTATTTTTCATTTAACTCAACTATTTAGGACCTACAACGACTTTTAAAGTTGGTTAAGAAAACAAACGTTTATTGACTATATCAAGTGGGTTATCATTGAATAGGAATTGGAAAAATTATAGTTAAGTTTCTTTAATCGTTTTTTATTTAATCTCACCATTTATTACCTTTTGGGTACCGTCACCTAAAATCAGAATCTATCTATCTTCTATATTCTATATACCTATATATATCTTTCTATTATTAAAAAGCCGAAGAATTTGTTTTTTTTTGTTTGTTTGTTTGAACGCGCTAATCTCTGGAACCGCAGGTACCATTTGAAAAATTATTTCAGTGTTTGATAGTCCATTTATTGAGGAAGGCTGCTACTTTTAATCCCGATATTTCCATGGGATCTGGACTTACGCGGCTAAAACTACAGGGCACAGCTAGTTATAAAGTAAATACAGATGAAAACGAGTAGAAACGAGGGACGTAGCCACTACAATAAACATGGCAATACGGCTGCGACAATACAAATTAATTTCAGTTTTAATATCGCAAAAGCTTGTATACGACGCTTATTTATCTTGTCAGATGTCCGATGGAAAATTATAATCATTTTATCGTTTTTTTTTTAATATGGGACAAGTTAAATTGAAATTGTATCATCGCGCCTATATTTTTATTGGATTTAGGTAACTCCTTTTTTAACCGACTTCTAAAAAACGAGGAGGTTGTAAACATTATTTCTTAGTGTTAATCCACACTTAGGAAATACTGCTTTTTTTGAAAACTCAGGAGGAGGTTCTTAATTCCTCGGTTTTTTTTTTAAATTTAAATAATGTTTGACTTAACTGCCTTCTATTAAAATCTTTAAAAAAAAACGATTGAATCTAAGAGCGGTTGACTACTATCTTACCTGATGGTAAGTGATGATTTGGGCTAAGATTTAGCACAATCATTTAGAAAAAGGAATGCGGTTGTCCATTGCCGTCTTCCTTCTTCTAGATAAGGTCCGACCCGTCTTCCACTTAGGTAACACTGATCTTCTGGAACATGTGCAAGACCGTGTGGCTTTACGACTTAGGCCCCATTTAGTCTATGTGCAGATATTACAAAATATTTATCGATATTTCGAGAGGAAGCGGGAGAGATCGCGGGCTTGAGCTAGTAGCAACAATATATAATTAAAACGGTGTCCGGTTCGCAAATAGGCTGCGTTAGGGGAGGCATTAATGTCAGATCACCACTGTGATGGCCGTGGAATACACACGGACTACAAGGACAATGAGCAACCATTGCTCTTTAAGCTGGGTATCCACTTGCGCAGCCTCGTGACGAGCTGCCTCATTCTGAGCGTGCCGCGGGCTTCGGAAAGTACATGCGTCTCCACTTGAGCTCACATAATATCATATCGAGCGGCAAGCCTCAACCCGAGCCATGATACCGAGCACACGTGCAAGTGTCTCCACTCAACGCACGGCTGACACTGAGGCGTCTTTGAGCATGGCCATTTACCGACATGATTTGGCTCGGCCGCCTCGTTTGGTTCAAGTCGCGGCATGGCTCGATTCGCGGCACGGTCTCCACTAGATCTGCCTCGGGTCGAGACAGCCGCTCGGCCCGAGGCTGCCTCAAATGGATCCCAGCTTTACGGTAAAAGTAGCAAAGGTTTTTAATGACCATTAAGTAGCTTTAACGGTAGTAAAACTACGAGTAAAGTTAGGTACACTTTCTTATGAAATAGTTAAGTCAATCCTGAAGAACCTTTACAGATCTCTGACAAGGTCTCAAAACGTTGATTATTGAAACCAAAAAATGTGTTTAATTACAAATAGTTTTAATACAAATATTTACAGATGGCTTAATGAAACATGGATTTGTATTTGTAAAGTTAACGACTGATAACTTACTTCATATCGGTCTATAATTATCTATAGGATTACACAATGCCATCTATCAAAAAGTCCTAAAACTATTTCATAAAACAGAGTCTTAACGGTCGTTAAAAGGCTCACTAGTTCTGTTATTGGACTTAAACATCGAACCTGTGAGACACAGCAGGCTTTTGAGTCCTTAAGTACAATTATCTATCTATATTTATAAAATGCTTTGTCCTGACTGACTGACTGACTAACCATCGCACAGCCTAAACCGCTGATAGCAGAGGGCTAAAAATTGAAAGTAGGCGATGTAGGCATTCTATAAGAAAGGTTTTATTGAAAATTCGCACGGGATACGGACTAATGCGGGTAAAACCGCGGGATACAGCTAGTAATTTATTTACCTACGCGCGAAGCTAAGTGTCATTGTAAAATAATGTTAGTAAAGTTTTCCCTTAACATACAGACAAAACAAAACGAATAACCACCTCCTTTTTTGGAAGGCGGTTAAATAGTAAAGTGGTCTAAAGGATGTTTTCATATCATTTAATAATTTTATTAGATGTTTTTTTTTATTTCCACAACGCAAAACCGCGTTCAATAAAGAAGGAGCACAAAGATGGCCCACCCTATCTAAATAAGAGAAACAGTAGGGATATATTAGGACAGGAATTCTATGTTTTTGAGACAAACAAATTTATAAAGTTTTGAAACTTTGGTGACATATATCAAGTTGCAAACTTGAAACACAAACTTGACGGTGAGGTGGGTGTAGCGGCTGGTGGAGAGGGGGGGAGAGTAGTGGGTCTTGAACACCACAACCAAAGGTATATGTCACCAAAGTTTCAGAACTTTACAAATTTGTTTGTTTCCCCCATACATTAAAAACATAGAATTACCGAGCTATATACCTACTAGAGTTCTCATTTCTTTCACCCCGTATGTAGCACGCATGCTGACGCGTGCATTCGACACTCTCGGACTATAGGTGTTGTGGTTCAATTAGAACCGACGGACTTGCCTACCTAATTCCTATTAGTGAACGTCTACCTCCATATACACGTCGTACGTCCGTTGATAGGATCTTTGTGCTATTTGTACGTATGTAGGTATGAAGTTAGTTAGGACAGTTCGGACTCAAAGACATCTTCTAATAGTGGACTAAAGGGGTTAGTATCGAATCGTCTAAATCTCAGGTAGTCTAAAGTTGCAACTCGCCTAAATAAGAGAAATGGTAAGAACTTAAGTACATACTTAAGTTCTCAATTCTTTCACCCCGTATGTAGCACGCATGCTGACGCGTGCATTCGACACTCTCGGACTATAGGTGTTGTGGTTCAATTAGAACCGACGGACTTGCCTACCTAATTCCTATTAGTGAACGTCTACCTCCATATACACATCGTACGTCCGTTGATAGGATCTTTGTGCTATTTGTACGTATGTAGGTATGTAGTTAGTTAGTACAGTTCAGGCTCAAAGACATCTACAAATAGTGGACTAAAGGGGTTAGTATCAAATCGTCTACGTCTCAGGTAGTCTAAAGTTGCCTATTGTCTGACGGTCAAAAGCTGATGTCGTCATAAAAACAATTTATTGTAAATATAACTATAGCAACAGTGTACCATCTTAATTCACTAGGTAAATAAATTAAAATTAATAATGCAAAAATGAGTCCCTAGGTATGGTACCCAAAAGGCTGGCTGCATTGCCCCTTTGGATAGCAATTCCTATTTGTTGGCCAAAGTAGCCGCCAGCCAACTAATTTAAAACTATTAGTTTAAAATTAAATTTTGTCTATGTAGTCTATGTGTGTGTGTTATTTTGTCTATGTCTGAACAAGATTTTCGTCATCAATCTGAAGTCGTATAAACAAGGTTTTTGTCATTGGTCGTATAAAATTAAGTTTCGTTTTAACGTCTGGAGTCTGAGTACCTAGGTGATAAAGAACCGCAAACTTTACAACCGTTTTATAGTGGCTAATCAGGCACCGGATTGATTAATCCATGTCCGTGAAATTGCCATTTTTTTAGCCCCCTTGGTGAGGTATTTTTTCGTTAGATGCTGGTTGGATATTTTTTTAGTAGGTGGACTTAAAGAAGAATAAAACAAAAATCTATAGTTTTGACATCATACTAAAGTCGCATATTTTAGTTTATTTTATACTTACCTTACTTTAATGTCGAAATTTTAGACTATCCAGCGTTAAGACGAAAGTTAATTGTATACGATATGAGATTGATGACGAAGTGCTTTTTAGACGAATTTCCAGTCGCGTTTTAGACGAGTTGCTACATAATTTATGATGACGACTAACTATCTAATCTAACTACATTTACACTTATATTATAAAGAGGAATGATTTGTATTTTTGTGCGTATGTGTGTGTAACATGTTTGTAACGAATAAACTAAAAAACTACTTAGCCGATTTTCTACATTCACCCTGAGTAACATAGGCTACTTTTGATTCCGATATTCACGCAGGATCGGAATTTAGGCGGGTGAAACCGCGGGACGCAGCTAGGAAGATATAACTTTAAAATCACAACCCACATTCAAAGTAAAAACATCAGTCGATTTCTGAAAAAGGTATCAATATGGAATATTATAACATCGTAGGTACTCGCTGATAGGTAATTGTATTTATCCGAGACATTCTGAAAGGTTTACATTACCGTACATTGTCGTTTCCATTTATTTACTTTGTAAACGAAATGTGAACGAGTAGGCTGTATTGAAATTAATAATTCTGGGAACGTTCGAATAATATTCATAATTTTGTAATAACATACTTATCTTTGGTACTTACTTAGGTATGTTACGTCAGCGGAAATGGCGGGCTTTTGAAACAGAAGGAAAAAATTCTTCTTCCTATTAGTTTTGTTTGGCGTCGTACATCTTGTACATCTTGCCAGTATCAAGTATTTTGCATGAAATTAGCCCGATCGGGCTCTTAGTTTCAAGTCAGGAGCTATGGTAAAGCAGTGGCAACTTTCCCATAACTTTCAAGGAGCTTGGGAGAGAATGACGGAAAGTCCATGTTTAACACTCAATTTTGTTTTCACTACACTTGTGCACATTCACGGAACTAAATTGAATAAGATTCCACTAAAATTACACAATTTAACCGGGTTTACAACATAGTTTAACGAAAATAAAATTGGAGCACGACATGTTATCTCTTATTTCCCGCCCAAAAACTCGAAGGAAAAAATTAGTAACAGAATTTGAAGGTGTGTTTGATTTTTTTTTACACTCTACTCTACAAAGTTACTTTATATGACTAAAAAAGGCCGTATAGCTCATTTTTAGCCTATGGCTTAAATTCCGCGTTTAAGCCCTAGAGCTTAAAGTTATTTAACTTTGGAACATTGAAATTCTTACGACCATTGACAATCTCATAAATCGAACTAGCCATCTAATTCGATTATTTATTGAATACAATAACATTACTAGAAATAAAAAATAGTCTAACAAAACAGTTCACTTTAATGTAGGTCGTAATTAGGGATATTTAAACGCAAGGGTTTAAAACATAAGCGTGGATATAGTAAAATAAAGTATAAAGTAAAACTTTTTGCTTTACCCTTCCATCAAAATAAATATGGAAGAAAAATCCCATTTTATATTTTTTGTTTTATTTTCATATCTATCTATATTTCTGGTAATGTTATTGTATTTAATAAAGAATCGAATTCAATGCTAGGTATGTGGTATTCGAAATTCTCTTTCGAATAATTTTCGTTTTATAGCTGTCTAAAATACATTTTATTTTATTACATTATATTATATTTAAAAAGCTACATTATCGAATAATCAATATTCGAAAACTTTCAATATTGTTATATGAATCTTCGTATTGAGTGCTTTAATCAAATGACATCAAAACCGCAACTACGGACAATCAACTTTGACCCTTAAGCATAACGAATTAAGAACAAGAATTAATCGGTTAATCTTGCGGAAACTAACTTGAAGTAGCTTAAAAGAGAGTAAACTTACACTGTTCCGAGCTTCTACACTCCTTGTAGAGTTTTATCTGCAGTTTTATTTAACACTAGCTGCGACCCGCGGTTTCACCCGCGTAAGTCCCGATCCCGTGGGAATACCGGGTTCAAAAATAGTCTATGTTACTCAGGGTGAATGTAGCTTTCTAATGGTGAAAGAATTTTAGAAATCGGCACAGTAGGTTTTGAGTTTATTCATAACAAACATACAGACCTCTTTATAATATTAGTGTAGATTGAACATTTTTATGTTGTTGTGATCGAAAAATTAGACCTTGGGTTTAATTAAGCTAGTTTGATCCATCTTAGGACTTAGGAGGCTCAAACAGTGGCAGTGGGAAAGAATAACTCTATTCTTCATACAAAAGGAATCAACTGTTTCCTCCCTGGGGCCGTAGTTTTGAACCACTGGAATAAAATTCGTAGGTATGCGAAAGTTCGAATTCCTCATGCTTGCTCTCGCTCGTTGTGTATGTGCGAGAGCGAGACCGCGCACCTAGTCATAATACCTAGTCATGTTTATGTCATAAAACCTATATTAGCCATGACTTTTTTTTTGCATACCCAATATAGTTTTTGTAAATTTTAAGTTGTAACATAAAATTATATTATAGTTTTTCTAAATTTAAAAAATGTTACAAACTGCATAATACAAGGTTACGCAACAGTGTGACTGTGGGCCAACTATAATGGGTTGTTAAATTTGTTGGACGCCTTATGGTTGAAACGGTGGAGTTCAAGCAAATTTATGCAATGGATAATTTTATTCCCATGCGTCAAAGATGGCGGGCTACTCCAACTTTGTAAATACAAAACGGAAACGTTTATTAACGTTCCGCCTTAGAGGCAAAAGAAGTCCTATGATCGTCTCCAGGTTTGAAGCTACCTCTCCACCAATTTTCAGGTAAATCGGTGTAGCCGTTCTTGAGTTATAAATAGTGTAACTAACGCGACTTTCTTTTATATAGATAGACTTTTGCCTTAGAGGCTAGAGGCGAAAAAAAAAGTATCTCATGTCCGTCTCCTGGTTCTAAGCTACCTCTCCACCAATTTTCAGTCAAGTCGGTTCAGCCGTTCTTGAGATATAAATAGTGGAACTAGTGCAATATTTATTTATTTATTATTAACATTTACATTACAGTTTTAAGGGCCCTTATAACCCCAATTGCGTGATAGTTATTCAGGGGTGTTAATGAAGAACGTAAGATGCTAGTACGCAAAATTTTAGATCGTAAAATCAAATGGTAATTACAAGATAACAAAACATTAGTTTTGAATTTGAAATCATAGATTCCCTGAACTAAGATCAGTTCATCTACAAAGTTTTGAGTCAAAGGGTGGGCAATATCCAAAAATATTTAACCAATGGATTAAATGGATGGATGGATAACGCACTTCACCCTTAATCACTCCATACCGAGGTTGCCTGGAAGAGACCACTCTTAGTGGTAAAGCCGCCTATTGTGCCACTATAGATTAAGATTTTTTTGTACTTTATTTTATTGTAATTTATTTTTGGTGAGAACAATAAAGCGTTCTATCTATCTATCTAAATCGCTACGTTTAGTTGTGCAGCTAAGAGAAGCTACACGCTCGCTAGTAGTGTGTTTACGAGTGGAACATCAGGATTGCGGTACAGAATCTGAAGGGGTTTGCAAACTGAAAGCACCAACCAAATAACGCTCAATATATCAACGTGGGTACAATGATACGTTGCTTATACGTTTACAGGTACCTATATAGACAATTCAAAGTCCAGACTGATTGACTGACTGACAAACTTAGCTATTTATGCATAGCCTAAATCATTAGTTCTGAAGACATTCTTTGCAATACGTAGTATCTACTTAGTAGGTACCTTAATGTTTTTTTGAAATGTCCTCCGGATTGAGATTTAAATTGTATTATTACTAGCGACTCGCCCTGGCTTCGCACAGGTGTGTATTATACATATAAGCCATCCTCTTGAATCACTTGACCTATTAAAAAAACCGGATCTAAATCTGTTGCGTAGTTTTAAAGATCTAAGCATACATAGAGACCGACATCAACGATTTGTTCTGTGCCCCGTCTAAAGGCGCAAGTCAGTAGGTTAGACGCATCTAGTTTGAGCTTATCTTTGTGATTTCAAACGTTGAGACTGATCGAATATGCTGTACGAACTTGTGGGTACCTACCGTACTGCACTAATTCGTGTCATATTTTTTATTTTGTTAAATTGTTAATGTTTTACGTAGTAATTGGTGTTTTCAATATTTCAAATTGACTTAATTGTTTGTGAATGTAAGTATGTACTTACTTAAATGTCTTCACCTAATGATTTTCTCATTGTTTTTAGTGTTATTATTAATTTTGGATTACGTTTCTGGACGGACTGGTAACTAGTAATTGGGTTGGTTTTCTGTTTTTATTTTTCTCTTTATTTAAGTAAGTACCTACAGGTTAATTAATTATGCTAGTTCTGGTTTTTTGTTGTAGGGTTTTTTGTATAATGTTTTTAGGTTAATCTGTAAGTATTTTAGTAAATATGTCTGATTCTTTGGATGAAGGGCGCTGTAGTCTGAGATATAAGCTTTTTGCTTAGTTCAGGCACAGACGTTGCTATTGTATATGTATCTTTTTTTGCTAAAATAAATGATTATTTATTACGTGGTAATCCAAATCACCAGCAAACTAAATACGAAATTTTATCGCTATCGGTTTAGTCGTCATTGAGTAAATGAGAAAAAAATTGTTGGATAGAGATGTAGAATGTAGTAAAATCAGTAAGCACCTATACAGAATATATTACAATAATATTACAACTTTGTTAAAAACTAAGGTTTAAATATTACTAAACCCTCTGTATAAAAAAAAAATCTAACAAAACAAAAAGGCCAAAATCTGCAATATTGTACGTAAAAAAATCACGGATAAAGGTCACCAAAAATATCACAGCGACACTAACCTTTCCACGTCATATTTCACAAAACTTCGTGAACTGATGTTGTCCCCATAAAGCCAGAGGTCTATTCCCCATATACCTTTATCTCTTGTTCCTTAGAAAGGTCCAGAAACAATCTCCATTGAACAAAGGGCCTCAATACAGTTTGTGTGTGTATGTACAGTCAATAAATAAATTAGGTACAGACCCGGGGGACGGCGTGCCACCATAAATATGGACCCTTTCGAATCGAATGGATGAAAAATCGAATTTTATTTATGAGAGCCTGTTTTTGACTCGAACAAAGAAAGGTACCTATGTTGACTTTTGATATGGGGAATGGTTTTTTTTAATAATTTTACATGTCGCCGCCAAGTGATGGAATACTTTTTTGGGAAGCTTTCTAGCTGTGCCCCGCGGTTTTACCTGCGTATGTCCCAATTCCACGGGAATGTCGGGATAAAATAAACCTATGTGATAATCCGGATTTGCATCTATATACACCATGTTTCATGGCAATCGGTTTACCTAGTAGTTTTCGCGTGAATGAGTAACAAACATACTTACACACAAACTTTTACATTTATAATATAACGTAAGACTAAGGTTATCAAATTTATTTGGTAAAAATAATGAATTTTACCAAATTGATACACTTTGAACCATATTATGTTTCTCTTAAAACTACACCAAAATGTAGAAAACAATGTCATCTACAATGCAATCTACAAAAAAAACAACATTCCGTCAATTGAATCAACAATTTTCGATGAACCCGAACGACAGGGATTTGGAATTCAATTATGTCTTAACAGACTGGACACTGAGGACATAAACCACCGGCCTAGTATGTGTAAGTGTCTTAAGCCACATTTTTCAAGACACTTTCTTAATAAATGACCCGAACACTTTCTTTTGACAAAGTGTATTGAATAATTAAATCAAGGAATTTATGAACTCGAGAGCACTTAGAATAAACAAACAACGAGTGGAACAGGAAAGAAATTAAAATTGTTAATTGATAGGGAAAATGGAGAAGAATGAGGGTTAAATTCTGCTTAATTTTTCCATAAATACGGATGTTTAGAGATATTTTATCATAATAACGAAAATATTTGAATTTAAGATTAGATAGGATTTAAAAAAATAACCATGTTGTTATGTTTTCTTGCTAAATTAGAATAAAATGAAAACAATACATATTTTACCTGCCGTTCTTGTATCATGAAGTTCACGAATCTCGATATTCACAGCCGTATTTACAAACGACTCTATTGTATGCATGGACTCGACTTTTGTCCATGCATAGGATCGCTGACGTTGATCATTCAATGAACATTGGTTATAGCTAGGGACGCTAAAACATATATGCGTAGGTATTAAAGAACTGGGTTTGCTTGACCTCCATTACAACTGGACAGGGCAGCGCACTGAATTTTATGCCTATTTAATCTGCGCCATGTTGCGCTGTTGTCGCGCGTTTTCTATTGAACATGGGGCAAATGAAATCGGCACAAAGATCTAATGTCATTTTGTATGGTATAACAATTCCAGCGTACTTGTATAGTTTAATTTCAGTGACCTATCGAAAGCAGCGACATCTAATGCGAAAAACAAGACCGCGAAAACGGTGCGTCAACTAAATGGTACGCCACTTGAAATGTCTCAACGCACTTAGCCCCCGTAATAGGCGATATACCCCTCCCCCTCCCCCAATCCCCTATAAAAAAACTACAAATTGAAAGTAGGTACCTATAAATCAAGTTTCGTGAAGATCGGTTGAGAAATACGACCAGTAGAGGAGAAGCTGTTGCTTTCTCCTTACAGACGGAAGAAAATTTTGCCAGACTTGAAGCAGAGACACTTCGCCCGCTCGGTCAATTATTAAATATCTTGGAACCTAAAACAGTTTATCTAAATGTAGATAGGAGTGTAGGTATGTATGTAACCCTAAACGTTGCTTCACATTCGAATGTCCCGTAATGGGTCGGGAGATTAAACATGACTAATTATCACTGTCCACAATTGGTACATTCGGATTTGGGTCTGATTCCAATTTATGGTATTTCTAAACTTGACTGTTGCTGACCCTATTTTACTTTATACCTTCTACTATTTACAGTAGACTAGCTGCAACCACGGTTTTACCCGTCCAAGTCCCGATCCCCTGTTTCCAGATCAAACTTGACCCTTGTTACTCCCAAAGATGCAATGTATCTTCATAAAAAATTAATCAAAATCGGTTCAGTGGTTTAGGAGATTATCCCACCATTCATACATACCATGTTATCAATACCTATAATATTATATATAGAGGAAAAAATCCGTTCTGATCTATCTTCTGTCTCTATTTTTTACAACGAACCAAAGCAGCAAAGTCAAGCCAGTCACAAAAACCACTTGTTTACAAGCAAAATCTACGCAGCACCCTCAAATCCGCAAAAGTTGAAAGTTGCCTCGTAAAAAAAGGTTCCATTCAACCCTGGACAATGGATGAAAAGTAATTTTTCACGCAAGCTCGATGTTACCAGCCTCTATTATCTAATGGTAGGGGTAATAATGTTCTATTGTACATTCAAATTGATTTTTATGGTGTGACTGGTATTTTTACTTCATGAAAGGGTTATTTTCTGTCCATTGTATGAATTCGCATTAGTTTTGTGTGTGGGGATGACTTGGTTTTATTGAAATATTGTCTGTGTACCGCGGTTTCGCCCGCGTAAGTCCCAATTCCGCGGGGTTTACGGGATCAAAAGTAGCCTACGTCCTTCTCCCGGTTCTAAGCTACCTCCCCACCAATTTGCAACCAAATCGGTTTAGCCGTTCTTAAGTTATAAATGGTATAACTAATACAATTTTCTTTTATACATATGTATAGATGAGCTGTGTACCGCGGTTTTATCAGAGTAAGTACCGATCCCGTGGGAATATCCGGATCAAAAGTAGGCTATGTTACTCCTCGATAATGTAGCTTTCTATTCGTAAAAGAATTTTTGCAATCGGATTAGTGATTTCAGAGATGACCCGGAAAATACATACATACATTCATAAATGTTATCAACGTTACCTCTTTATAATATTAGTATAGATAGATTGTATAGATTAGCTGTATACCGCGGTTACACTCTCGAAAGCCCTGATTTATTATTCCGAAAATATTGGAATAAAAAGTACCTTATGTATTAATCCAGATCTCCATCTATCAACATACCGAGTATCATCGCAATCGGTTCAGTAGTTTTTGCGTGAAGGAGAACAAACATACTCGTTTACTACTTACGTTCATACAAACATTCCCATAAGTGTGCAGCGAGTGAAAATCTGTTCGATATGGGCATAGTAATTTTTACAAGGCCAATCTCAATACTATGCCACAAACCGCCCGAAAATGTATTTGACTTATATTTTTTTTACAATTTATCGTATACAGAAACCCAGTCTAAGTATTATTTTAACTTTTATGCACTCTTGGTACCTAACTGTACGTATACCATAGTTCTCGAGGTATTCCGTACTTCCGGTTACAAGATGGCCGAAAGGATTTCCGGTCGTGTAACGCTCTTCATAAACTCTCTAATCTAGAATGTTCTAGCACTTTCTTACTATGTTTTTGAATGATTTAGTTTTATGAGAAAACTTTCTGCGTCCTGCGGTTTTTAGGTTACTTATCTTGTAATTAGTAAATGTTTCTTTTTACGCACTAAAATTTCGCATAGTCGCACCTTACGTCCTTCTTTTACACATCTAAACCTCGCTATCGCTATCCCTGCCACTGTATTGTGTTATGGTATTTGTATTTTCGATGTAAACGGAACAAATTCACAATATCTTGCCAAACCGTATAGGTTTCACACAAAATCTATACAGATTGATGGTGATTCGTTCACGAAGCATCCCAAAATTTGCATGTGACTTGATACGCTCAACCGCATAAGGATTTTCAATCACTAACGGCTTGAATATGTATTTAGGTAAAACCAGACTGCTTGCCGAAAAATATACCTACCCGATATCTGAGGTTATGAAGTTGAATGTGGAATTTGGGCTTATTCCCCGAAAGTGCCGTTCCTCAATGGTTCTCTCTGAAAGCCCTGGAGGGTTACTTCGGTTCGTTTCGATACGACAACGATACGATAATACGATGGTTCGACTGTCACCCTACTATCAGAATGTGACAGTAGAATCATCGTATTATCTTATCGATGTCGTATCGAAACGAACCGCAGTAACACTCCTGAATTAATCTATATCTATATTTTCTATTTATACATTATAAAAGAAAGTCGTGTTAGTTACACCATTTATAACTCAAGAACGGCTAAACCGATTAGGTTGAAAATTGGTGGGATGGTAGTTTAGTACTGACTTTTGATCCCTTAAATCCCGCGGGATCGGAACTCACGAGTGATGTGGGTGAAACCGCGGGGCGCAGCTAGTATATCTTTAAAAAAAGTCGTGTTAGTTACAGTATTTATAACTCGAGAACGGCTGAACCGATTTGGCTGAAAATTGGTGGACAGGTAGCTTAGAACCGGGAGCCCGCACATCCTATTTCCTTTTTATTTCGGTTACAATATCTATTGTTACCTTACATTATATTTAAAAACATCGCGCCCATTTAACACAGTAGGTAACACAACATTTTAGGTCCATATTTTGTGAGTTAACCCCATTGTACTGGTACAGTCAGTGCCGTAATTCAAATCATCAACCGGCTATGCAGTTCCTTCCACGGTTCACGGCACGGTGAATCTGTTATACTTTGTGACCGGGTGTACGGGACACAGTGGAACGTTATACAGTGAATGAAGTAGGTATTCATAATTTACTTATCTAATATTTTTTGTAAACATTATCTCTTAGTGTTAATCCACACTTAGGAAATACCTACTGCTTTTTTGAAAAAATGCTTTCAAAAACTTTAGTACCCGGCGGGATTCGAACCCGCGACTATTGGTAATCCGAACCAACGCGTTTGACCGCTACCCGTGGCGTAATATTTTTTTGATTTTTTAAAGTTTTCGCGGTGTTGATGTAAAATGAAACGTCTCGTGCGTTAAAAATGTTTACTTATTATTAAAGCAACGCGATTTAAATCGGAAAAAAAAGAGTTTCTTTTTAAATAAATAGCAATATTAAATAAATTAACTAGCCATGTCTATATTTAGTAATGATTTTTCATCGGTATTTATAGCGGTTTCACCCGTATTAGTGCCGATCCCGTGGGGATTTAGAAAAATCATTACTTCTTTGATGCCTACATCATATAAAAATAATACTCCTCTACTAGTAGGTACTAGTAAAACAAGTGAAAAGTAGAGGAGTAGTATCATATAAACATACTACTCCTATACTCAACAAATTTCAGCTCTCTACTATCAGCGGTTTAGGCTGTGCGTTGATCCATCAGTCAGTCAATCATTCAGGACAAAGCCTTATAAAGACATAGATAGTATTTAGTCGATTTTTATCTATCTATCTGCAGGTAAATAATACATTATCACCCCCGTTGAGTTAAAATCACGTTAAAATTAACCAAACGGTAAACAAACTTAATTAACGACCTGAAATAATGTATAAGTTTACACTGTGGCCGGGTGTAAGGCACACCCGGCTTTGTAAACTGGGTAATGCGGATGCACGGATGTAAACAATACCCGGTACCTACTGGATTATACTCTTTAAAATACTGGTATCACCTGTACATAGGGGTTAGGATCAGAGGAGCTTCTTTTTTTTGAGTTTGACATACATACAATAAGAATGGATTTTATGAGTAGCTAGCAGCGTCCCGCGGTTTTAAGTTTAGATCCCGTGGGAATATCGGGATCAAAAGTAGCCTATGTTACTCAGGGTGAATGTAACTTAATGGTGAATTTTTGAAATCGGTCCAGTACTTTTTGAGTTTATTCATAACAAACATATAGGACACACACAAACAAAAATATAAATCTATTCTCTTTATATTATTAGTGTAGACTAGCTGAGAACTTTGTTCGGCCTTAGAGGCAAAAAAGAAAAGAAAATCGTGTATTTTTTCTATGGTTTCTTTCCACGTTTGCGGAGGACCAGAAAATTTAATGACGTAAGATGTCAGTAGAAAATTTGTATTTTCACAATTTGTACTTATTTGAAGTTCGTTCGAAAAATAATTATATTAATTAAAAAATAATTATTACGTAATCAGCGCTCTAAAGTTGTAGGCGGCTTTGGTTTAGTGGTAGAAAACCGACTTTCATTCCGAAGGGCGTTTCGAAATCCGCTCGACGCACCAATTACTTTTTCTAATTAACTAAAAACAAGCTATTAACATCGCTTTTATGGTGAACTCTTCTTAAAATCACGTAAAATGGCCCAATTATGTGGCTACGGAGCCCTTTTTAGGGTTTCGTAATCGACAAGAAACCCTTTCCTATAGATTTGTCATGGCCGTCTGTCTGTCCGCGGCGTAGATCAGCTGAAAAGTTGTTACTTTGTATGAATACAAGTTGGTCTACTTCTTCTTTTCGTATAGTGGTGTGGCTCACCTAGTGTTAGAGTTTTCAGGTCGCCCTAAGGCCTAACTTGACCTAACAACTGCTATCTGAGATAACAACCGGGACCAACTGCTTAACGTGCCTTCCGAAGCACGGAGGAGCTCGAAAAAAATATTTAGTGCCACACAGGCATTAGCATTATCAAGTAATGACCGCGATAAGCTTTGCTTAACCCGCACGACCTTTTAAGATCGGCCGATGCAGCTAGGCTAATGAGCTTCTCAATATATTAATGTAGGCGACAGAATAGTGCAATAAACCCCCTAGTTCATCCCTAAAAAATCATCCCCTATTTCAAATGTAAGTTGAAATAAGGGATGATTGTTCAAATGTTAATTAATAAATTATTTATTACATTTTTAAAATTACCTCCCTAACATTTAAAATAGGGTTCTTTGAGAGAGAAAAGAATCAATTTTAAATTAATTATTTTGTGTCATCTACCCCAAAGTGTGGGGTATCGTTAGATAGCTCTTTTGAAATAACTGTGAGTTTTGAGAAACCACATGTCATGATCAGGCTTCAAACCCGCTTGATCTGATCGAAAGTTTATATCAAACCTCTACTCCACCGGAGTCGTCAATTACGTTAAATAAACACATCTATTCCAAGAGCCTAAATATTTCACCGTACTCGTAGCAATTTGAGTAAATACACCGCTTCATACAATATTAACGGTAGAGCCCCCGTAGACTAGAGATCTTTTAGTTTTTTTGTAAAAATGCTCTCTGCTAAAAGGTGGTTCCAGGTTCTTTAGGACCTGGTTCTATTGCTAGATGGATAAAACATTTGTAATTTACAGACTTCTGGGATGCTTTTCTGCTCATCGTTCCGAAGGTTCAAATCGTTATACTTACAAAAAGCGTAACCACTTCTAATAGAAAAAAAAAGTTGTGATTGGACGGCGGACATATTTGGAAGCATATCTACACACAAAAGAAAGTCACTATAAAGAAATGAAATATATTAAACAGTGTGATTAGGTACGACTTGCCGTGTAGCCCCGGTATAGATAGAATATCACATCTCTCCCCGTGGTTTTCGTAAAAGGCGAACAAGGGATCTGAGGGAGACTTACAAAACTTAAGTACCTCCACGCGGTGGAAGATAATCTACTTGGTCCCTAGGAGGGCTGGTGTCACGTAGGCGGCTGGTCGTAAAAAAAATTACAAATCTATTTGCAGAATGTATGGTCAATGAGGACTTACCTACTGCGCCGACCCCAAATAAATAAAACTTAAATTTGGGATTTAGCGGACCCCGGGCTCCCGAGAGTGATGTAACCGGGAACATAGCTCGGATGAGAAAAAGGTGATTTGCTACGAGTTGCAGAACTATCGGCCGATTAAAAGTATCCAGTCTGTCATTATCCTAAACAAACTAAGCGTCAGCAAATGTTTACGATATCTGCTATTTGTCAAAATTCATCGTGGCGATGTCAGTTCGAATTTCGAATATTAGCCAATCAAAGTGCTTCGAGCGTTTTATTTTTGTGTAGAATGATATATTTGAAAATAGAATTGCACCAGTTATACTTCGTTTTTAAGGTACCGTACCGTACCCAACAGGTAAAAACGGGACCTTATTACTACCGAATATCTAATCCAACAGAACAACAGCTCCATACAAGCCCGCGGCGTAGGTACTTAACTACATGCGCGGCTATTTTGCGTGACCTCTCTCACCGACAGTGTGCCGACGGGTTCACGTACGTGAGCCGAATAGGCGCTTCGGGCGGCTTCGGCAAACCCAACTGGAAAGCGGTGAGAAGTCACGCACACATAGCTGCGCATGTAGTGGAGCACCTACCGCCGCGGGCTTGTTTGAAGCTGTTGTTCAGTTGGATTAGATATTCGGTGCTATTACTGAGACTTCGGTGTCTGTTCGTCTGTCTCCAGGCTGTATTTCATGAACCGTGATAGCAAGACAGTTGAAATATTCACAGATGATGTATTTCTGTAGCCGCTTCAAGGCTACCTACCACGAACGCAAACAACAGAAAATGCCAATATTTTCGAAATCAAATAAACTGATTACTATGTTAAATGCAACTGAGGTTAAATAAACGTCGTTCAATCTGGAGATTGCATGATATTGAACATTTTGGACGATAATTGTAATTAATCTTCTTTTTACGATTAAAATACAGGATGTACATGTTAATGACTGCTGCGTCTCGCTCTTGCATATGCGGAATTCCCGATCCCGTAGAAATATCAGTATCGAAAGAAGTCTATTTAATAATCCAGATCTCCAGCTATCTGCATATCAAGTTTCATTACAATCGGTTCAGTTAATATTGCGTAAAGGAAGTACGGCTCAACTGTAAAGATCTCTCGTACATCTGCGAAACCAGGTCAAAAATAGCCCCAACTAATCCCCAACAAAAGCGCAAGGTGCGTGCACAGGCGGTAGTCTAATGACGCATGTAATTGTTATTGACCATTGGCCATGAAAAGTATCTCTAACTTTCGGGTTATCTTTTCTTAAGAGGATAGTCTCCATTCTCTTTCTCCATACAAACGTAGTTTAAATTTTCCTCCCTAGAAAAAGACATTAGAGCAAATATGTTTATGCCATAAAACTTATATCTGTCATGACTATGCATCAACCTTTTTATTTTTTTTTATTTTCTAATTAAAATAATAATAAAAAACTAATGAAATGAAAAAAATAAAAAGGTAGATGCATAGTCATGACAGATATAAGTTTTATGGCATAAACATATTTGTTCTAATGTCTTTATCCAGGGAGGAAAATTAAAACTACGTATGGAGAAAGAGAATGGAGACTATCCTCTTAAGGAAGTACTTTACTTGAATACCTACATTACAAAAAATTACAATAATAATTAGATAATAATAGAGGTGAGGTGAGGTTAATGATGATGTCCCCCCTGATGATGCAAGCCTATTTCATATTTACAAAGAGGGTCCTAATAAATAAAAATGCTTGTCAGAATGTTAGGAAATTTGTTTAACCTTCACGCCAAACCTACTCAACCGCTTCCGTTAAAACTCTGTCAGCCTTATTAATAAACGTGGAGTAAGGTCGGAGTAAATTTACCACTTTTGTTTCTGTCTGTCAACTTTGAAAGTATTTCTTTATATTTGTTTTTATTGCTCAAGGCTATTGGTCTATTTGGTATAGACGTTGGGGTACTGAGACGACGCGGACATCGAGCGGGAACGGCGTGCTATGGCGGTGCGCAGCAATATGATTGCGCGTAGATTCGCCGGGTGTACGCGTGATGTCTGGCTGACATTGTTTAGAGCATATTGTTTATGCTTCTACACATGTCAGCTATGGGTCCAGTACACCCGGAGGGCATTGAGTGTCATCAGGGTACAGTATAATGATGCATACCGTATCCTGATGAAACTGCCTCGCTACTGCAGCGCATCGCATATGTTCGCTGAGGCTGGCGTAACCGACTTCTTCGGAATCATCAGATCCCGAGTTGCGGGATTCTGGAGTCGGTTGAGAGCGTCCAAAAACACCATCTTGCTATCGCTAACCGAGTGCGTGAACTGTCCCATCTTTAAGCACTGGACTCACGTGCACGACGCCAGTAACCATAAATAAATAATATGACTACATTTAAGTTGACTGGAGTGTAGTGTTACTACCTACCACCAAGCGTATTTTTTTATTATTCTATTTTATATTTATATTGTGGTAGAATTAATTAATTTAGACCTTAAGTATTAGTGTGATATGGGCGAATATAATGCCTGAAATAAAGATTTATTATTAAAGTAAGCGAGTATTATTAGTATTATAGTATTAGTAAGTATTATTAAAGTAACCAGTATAGCGACTCGTTTCCGCACCTTAAGTCTTCAAAGTAATTACTTTGATTTTGAAGCCTTCCGTGACAATAGTAGCGATAGGCTCCAATAATCAATATTCCCCAAACGCTCCCAAACTATTGCCATTTAAGTCCACGACCTATAGCGACTCGTTTCCGCACCTTAAGTCTTCAAAGTAAGTACTTTGATTTTAAAGCCTTCCGTGATAATAGTAGCGCGATAGGCTCCAAAAATCAATATTCCCCAAACGCTCCCAAACTATTGCCATTTAAGTCCACGACCTATAGCGACTCGTTTCCGCACCTTAAGTCTTCAAAGTAAGTACTTTGATTTTAAAGCCTTCCGTGATAATAGTAGCGCGATAGGCTCCAAAAATCAATATTCCCCAAACGCTCCCAAACTATTGCCATTTAAGTCCACGACCTATAGCGACTCGTTTCCGCACCTTAAGTCTTCAAAGTAAGTACTTTGATTTTGAAGCCTTCCGTGACAATAGTAGCGATAGGCTCCAAAAATCAATATTCCCCAAACGCTCCCAAACTATTGCCATTTAAGTCCACGACCTATAGCGACTCGTTTCCGCACCTTAAGTCTTCAAAGTAAGTACTTTGATTTTGAAGCCTTCCGTGACAATAGTAGCGATAGGCTCCAAAAATCAATATTCCCCAAACGCTCCCAAACTATTGCCATTTAAGTCCACGACCTATAGCGACTCGTTTCCGAACCTTAAGTCTTCAAAGTAAGTACTTTGATTTTGAACCCTTCCGTGACAATAGTAGCGATATGCTCCAAAAATCAATATTCCCCAAACGCTCCTAAACTATTGCCATTTAAGTCCACGACCTATAGCGACTCGTTTCCGCACCTTAAGTCTTCAAAGTAAGTACTTTGATTTTGAAGCGTTCCGTGATAATAGTAGCGCGATAGGCTCCAAAAATCAATATTCCCCAAACGCTCCCAAACTATTGCCATTTAAGTCCACGACCTATAGCGACTCGTTTCCGCACCTTAAGTCTTCAAAGTAAGCACTTTGATTTTGAAGCCTTCCGTGATAATAGTAGCGCGATAGGCTCCAAAAATCAATATTCCCCAAACGCTCCCAAACTATTGCCATTTAAATCCACGACCTATAGCGACTCGTTTCCGCACCTTAAGTCTTCAAAGTAAGTACTTTGATTTTGAAGCCTTCCGTGATAATAGTAGCGCGATAGGCTCCAAAAATCAATATTCCCCAAACGCTCCCAAACTATTGCCATTTAAGTCCACGACCTATAGCGACTCGTTTCCGCACCTTAAGTCTTCAAAGTAAGTACTTTGATTTTGAAGCCTTCCGTGATAATAGTAGCGCGATAGGCTCCAAAAATCAATATTCCCCAAACGCTCCCAAACTATTGCCATTTAAGTCCACGACCTATAGCGACTCGTTTCCGCACCTTAAGTCTTCAAAGTAAGTACTTTGATTTTGAAGCCTTCCGTGATAATAGTAGCGCGATAGGCTCCAAAAATCAATATTCCCCAAACGCTCCCAAACTATTGCCATTTAAGTCCACGACCTATAGCGACTCGTTTCCGCACCTTAAGTCTTCAAAGTAAGTACTTTGATTTTAAAGCCTTCCGTGATAATAGTAGCGCGATAGGCTCCAAAAATCAATATTCCCCAAACGCTCCCAAACTATTACCATTTAAGTCCACGACCTATAGCGACTCGTTTCCGCACCTTAAGTCTTCAAAGTAAGTACTTTGATTTTGAAGCCTTCCGTGACAATAGTAGCGATAGGCTCCAAAAACCAATATTCCCCAAACGCTCCCAAACTATTGCCATTTAAGTCCACGACCTATAGCGACTTGTTTCCGCACCTTAAGTCTTCAAAGTAAGTACTTTGATTTTAAAGCCTTCCGTGACAATAGTAGCGATAGGCTCCAAAAATCAATATTCCCCAAACGCTCCCAAACTATTGCCATTTAAGTCCACGACCTATAGCGACTCGTTTCCGCAACTTAAGTCTTCAAAGTAAGTACTTTGATTTTGAAGCCTTCCGTGACAATAGTAGCGATAGGCTCCAAAAATCAATATTCCCCAAACGCTCCCAAACTATTGCCATTTAAGTCCACGACCTATAGCGACTCGTTTCCGCACCTTAAGTCTTCAAAGTAAGTACTTTGATTTTGAAGCCTTCCGTGATAATAGTAGCGCGATAGGCTCCAAAAATCAATATTCCCCAAACGCTCCCAAACTATTGCCATTTAAGTCCACGACCTATAGCGACTCGTTCCCGCACCTTAAGTCTTCAAAGTAAGTACTTTGATTTTGAAGCCTTCCGTGATAATAGTAGCGCGATAGGCTCCAAAAATCAATATTCCCCAAACGCTCCCAAACTATTGCCATTTAAGTCCACGACCTATAGCGACTCGTTTCCGCACCTTAAGTCTTCAAAGTAAGTACTTTGATTTTGAAGCCTTCCGTGATAATAGTAGCGATAGGCTCCAAAAATCAATATTCCCCAAACGCTCCCAAACTATTGCCATTTAAGTCCACGACCTATAGCGACTCGTTTCCGAACCTTAAGTCTTCAAAGTAAGTACTTTGATTTTGAACCCTTCCGTGACAATAGTAGCGATATGCTCCAAAAATCAATATTCCCCAAACGCTCCTAAACTATTGCCATTTAAGTCCACGACCTATAGCGACTCGTTTCCGCACCTTAAGTCTTCAAAGTAAGCACTTTGATTTTGAAGCCTTCCGTGATAATAGTAGCGCGATAGGCTCCAAAAATCAATATTCCCCAAACGCTCCCAAACTATTGCCATTTAAATCCACGACCTATAGCGACTCGTTTCCGCACCTTAAGTCTTCAAAGTAAGTACTTTGATTTTGAAGCCTTCCGTGATAATAGTAGCGCGATAGGCTCCAAAAATCAATATTCCCCAAACGCTCCCAAACTATTGCCATTTAAGTCCACGACCTATAGCGACTCGTTTCCGAACCTTAAGTCTTCAAAGTAAGTACTTTGATTTTGAACCCTTCCGTGACAATAGTAGCGATATGCTCCAAAAATCAATATTCCCCAAACGCTCCTAAACTATTGCCATTTAAGTCCACGACCTATAGCGACTCGTTTCCGCACCTTAAGTCTTCAAAGTAAGTCCTTTGATTTTGAAGCCTTCCGTGAAAATAGTAGCGATAGGCTCCAAAAATCAATATTCCCCGAACGCTCCTAAACTATTGCCATTTAAGTCCACGACCTATAGCGACTCGTTTCCGCAACTTAAGTCTTCAAAGTAAGTACTTTGATTTTGAAGCCTTCCGTGAAAATAGTAGCGATAGGCTCCAAAAATCAATATTCCCCAAACGCTCCCAAACTATTGCCATTTAAGTCCACGACCTATAGCGACTCGTTTCCGCACCTTAAGTCTTCAAAGTAAGTACTTTGATTTTGAAGCCTTCCGTGACAATAGTAGCGATAGGCTCCAAAAATCAATATTCCCCAAACGCTCCCAAACTATTGCCATTTAAGTCCACGACCTATAGCGACTCGTTTCCGCACCTTAAGTCTTCAAAGTAAGTACTTTGATTTTGAAGCCTTCCGTGACAATAGTAGCGATAGGCTCCAAAAATCAATATTCCCCAAACGCTCCCAAACTATTGCCATTTAAGTCCACGACCTATAGCGACTCGTTTCCGCACCTTAAGTCTTCAAAGTAAGTACTTTGATTTTGAAGCCTTCCGTGACAATAGTAGCGATAGGCTCCAAAAATCAATATTCCCCAAACGCTCCCAAACTATTGCCATTTAAGTCCACGACCTATAGCGACTCGTTTCCGCACCTTAAGTCTTCAAAGTAAGTACTTTGATTTTGAAGCCTTCCGTGACAATAGTAGCGATAGGCTCCAAAAATCAATATTCCCCAAACGCTCCCAAACTATTGCCATTTAAGTCCACGACCTATAGCGACTCGTTTCCGAACCTTAAGTCTTCAAAGTAAGTACTTTGATTTTGAACCCTTCCGTGACAATAGTAGCGATATGCTCCAAAAATCAATATTCCCCAAACGCTCCTAAACTATTGCCATTTAAGTCCACGACCTATAGCGACTCGTTTCCGCACCTTAAGTCTTCAAAGTAAGTACTTTGATTTTGAAGCGTTCCGTGATAATAGTAGCGCGATAGGCTCCAAAAATCAATATTCCCCAAACGCTCCCAAACTATTGCCATTTAAGTCCACGACCTATAGCGACTCGTTTCCGCACCTTAAGTCTTCAAAGTAAGTACTTTGATTTTGAAGCCTTCCGTGACAATAGTAGCGATAGGCTCCAAAAATCAATATTCCCCAAACGCTCCCAAACTATTGCCATTTAAGTCCACGACCTATAGCGACTCGTTTCCGCACCTTAAGTCTTCAAAGTAAGTACTTTGATTTTGAAGCCTTCCGTGACAATAGTAGCGATAGGCTCCAAAAATCAATATTCCCCAAACGCTCCCAAACTATTGCCATTTAAGTCCACGACCTATAGCGACTCGTTTCCGCACCTTAAGTCTTCAAAGTAAGTACTTCGATTTTGAAGCCTTCCGTGATAATAGTAGCGCGATAGGCTCCAAAAATCAATATTCCCCAAACGCTCCCAAACTATTGCCATTTAAGTCCACGACCTATAGCGACTCGTTTCCGCACCTTAAGTCTTCAAAGTAAGTACTTCGATTTTGAAGCCTTCCGTGATAATAGTAGCGCGATAGGCTCCAAAAATCAATATTCCCCAAACGCTCCCAAACTATTGCCATTTAAGTCCACGACCTATAGCGACTCGTTTCCGCACCTTAAGTCTTCAAAGTAAGTACTTTGATTTTGAAGCCTTCCGTGATAATAGTAGCGCGATAGGCTCCAAAAATCAATATTCCCCAAACGCTCCCAAACTATTGCCATTTAAGTCCACGACCTATAGCGACTCGTTTCCGCACCTTAAGTCTTCAAAGTAAGTACTTTGATTTTGAAGCCTTCCGTGACAATAGTAGCGATAGGCTCCAAAAATCAATATTCCCCAAACGCTCCCAAATTATTGCCATTTAAGTCCACGACCTATAGCGACTCGTTTCCGCACCTTAAGTCTTCAAAGTAAGTACTTTAATTTTGAAGCCTTCAGTGATAATAGTAGCGCGATAGGCTCCAAAAATCAATATTCCCCAAACGCTCCCAAACTATTGCCATTTAAGTCCACGACCTATAGCGACTCGTTCCCGCACCCTAAGTCTTCAAAGTAAGTACTTTGATTTTGAAGCCTTCCGTGATAATAGTAGCGCGATAGGCTCCAAAAATCAATATTCCCCAAACGCTCCCAAACTATTGCCATTTAAGTCCACGACCTATAGCGACTCGTTTCCGCACCTTAAGTCTTCAAAGTAAGTACTTTGATTTTGAAGCCTTCCGTGACAATAGTAGCGATAGGCTCCAAAAATCAATATTCCCCAAACGCTCCCAAACTATTGCCATTTAAGTCCACGACCTATAGCGACTCGTTTCCGCACCTTAAGTCTTCAAAGTAAGTACTTTGATTTTGAAGCCTTCCGTGACAATAGTAGCGATAGGCTCCAAAAATCAATATTCCCCAAACGCTCCCAAACTATTGCCATTTAAGTCCACGACCTATAGCGACTCGTTTCCGCAGCTTAAGTCTTCAAAGTAAGTACTTTGATTTTGAAGCCTTCCGTGATAATAGTAGCGCGATAGGCTCCAAAAATCAATATTCCCCAAACGCTCCCAAACTATTGCCATTTAAGTCCACGACCTATAGCGACTCGTTTCCGCACCTTAAGTCTTCAAAGTAAGTACTTTGATTTTGAAGCCTTCCTTGACAATAGTAGCGATAGGCTCCAAAAATCAATATTCCCCAAACGCTCCCAAACTATTGCCATTTAAGTCCACGACCTATAGCGACTCGTTTCCGCACCTTAAGTCTTCAAAGTAAGTACTTTGATTTTGAAGCCTTCCGTGACAATAGTAGCGATAGGCTCCAAAAATCAATATTCCCCAAACGCTCCCAAACTATTGCCATTTAAGTCCACGACCTATAGCGACTCGTTTCCGAACCTTAAGTCTTCAAAGTAAGTACTTTGATTTTGAACCCTTCCGTGACAATAGTAGCGATATGCTCCAAAAATCAATATTCCCCAAACGCTCCCAAACTATTGCCATTTAAGTCCACGACCTATAGCGACTCGTTTCCGCACCTTAAGTCTTCAAAGTAAGTACTTTGATTTTGAAGCGTTCCGTGATAATAGTAGCGCGATAGGCTCCAAAAATCAATATTCCCCAAACGCTCCCAAACTATTGCCATTTAAGTCCACGACCTATAGCGACTCGTTTCCGCACCTTAAGTCTTCAAAGTAAGTACTTTGATTTTGAAGCCTTCCGTGACAATAGTAGCGATAGGCTCCAAAAATCAATATTCCCCAAACGCTCCCAAACTATTGCCATTTAAGTCCACGACCTATAGCGACTCGTTTCCGCACCTTAAGTCTTCAAAGTAAGTACTTTGATTTTGAAGCCTTCCGTGACAATAGTAGCGATAGGCTCCAAAAATCAATATTCCCCAAACGCTCCCAAACTATTGCCATTTAAGTCCACGACCTATAGCGACTCGTTTCCGCACCTTAAGTCTTCAAAGTAAGTACTTCGATTTTGAAGCCTTCCGTGATAATAGTAGCGCGATAGGCTCCAAAAATCAATATTCCCCAAACGCTCCCAAACTATTGCCATTTAAGTCCACGACCTATAGCGACTCGTTTCCGCACCTTAAGTCTTCAAAGTAAGTACTTTGATTTTGAAGCCTTCCGTGATAATAGTAGCGCGATAGGCTCCAAAAATCAATATTCCCCAAACGCTCCCAAACTATTGCCATTTAAGTCCACGACCTATAGCGACTCGTTTCCGAACCTTAAGTCTTCAAAGTAAGTACTTTGATTTTGAACCCTTCCGTGACAATAGTAGCGATATGCTCCAAAAATCAATATTCCCCAAACGCTCCTAAACTATTGCCATTTAAGTCCACGACCTATAGCGACTCGTTTCCGCACCTTAAGTCTTCAAAGTAAGTACTTTGATTTTGAAGCCTTCCGTGACAATAGTAGCGATAGGCTCCAAAAATCAATATTCCCCAAACGCTCCCAAACTATTGCCATTTAAGTCCACGACCTATAGCGACTCGTTTCCGAACCTTAAGTCTTCAAAGTAAGTACTTTGATTTTGAACCCTTCCGTGACAATAGTAGCGATATGCTCCAAAAATCAATATTCCCCAAACGCTCCTAAACTATTGCCATTTAAGTCCACGACCTATAGCGACTCGTTTCCGCACCTTAAGTCTTCAAAGTAAGTACTTTGATTTTGAAGCGTTCCGTGATAATAGTAGCGCGATAGGCTCCAAAAATCAATATTCCCCAAACGCTCCCAAACTATTGCCATTTAAGTCCACGACCTATAGCGACTCGTTTCCGCACCTTAAGTCTTCAAAGTAAGTACTTTGATTTTGAAGCCTTCCGGGATAATAGTAGCGCGATAGGCTCCAAAAATCAATATTCCCCAAACGCTCCCAAACTATTGCCATTTAAGTCCACGACCTATAGCGACTCGTTTCCGCACCTTAAGTCTTCAAAGTAAGTACTTTGATTTTGAAGCCTTCCGTGATAATAGTAGCGCGATAGGCTCCAAAAATCAATATTCCCCAAACGCTCCCAAACTATTGCCATTTAAGTCCACGACCTATAGCGACTCGTTTCCGAACCTTAAGTCTTCAAAGTAAGTACTTTGATTTTGAACCCTTCCGTGACAATAGTAGCGATATGCTCCAAAAATCAATATTCCCCAAACGCTCCCAAACTATTGCCATTTAAGTCCACGACCTATAGCGACTCGTTTCCGCACCTTAAGTCTTCAAAGTAAGTCCTTTGATTTTGAAGCCTTCCGTGAAAATAGTAGCGATAGGCTCCAAAAATCAATATTCCCCGAACGCTCCTAAACTATTGCCATTTAAGTCCACGACCTATAGCGACTCGTTTCCGCAACTTAAGTCTTCAAAGTAAGTACTTTGATTTTGAAGCCTTCCGTGAAAATAGTAGCGATAGGCTCCAAAAATCAATATTCCCCGAACGCTCCCAAACTATTGTCATTTAAGTCCACGACCTATAGCGACTCGTTTCCGCACCTTAAGTCTTCAAAGTAAGTACTTTCAAAACTCAAAACTCAAAATTTAAAACTCAAAATTTTTTATTCATTTAGAACGTATATTATACACACATACGTACGTTTTGAAACGTCGAGATTTTATTTTACCGAGGTTTTAAGTTTAATATATTTTTTGAATCTTGTAATGGACATCACATACGTCTTCAGGTAGTTTATTATAATAAAGTACACTAGTGCTACAGAAGGACTTACTTATTTTCTGGAGCCTACTATAGGGCACAGTCAGATCATCCTTGTGTCTCAAATTAACCTGACGGACATCACTGTATTTGTGAAATTAACTTGATTTATTCTTATGTACGTATAGCAGATTTTCATAAATGTATTGAGAGTAAACAGTTAAAATGTTTATCTCTTTAAACTTTTCTTCAAGCGATTCCCTGGGGCCCATTTTGTAGATAGCTCGCACCGCTCTCTTTTGCAAAACAAAAATGGTTTGTATGTCAGCAGCACACCCCCACAGCAGGATACCATATGACATGATGCTGTGAAAGTAACTGAAGTAGACTAGGCGGGCCGTCTCAACATCTGTGTATTCCCGGATTTTCTTAACTGCATACGCTGCGGAACTAAGCCTTTTGGACAGAGCTTCCACGTGTGGGACCCATTGAAGCTTAGCGTCTAAAGTTATACCCAGAAAGACAGCTTTATCGACTATTTCGATCTCCTCATTATCAATTTTTACAGTGGTTTTAACTTGTTTTACATTTGGTAGTGTGAATCGAATACATTTAGTTTTAGATCCATTTAGTAGCATATTATTAACATTAAACCAATATACTAATCTAGAGAGAGCATTGTTCACGTCGTCAATATTAGATTGTCGTCTTTTTACTTTAAATTCCAATGAGGTATCATCTGCAAACAATACTATCCCATGATTTTCCTTTACGAGGAAAGGTAAGTCGTTAATATATACTAGAAATAAAAAAGGTCCCAATATGGATCCTTGAGGAACTCCTAAAGTTACAGGTGATCCAGGGGAACGTTTACCGTTAATGTCGACACACTGAATCCTATCACTCAGGTAAGAAGAAAGAAGATCTAATGCGCCGTCCCCGATACCGTAGTGTCGTAGCTTCATTATCAAAGTATCATGTCGAACACAATCGAACGCTTTGGAGAGGTCACAGAATACGCCATATGCATCATGCGACTCCTCCCAAGCATCAAATATGTTTTCAATTAATGCAATGCCCGCATCAGTAGTCGAGCGATCCTTACTAAAACCGAACTGTTTGTTGTGTAAAATATTGTTGTCATCAAAATGCTTTAGTAGCTGATTCAATATATTTTTTTCAAAAATTTTGCTTAATGTAGGTAGTACTAATATGGGTCTAAAATTAGAGGGGTCCGATGTACTACCGGATTTAAATAATGGAATAACTTTACTAAATTTCATTTGATCAGGAAACACGCCACAATCTATGCACCTATTGAATATAATAACAAGCTCAGGTACAATAACTTCTATCAAGGATTTAACAATAGGAACAGAAATCCCCCATAAGTCTTTAGTTTTCTTTACATTGATTTGTTTAAGAATTACTAAAATATCATGTTTTTTAACATATTTGAATTGAAAAGCTTTACTACATTCAGGTACATTTGCTTCTAAAAGAGATTTAGCAATGGGGGTAGATGAGTTTAGGGCTTTTGTTAGAGTAGTAGGCACATTAGTGAAAAAATTCTCAAACTCATTCGCAACATCTTGGTCAGTGTTTGTCATCCTTCCGCCAATGTCCAACTTAAAATCAATAATTTTGTTTAAGACTTTACCAGTTTCAGCATTTATTATTTTCCAAGTGGCTTTAATTTTATCATTACTATTCTTTATTGTAGATTTAATGTGTAAGGACTTCGCTAGTATACTATTTTAAATATCTTTAAGTAATTTTTAACGTAAGCCCTAAACTCCTCTGATGTATGAAACTGTCTCTCTGCGTACAACTGGTAAAGTTTTCGTCTGCTTCTATGAATGCCGACCGTGGCCCAGTCACTGAACTCACGCTTGCCTGATACCACCATTGATCTGGATGTAAAAATAGATTGAAATTGTTCGTTAAGAACCGAAAAAAAGTTGTTGTATAATATGTTTGCATTCATATCACATGGTAGAAATGGCATGATGTTAGCCAAATTCAATTTAAGTTTCTCTAGTCAAACGGCAGTTACTGGCACATATGTTATTTTTCTTTTGGGTATTGGTTTTTTAACTATTACAAAATTTACTAACTGGCCACTATGATCTGATTGCAATTTGTTTATAACAGATTTGCTATTAGCAGTAACATCTTCGGATATGAAGATGTTATCTATGCAGGTTGCAGTGGTTTCAGTGGTTCTGGTAGGCTCCAGAAACAAATTAGTTAGTTTGTGTGATTGAGACAAATTTAAAAGTATGGTGGAGGAAGAAGATACTTTAAGTAAATCAACATTAAAATCCCCACATACAATCAATTGCTTTTTTGATTTTGTAAGTTTTGTTAACATTGCATCTAATATGTCAATAAATTTATTAGAATTGTATGGCTTTGGTCGTCTGTACACACATGCTATTATTAACTGCTCCAGTTCTACACAAGCTATTTCATTTACACATTCTACAGACATAGATACGATATCTTTTCTTTCTTTATATTTCAGCTGTTTATTCAATAAATAAGAGAACCTTCTTGCTTCGTATTTACCCTGCAGAATGAGCTGCCAACCTGGTGATTGCTGAAACTGAACATGAGCTCGTGAGCCCGGAGGTGATGCTCAGTTAAGCACACAATATCAATATTTTCGGAGTTCGGAGTTCAATATTTTCGGAGTTCATCCAGTGTTAGTCTTTTGCCCTCTGCAAAGCCACGGATATTCTGATGCACCAGGTTGATATTACTTACATAGTTTATTTTACATTTTTTTATTTGAGGGCAATTATTAAGGTAATTATGATTATTCGACTCATCGGATAGCGCAATTAAAAGTTGACTATTACAGCTAGAGGGTACCTCCATTGTCGCAGAATCTATTTTAGACAAACTAACATTTATGTCATTGAGTTTAATGCAAGAGCGTGCCTCTTTTGTCTTAGAAGTTAATTTAAATTAGGTGGATATGAACAATTATCCAGTGTCAAATTATTATATTGAAGTCGGTTACAATGCTTAATAGAAGCAATTTGGGTAGCCAAGTTATTGGCTGTAGTTTTAAAAAAATAATGTAGCGAAATGGCTACTTGTCTTTTAATATAATCTGAAAGCTTATGCTTACCCTTCGTCAAATAATAATTATTACTAATAATATTATTTATGTCAATAACATTGAACTTCTTATTGTAACAATATAGTGTTCAATGTCAAGTTTATGTTATATCTTTTTCCTATTTTCCGCAGCTGGCAAGTCATTGTAGTAGGTAGGGAAGTGTAAACATTACAATTTTGTTTATATCGAGTGAATCTAAAGTATCACAACTGACCCAAAGACGCGAGCTCAAGCCTCGCCGCAAGTGAAAATTTTTGAATGCGTATTTGTCCTTAAAAAATCTCTAGATTAAACTTGAAAAGTTCTTCTCACTGAAAAAGACAAAGCATGTTCTCACTACTCTGACCTTACTCCTCGTTTATTAATAAGGCTATGTATGTTTAGGTAGCTGGAATTCTAGTAAAATATACGGAATATATGGTTAACATAAAACTCGTTGGATATCGAGATAAATAGTCACCACCTACGATAATTCGTAGGATCATAACTTACGCTACTGAAACCACAACAAAGAAAATATTCGATGACCAAAATTAAAATAACCCCTCATTATCGGAACATCCTATATAGGTTGCGTAAAATAGGTGGTAAATTTACTCCGACCTTACTCCACGTTTATGAATAAGGGTAAGTATGTGTATGTAGCTGGAATTCTAGTAAAACATCGGGAATATATGATAAATGCATTGTTTTCGTTGGATATCGAGATACATAGTTACCATCCTGTGATAATTCGTAGGATCATAACTTACACATCTGAAACCACGAAAATGAAAATATTCGATGACCAAAATTAAAATAACCCCTCATTATCGGAACATCCTATATAGGTTGCGTAAAATAGGTGGTAAATTTACTCCGACCTTACTCCACGTTTATTAATAAGGGTAAGTATGTGTATGTAGCTGGAATTCTAGTAAAACATCGGGAATAGTATATGATCCCCTCAAAAACATTTTCATGTAAAATGTAGCCAAGACGAGAGCGAGATCATATGATGGGCACTGTCAAAACGTTATCAGATGTCATATACCTAAAGCCAAGCTTATAACTCTACACGTCCCAACTTCACAAGCACCTTACTTCACAAACTCAACATCTTAGCCAAAATATATGGCTGGCCGTTTCGCTACCATGCATGGGTTTTCTGTTAAACAATTGTTCTTGCGGTAATGAAACGGCCAAGCCCATATATTTTGGCTAAGATGTTGAGTTTGTGAAGTAAGGTGCTTGTGAAGTTGGGACGTGTAGAGTTATAAGTTTGGCTTTAGGTATATGACATCTGATAACTTTTTGACAGTGCCCATCATATGATCTCGCTCTCGTCTTGGCTACATTTTATATGAAAATGTTTTTGAGGGGATTTCATCTCTTTTTGTAGTCAGCCTTATTATTACAAATTTTTTCCAATCAAAAAAACTTTCAGCTTCATAATATTAATATGTACAGTAGGATGTATTATTTATTTATCAGTAAATATTTTTTTTTGTTTCCACTGTTCACTACTCATTTGGCCACCACTGGCGGATAGCGAAACAACTTTTAAAAATATTCTTGTTGTCCATCACTGTACGACAGCGGTAAACCTTTCTAATTATCAATCAATTTTCATACCTTTAGCACCTCTAACATTAGGTGCTGTGCGCGCGCTGAACTCCATCCCCTAATTTAAAGGGTAGAGGGCTAGAGGGTGAATTACTAAAAATCCTGATTTTCTGTATTTTATTATTTATAATAAGAAGTTATAGTACCTCTAGCATCAAAATTTGCGAAAGTTCATACAAATAGCCATCCCTTAATTTTAGGGGTTGGGGGCTGAAAGTTTCAACTTTTAGAATTTTCTAGTTGTTTGTGTACTAATACCAACCTACATACCAAATTTTAGCTTTCTAGGACTTCGGGAAGTACCATTTGAATTTTGATGATCATCAGTGAGTGAGTGAGTGAGTCAGTGACAAAATTGGAGGTTTTTAGATATCAATTAAATCTAAACTATAGGAGCTATGTAATTGAAAATGTGTATTTTTATTAATTTCCCTATTGACATTATACCCCGTGAATTACATTCATCTGGTATATTCCAAACCCAAGTTATGAGGGTTCAAAAAACCGACGAAACCTTTCGAGAAAAGGTAGGTAGTGCCCGTACGCTTCGCTGGCTCGTCTTGGCGGGGGCACTACCGTGCCCCCAGATAAATGCATTTTTTTCGTTGGATATCGAGATACATAGTTACCATCCTGTGATAATTCGTAGGATCATAACTTACACATCTGAAACCACGAAAATGAAAATATTCGATGACCAAAATTCAAATAACCCCTCATTATCGGAACATCCTATAGGTTGCGTAAAAGATTGGATTTAAAATTTATGTGCGACTTCGTCCACTCCCATTGTACGAAAGCAATTTTCTGATTTCAATTAAAATTTTCAATATATGGTAATGAATCACTGAGAATATTGTTAAAGCCGAGCTTTTCATTATTAATACCTAAGTGGTTTAAGGCGAAGCTATGTTTTTATTTCAAATACATTCACTCGTTTGTATTGATATAACGACTTATGTGGTGCACTAGGTTACGTACGACGTATAAAGTATAGAGGGTTCGATTCCCATCGTTAACAAAATATCTATTTGGCAAATACTTACTTAGAAAATGATGACTAAGTTTATATAACGTTTGTCTCTTACTGTGACATGAAGTTTCAAAGTTAACAAACGGAGACAAACGTTACGTAAACTTAGTTATCGCTTATAAGTAAGGGGGTTAGTTATTAAAATACTTGCAATTGCTAAGTCGTGATAATTAGAGAAATAAAGATGCCTAATACGGTCACCATAAATGTAAGAAATATTTTGAAGGAACAATACTTCTGCAAAAACACAACGCACGATCGACGGAGAGCGGGATTCGAGCCAACAACGCATCGCATCATCGCATGCCGCAAACATGCCTAAGTTGTGTTATATTGAACAATACGGAAGCATAGATTCGACATATGAGTCACCGACGCAGGTAGACTAATTGGTCAAGTCAGTACTCCCGGATAGAGTAAAGATTGACACTGCTAGAGATTGGAATTAGCTGCCGGAGTCTGTATATCCTAGCGAAATTGTGAGTCTTCAAATCGCATATGAAGTAGATCAACGTGCTTCATCTTAGACCGCATTACTTACCCTCAGTTGTGATAGTGATATATTATAGAAATAAATCTCCGTTATAATAAAAAAAATAAAAATTTTGAAATACATCCTCCCCTTAAATGAGTAACAGCTGCTAATACTGAAAGAATCACATATCAGGGTTTAAATGCAAGCGATTTTAATCCGAACTTTCACTTAATAACCTGTTTGAGTTACGAGGGTTTCATTTCGTTCATTGTAAAAACAATTATCACGTGTAAAAATACTAGTTATGTTTTCCGTACTTAGCCTCACAATTGGGCCATTGTACGTGATTTCTTAGAGGGGTTAAGCAGTAAGACGCCCCGGGATTCTACTCCGGATTGGCGAATATCCCATGCCTTCGGACCGTGGTGAGTCCTACGACATGTCGGTTTCCTCACGATGTTTTCCTACACCTTAAGAGCGATGTTATTAGCGCACATCACTTCTTCTTAAAGAAAAAGACATTGATGGACGGTCGGCCTGGATTCGAACCTACGACTCTCGGAATGAAATTCGGGGTAACTATATTACTAGACCAACTCCACTCTGGTAAAAATAGTAGTTTTTATATCACGAAAACATGTTTCACTAGCTGCGCCCCGCGGTTTCACCCGCGTGAATCCCGATCTCGTGGGATTTTCGGGATCAAAACAAAAGTATCCTATGTTACTCCATTACTTAAACTATCCCTATGCAATTGACCGTGAAGAGGGAAAAATATACAGGGTTCTTGGAAACGAATTATAAAAGCCTATCAATGCTACCTCCTGACATTCCAAGGAACAACTTTTGTTGTACCTACGACTTTTGAAATTTCGAATATATCCGGGTGCATAGGTCAATAACCCTAATATTTTAGTAGTTTCTGAATAATAGTACTAAAATCTTAGAGTTGGGAAAAATGAGTTTAATTTCTACGTTAAGAACAATAAAATTAAAAACCGCCTTTAAAAGGCGTCTGGACATTTAAACTTTCTACCAGTTCAATACCCCATAATCCGCCTCAAAGAACTATATTCCAACAAAATAAGTCAAATTACAAAACAATTTGAATCTTAAAAGCAATACCACTTGAAAAACAAAATCGGATTGGTTTCGTCAGAAATCGCAGAAGTTTCCCTCCCAATGGGGCGCGCCATAAAGATTCCTCTCGAACTTTCGGAAACGTTCCGTTTTTCGAATACTTTAATGATTTATGTAAATAGACTAGAATATGAAATAGAACGTGGTGCAGTTATTATGTTAATGAAGACGGGTTTAAAGCAGTTGAAATCATATAATATTAATGTTCTGTTTCTGGAGTCCTTTTGTAGGTCGCGTTTGTTGGATTAGCCCTGGTTTTTGGCTCATAGACCTGACATAGTGTGTAAGGGAACGAGTGAATGATTTTGAGACCGAATAAATGAATGAGAGGAAGGTTAAGATACATACCCAAAAGTTTTCTATTAGTTTTCCTGTTTTTTAGATTAGTCTAGTGATGTGTCATATAAATCAAATAGTTTTGGATTTGCCTTCTTTGATTTTTTTATGGCTACAAAAACCGGGTAAACTTCGTTAGCCTTATTAATTAACGTGGAGTAAGGTCGGAGTAGTGAGAACATGCTTTGTCTTTTTTCCGTGACAAGAACTTTCAAAGTTAACAGACAGAAACAAAAGGTGGTAAAATTATTCCAATATTACTCCACGTTTATTAATAAGGCTACGTGCCTTATTAATAAACGTTGTCTAAGAGCAATCTGACAGCTCTAACACTTGGTGAGTCACACCACTAAATGGAAAGAAGGAGAACAAGAGGACATGAAAAGCACTACAGTACTTCACTAGCAGCAGCATAATGCTGAGGCTGCGCCTATTTGGGCAGCGCACTACTCTCTACGTATATTTTGTTTTTATCTTTATTGTGTCCATTATGTTATTTACTTTTATATTATTATTTTTTTTCCTGCTATGTAGTTGTGAGCTTGTCTGAATAAATCTATTTTCTTTCTTTCTTTCTAAAAGTAAATTCATGAATTGTCCAGTAGTGACAAACATGCGAGCCACGAGTTTTTGACGAAATAGTCTTATCTTATTAATATTATAAACGGATATAATACATATAATATGCATGTATATTTTTGACTGTACGCAGAAACTACTAAACCGATTGCGATGAAACTTGGAATATGGAGCTGGACCTTGGAAGCTGGAGACGTAGAATAACACATAAGCTATCATTTTATCACGATATTCTCGCGGGATCGCGACTTACGCGGGCCGCAGTTAGTAAATTATTAAAAAAATCTCCCGTAAAAAGAAATAATACAACATTTTTATGTGCAAATAAGAAAAATAACAAAATAATTCAGTAAGGCTCTGATAGGGGTTCCGTAAGAGCGCGTAACATCGCATAGCTAGCAACTCGGTGACCAGAGTCACTGTACAAAGATACACAGTAGGCTGACTGGCATTTTCATTCAAAACATATATTTATTCATATTTTATTATTTTAATTTTAATAATGTTTTCTAAGAGATAAATGATTATACTATTTATTCATATAACAATCATTTATTTTGAATAATTACAAATCCATATTTATAATTGTTATAAATGTCGCAATAAATGTTAGGGAAGACGCCTTTGCCCAGCAGTGGGACGATATAGGTTATTAATTTTATTTCGCACGATGCTACATCAGACAAAATTAAATTCGACACACTTATAAACTTTAAATGTTAATTAGATATTTTAAAAACTGACTTAAAAAAGGGGACAATAAAAAATCTAATAAGAACATCTGAAGTCGGGCGGGTGAATCAACAAATTGAGAACCTCCTCCTTCGGTTTTTGGAAGTCTGTTAAAAAGCGACCGGGAAGTGGGTACCTACTACCGCGTTCCATTACTCGTCAGCGCCAATCACGGTGCACATGCAACTACTAATACTGTTCAATGTACGTCCTACACAATTCACATGCCGGATATTTAGATTGCACAATGTATTATTTTACACTGACCGACTGTGCTGAGATTTCGAAGCATGCGGTTTCAGTCAGTCAGCCTACTATATACCGCCGTGCCGATGTTTATGCTGTGCCATCGCGCAGCTAGAACTGGGTGGCCAGAGTAATAAATTAATGCGATAACCACAACCATCGGGGTTGCCTACTATCAGATAATTGTTTCCTGAATCGACCGACCTCCTTACCTTATTAGAATTTTATTTTATTGTCTCTGGCGCTGGCAACACGAGTGCTCTGGTATTGAACATGTTTTTCACACTGTTTAACACATTACTTAGGCAATGTATTTTTCTATTAGTTACACTTAGGTAGGTACTTACTTATTAGGAACCTACACTTAAGTTTTAAGTTTTGTTATTTGTATAATTTGCTGTCATTTGTAATTTTGCTACGAGTACAATAACGTGTTCATTAACATAATATCTATGTATCACTTTAGGCGAATATAGAAATTTCGTTCTTTGAATTTATGGGTCCGAACTTGTGCATGTAGCCACCACTTTTACCGTCACCGTTACTTTTTTAACCAAACAGACACTAAGGACGACGGGTTTAGTAAGGTATATAATGTCCCCACTTAAGGTCAATAAGCTATACTCTATTTCAAAATCGTATATCGGAAATGTAAACGAAAAACTCCTACATTTATTTAAAAGTGGCAACTCATTATTTTCTTTATTCATTTGATATTGACAGTTTTTCATTTACATTTTTGTACTAATTTAAAATAGAGTATGGTTTCAATCTGCCTTTCAGACAGACTATATACCTAAGCATCTCTAGAGCTAATTTAAGCAACGTTTTTCCAAAGACTCTCGTTACTTACTCCGATAATCCAAGGAGCTTTAAGCACAAGGCTTAAACGATCCGATGCACAAGAAAATATAGGTGCTTTTAGTAAATCAATCTTGATTTACTTGTTACCTTTCGTTAAATAAATTACCTAAATGTACAGTTAACAATAAAAAGGATATCTCTAAAATAGTTGTTTTTGGCAAACTTGACTATTTCTAGCCCTTCTAAAAGAATAAGGCTACGGTATGTCTGTCGTAGTTAAAAGGCAACCAAAAAGGTTTTATTGGTGGGAGGCTTCAGCCGCGGATTTTCACCATCGACCAGCTTAAGTCGTAGCCCCAATCGGGTGTGGTCTAAGTAGGTGATGGGCAAGCCTACTCTAGCTAAAATGTCTTGGGCATTACAGCGCCGTTTTGACTTTTAAATAACTTGCGATGTATAAATCGTGTAACAATCACCATTATTCATCTCTCTCTCTCTCTTACTTCACATATTCTTCGAGATCCCGTGCAATGAGGCTATTAACACGCATATCAGCCAGTGTCCATCCCTCCATTACAGCCCTTTCATGTCCTATCTTGGGCGTAGGCCTCCTCCATCCTCTTCCCGTCTTGAGCTCTCGACATCCAATCTCGTCCTGCGTGTCTTATTATGTCGTCCTTCCATCTCATTTTTGGTCTACCCCGCGGCCTAATATGACCTGGTGTATCAGCCAGTGTAAATCGTCTAAAATTGGATAAGAAGCCAAAACTAAACTGGAGGCATACTGAATATATTCAAAAAACACCAAATTGACAAAAACTTGGCGAGACAAAAAAGTGATTTGAAAGAAATCTAAATGCAGGAATATGAAAGACGTTTGCCAAATACATTCTATTATATCAGACAAACAATTCGGAAACGAGGCAATGTTTATTATAAGGAACATCTTTTCTGAATAAGATTATATTTACGATTTGGCATCGTGAACTTTTGGGACCGAAAATGCAGTAGGTATGACACATGGGAACATTGTTTTAAAAAGAGTTCTTATAAAAAATATTACTTGTACATATATTTACAGATTTTGGAAAACAAACTAAACAAACAGTTGAGAATGCGTAAAGCATTAATAATATTTTTTATATAAAAAAAATATTGCTAATTTTGAGTTTTGGTTTTGGCGAGGTTAATTGAAATTAACTGTTATTTTTGTTTTAATCGTCTTACTTTTATTACATTAGGCATTTTATAACACCCAACATTTCGAGGTTTTTCAAGGGTCCCAAGTCTGTCAATATACAATATGACACGTTACTATTCTATCGACACTCAATTTAAACAAGATTGTGAGAGCAGACTTGAGATCTAGAGGTCTTGCTTACAAGTGTACAAGTAGTCAACCCGTGCGACAATTCTTGATATAAGACGCTGTAAAAGCTACGTTGCGGTGTCAAAAATGCAACCCTAATTTAGAAAATCAGTTAAACTGCAATCTGCATGCATTCTAACTTGGCCGAGCTCCAAATTGCATTTGATTCGGTCAAATTCGTTACAGTATAAATTGTGATGATGCAGATTTATGTTAGTAACATGCTGTGTCTCACTATTTTACTCGTATTTCCTAATAATTATGGGATAAAATGTTGCCTATCTATTATTTCATGGTTCCAGCTTCTTACGTAGCAAGTTTCAATAAAATTAGTTAATTAGTTGTACCTTTCATTACGGCAAGATCACATAATTATAAGCTTGTGAATCGGAAAAAAATACTTACATGTAATATATTTGCATTGAGAAAATAATCTTTTTAACCGACTACCAAAAAAAGGAGGTAGGTTCTCAATTCGTCGCGTATGTATTTTTGTTCTAAAATTCACTGCTCCCCGCGGAACTAAACATTCGTTGTATTATTTTAGAGCTATATTAAAAATTACTAAAGATATTTCAACGGAAAGTACATCTTAAAAATTTCACTCGTGGCGAGATTCGAACTCGCATCCCTAAGTGTTAACCATCTACACAACACGAACTGTAGTTGTACTCGTGGAACCGCATGTATACTTTTGTTCCCGATATTGTAACGGCTACGTGACTTCAATTAGGTTTCTTAGAAAACCACAAGTTATACCTACCTTATCGCAGTCTCAAACACTTTAAAAACTAGGTAGTTTATTGCAAAACGGGCAACTACAAGCAATTAACTCGGTTGCAACTCAATTAGGTACGTGAACTACTTCAAAGAAAAGTCGACGTTTAAACGACGCAGCGGTAGCCTTATGAAGTCCGTGGAGTTTGATTTTTCGATGCTTATAAACAAAACTAATACAGAAAATATTATTGATAGCAGCGACCCGAGTTTTCACCTGCGTAAGACCCGATCCCGAATTTCGGGATATGTATTAAATATATAGAACATATGTATTTATCCAGATCAACAGCTATCTGAATAACAAGTTTCATCGCAATCGGTATTATAGTTTTTGTGTAAAATGATAACAAACATACATACTCGTTTACTTTCTTACTTACATAAAATTGTCCCTTATTAATAAACGTGGAGTAAGGTGGGAATAATTTTACCACTTTTTGTCTGTCTGTCAACTTTTAAAGTTCTTGTCACAGAAAAAGACAAAGCATGTTCTGAGTACGCCAACCTTACTCCACGTTTATTAATAAGGCTATGTACATATGTCTAAATTTATCTATACCAAGAGTTTGATTTGATCAAATTTTGTATATTCTGAAATAAAAACATCGAAATTAGTTCATAGAAGGCCTAAATCTACAAGGTCAGAGAAAAGATCCTAAAATATGATACGGAAAGCGCTCATAGACCGTACCCATTCCTGCTATTTCGCCCCGAAATAAAGAAAAAACAATATCAAAACAAATTACAAGGCAGCTAACCCAATCCGCACACAGAACATATCTACGAAAAATTCACAAAACTACGTAAACTAGAGGGACAAGTTTGCAAGGGTCGACGTCGAACATCGTACTCGTATACGAATTCAATTTGCCAGCAGAAATTAGCTAGAGAAAGTTTATATGTAATCTCTGACTACGGATTAAGGGGCTGCTTGCAAAGTTTTCTAAAAATGCGATCTTTTATATACTATCTATTTACTTGCAATATTGGGTACACAAATTGGAATAGATTAATTTGTAATACCTACACAAATTTTCTACACACAAAATACCTATAAGTTAAAATGGAGTTGTTTTAGACATTAACCCCCTAACTTATAAACGATGATTAACAGATGGATAGTTATGTAACGTTTGTTTCGGTCAGTCAACTTTGAAACAAAAGACAAACGATACATAGGTTATGCAGCTGCTAATCATCTTTTGTAAGTGAGGGGGTTAGGGGAATAACTTTTAGAACTCAAACTTTTTTTCGAGTATTAAAAGTTATGTCAATCAGCTGCTTCCTGGTCGGTGATGTCATTAACATTAAGAATTTATTTTTATTTTAAACAACTAAGTACTTTTTATTTAGTTAAAACATTAATTAAATTTATGTTTAAAAATCTGCTCTATTTCTAGTCAAAACATACCCAAAAACAACCCTCTTTCGGCATATTTCGAAACACGATGTAAAAGCAACACTGAAAATCTTGTCAGATAACCGCTATTTTTTTCATTGTATCATAGAAGAACCATAGTAACCACAACCGTGTTTTAGTTTCATTTAGTCTATAAATAAATAAATTCTGTGAACAACACACAACGCCATCCAGCCCCGCGACTAAGCTTGTGTTACGGTGACTAGACAACGGATATAATACTTATATTTATTTTTCTTTTGTAAATACATACATATTCTACATAGAGGGACACCCAGACCAGACAGAAATATTTATTTTTTAAGCATAAATACTTGCACCCGGCGGGAATCGAACCCGCAACCTTCTGCATTGCAGTCGTACGTTCGCACGACGCGCCACAGAGGTCGTCAAGGAGGAGGCGAGGAGGTCTATGATCATATATTACATCTTTCTAATTCTATATTTAAGAACTATAATTAAAACTTTAGCACTCAAGAAATTGTAAAAGGCCTCTTAAGGATTTTTGATTTAGTTTCCAACGTTTTTTTTTAACTTTCGACGACAGTTTTGTAGTTTTTGTAGGGATTTTGGCAAGTTTGCGAAGCTTAATGAAGGAACGAACCATGTAGTGTAGGTACACGAGCTTTTAACGGTCCGCGGCCTTTTACAATGATCTTTACGAAGCTACGTGTTATTTTTTGTAGGTAAAACTATTTTATAAATTTAAAGTTATTTTTTTGGTTTTAATCACGTTGCTTTTATTGTGAATTCTTTGACTGCTGACGTTGAAATCGAAAATCAAATGCAATATCAAAAAATCTTAAATCGACGAATCAAAATCGCAAACGTGTGTGTTTGCGATTGTGTGTGTATGTGTGTTTTAGCAGTCAAAGGTTTAAGCATTTTTTAAACGTTTTGCGGTTTTTACAGCGCTTTTGCTCTCGAGTAGACAGAGATGTCATCGTGACAGTATTATTATTGTTAACATTTGTTATTGCATAACATCGCGAAAACCAAAAACTATGGGATGATAGTTATTTTAAAGGACACAGTTGTTCCTCAACCCCTGGGCACCTATTCTATAACTAAAACGTATTAACTATGCCTCAGATCTGATCATTTTCAAAATCGAGTTGGTAATTTCAAAACTACCCTCAGTTCTGCAAAGAGGCGTAAATAATTTAGTTATAATTTGTTTTAAAACAGTCTCTTACATAAATCAGGAATGTCATTAATGACATAAATTTATTCTAATAATACTAAATTTTTAACAACTCATAGAACTCACTCACTCGCAATAGAAATGTAATTAAAAATGTATGCAATTTCCATTGTTTTCAACAAAAGCTTTTAGATAAATTTTCACCGCTATTTCGATATATTATCTAAGAACATGGTCCAAGTTATAGGTTCTATGAAAATAATATTATTATCATATTGGCAATCAAAGTGTCAAACCTACTTCAAATACACGACGACACTGACACTGACACTTTACCTAAAACAGATCGCACCTACAGCAAACATATAAATCTTTCATAAAGTTAGTTTTAAAATAAGTAGTCACATTCATTTATTCAGAAACCTTAATACAAATGTCAAAACAAATAAAAACCTAATTAATTCTTTTAATATGTACTTAAAACTAAAACATAACTAATCCAAAAGACCACACCCCAGAGTTCCCGGCGCAAAGTTGCCCAAAATGCTCGCTGCGTTACCACGCTGAATAGCGATGGAAAATCTTTGCACCAGAAAGGAACCGGAGCGATGGTCAAAACCATAACCAACTTTCATAAATGGGTTAGAGACCTTAACGCTCAAAGCAAATTCTTTCACTCTACCTTCGATTATTTGGTAGGTCGTATCATAATTTTGAAAATTAAACAAAATAAACAATTATGAATAAAAAAACTTATTTAAATAACCTCTAATTGTTTCAGGTGCAAATGTGTCCATAATCCTATTAGCATTGAAACGCACGATGAATGGATAGTTTTGATAATTAGGTTTAATTATGATTACTTCCGTTAAAATATCGGAATAAAAGCAGTTGGCGTATAGTTCCATGTTTCAAGCCAACCACACTACATTGATAGCGCTCCCGGAACTACTTTTTCATCACAAGCTCCAAGTCAAAGTCAAACTCTAAGTTAAAATATGTTTATTCATGTTATTTTTAACATAACACTTTGAATCGTCGGCGTCGGTAGGTAATCTAATGTGTCTTCGGAACGCGATCTCCAATGAGAAGAAGACACAAGAATCTCAAGGGTTCTTTTGTAGTGTTCACCTCCTCACTTGAAAATCTCCTGCTCCTGCTGTGGTTTACTACGCAATATCAGGTTCCATTGCAATCGGTTCTTTCAAATTTATACTATTAATAGCCTCATTATCGCTACCTCTTATGACTTACTCAACAAACAATAGTTGCCATACAGTTACAAAATGAGCCACTCTGTATGCGAAACTTTGAAATCTTATATTGAACTATAATAATAATATATAACAAAGACAAACGGTCTTTCTGTGTGTTGCCTAAACATACGATATAGGTATAAATTTTAAAGATGGGAACTTGTGGCAATGTTACGTACCTACTAATATTACAAATAAAAAGACACGTTTGTAGAATTTGGTAAAACCGCCATAATACTTACATAATAATAATAAAAATTGTGTTTTTAAACTTCAATATTAGTTTCGATCATTTTAAGGATTAATTGCGTTTTCACCGCCAGCGGAACGGAGTCATTAATGTGTTAATATATACATTGAGGTTTCAAGTGAAAGTGTGACGTAAAAGTAGAAAAACGGACCCCGGGCTTTTGGGAGGGATGCAACCGGGAACATCGCTCGGACGATGATGAGGTTGCAAGTGAAAGAGATCGCCAGAAAACCCAACAACCATTTTGCTGATTATAAATTAATAACTAAACTATTTGGCCAATGTTGTGTTCACATATAGTTGGAATACACACGAGCGGGTCAATTAGTCCTAATTTAATTTAAGTTTTTGTAATCATTTATTGTGTGTCGTGCTGTTGGTGTTCCTAAATAATTAATAAATAAATTCATTTCACAATTTTACTCAATGAGCTCCTTCAAAAGAGCTCGAAAGAGCCGTATGTCTAATGTATTTGAATTAGGTACGGCTCTTTTATCTTTTATGTTTACGTTGTAGATAATGGATATTTAAATCCGTCTTTATAATAATAATGATTGACAGAAATCGTATAAGTTTAAAAACTATAGTGGTTATTGTTATTACGATTACTTTACGAATGCTAAAACCTTCAAACGGTAAATGAATTAAAAAAACTTAAAAGTGCCATTCCACAGAGGCGTTGTTTCGTTAACACAAAAAAATTGTTCTCTTGAAAAAGTTTTAATTTTCCGTTTTCAGTCTTACTCTAATTAAAAATGTGGTTAACGAAAATAAATTTCTGAATTTCGAGCTAGATAGTAGAATTGGAAGGGGGTGCAGGTGCGCGGGAAATTTATTCTATACTGCATGTCTTTTATAATTCAAACTGAATTGTAGCAAATCATCTTTATCTATACACTAGCTGCGTCCCGCGGTTTCCCGTGTAAGTCCCGATCCCGTAGAAATATCGGGTTCAAATACTTTTGATCCTGCTTTTTTTTTTACTTTTTTCGTAGCCTATGTTACTCCTCGATAATGTGGCTTTATTTTGGTTATAGAATTTCTGAAAACGGTCCAGTTTTTAGTTTATTCCACAGGTTTATTCATTACAAACAAACACAGCCTGAAAACGCTACATTTGAATTTACGATTAACTATTTACGTAACAAAAAATAACGATTTTCGCAAGCATCCGGTAACCAATCTCAATCAACAAGGTACTAATGAGAAACATGTTTATAATTAAAAACAAAGTAGGTATAGTAAAAAATTACTAGCTTTTGAAAAAAAATAACATTTGATCATGAGGCTTCTTCTTCTTTTAGTGTAGTTTAGGTAGATGAGAACCTATAGGTACCCTATTATACCTAATATACCCTATTTCAGAAACTTAGATATAAAAATGTAAATAAAGAACTGTCAATTGTAAAGGAAAAAGTAAATAAAGAGCACTTAGAATAAATGTATGGTATTGGAACACACTATCACTTAATAATAAATGTATGGAATTTCTGTTTACATTTTGAAATTAAAGACATTTTTCGGTTTGAATCGCGTGGTTTTTATTACTTTTAGCATTGTTACAACGCTCAACGTTTCGAGACCTTTCCAGGACTCTTCTTCAGGATAGACTAAGATTTTGGTCTCTTCTTCAGGATAGACTAGGATTTTTTTTACATTTTTGTTCAAGTTTCTAAAATAGGGTTTAGTGTTATTTCTTATCAGTTACGAATATAACTGTATATGGTCATTTGGAAAGTAGCCAGTGTCAAGTGCAACAATTACAATATTTGCAAGTTATTTGAAGATACAAAATCAGTCAAGTCGTCGTATGTACCTACTCGTATATAATATAGTCATGTCGAAGTCATTGCGAATGGCTATTTTCAATTTATTTTTTTTAATCAATCAGTCAGGCTGTGAATTACTGAAATTAATAATACATTAACCCTTAGCCCAAAACGCTGATCTTAGAGACATGAATTTGGAAACTGTGTGCTTTGTATGTATGTAAGCTTCGAAAGTCTTGCTATCTTTATAGCGACGAACTATGAAATACTGCGTGCTACGAACTGCTACGTCCGTTCGTAGCCAGTGCTACGTAGCTACGCGCGTGGTTAGTTGACCGACCGCGTAATATAGTATTACTAGCAGAGTAAGTCCCGATCCAGTGGAAATATTGGGATCAAAGGTAGCCTATGTTACTCCTCGATAATGTAGCTTTCTATTGGTGAAATATTTATTTTAATCAGTTCAGTGGTTTCAGAGATTACCTGTAAAATACAAACATAGATATTACCAACGTTACCTATATTAAAGTAAAAGTATAGATAATAATATAAATTAGGTAAAAAAATAATTAGTAATAGCTGGTCTCTTAAAAAAATCAAGAATGCTGAGTGTATGGCTAACCTCCCACCTACCCGCTTACGTGCCTAAAACAAATTTCAAACCGACCATTATCTAGGAACCTAAACATATGGAGCAAAACATCTACTAAAGAAACACGCTCAAAAGAGTCCGGTGGCTTCACCAACCTCATTTTGCTTGAAACCGTTGCGACATGAAAGAACTAAAATTACAGGAGTTGTATGGACTCCTTTTTAATTTCAGAAGAGATTTTGTGCCGTACTTGGCTTAGAAAATGGATTTATCAACGTGAAGAGAGATAATCTAAATATACAGGTTTTTAACTGACTTATATTGTTAGTAAGGATAATTATTATTGTGCAGATATTTGCTCCGGTTCCACTATAGTTCTAAATATGCGACAATGTGAATCACATGACTACTGCAATGAAAAAACCCCATGAATTTCTTGTGTCTTCTTGTCATTAGAGGTCGCGTTCCGAAGACACACTAGATTACTGACGATTCAAAACGATAATGTGAATATCTTATATCATTACTAGCTGACCCGGCAAACGTTGTTTTGCCTTATAAATTATAGATAGTAGCCGATTCTCAGACCTACTGAATACGCATATGAATACGCAAATTTGGTAAAAATAGGTCGCGCCGTTTCGGAGGATTACGGTAACTAACATTGTGACATGGAAATTTTACATATTACTAGCTGACCCGGCAAACGTTGTTTTGCCTTATAAATTATAGATAGTAGCCGATTCTCAGATCTACTGAATGCGTTGCGTATGTGGAGTTTGGTGGAGATCGGTGAAGCCGTTGCGGAGGAGTATGGTAACTAACACTGTGACATGGAAATTTTATATATTAGATAATATAAGTGATAGGTTAAATTAGCTTAATAGGTATCACGATTTTGATTAGTACCTATACCTTTTAAATATGAATAATCTATATCGGCGCGATCATAATTATTAATCTAAATTTTGATTATTAAAACTGATTTTCATGTAGAAATCACGAAATAATTATAAATGGCCATGAACGGTTATTTTTCAAATCACAAATGTTTATTTAGTCAAGAAAACAGTTCACTCAATTTAATTTAATTTAAAACAATTAAAATCTGTCTGATAAATCATTTGCATAAAATTTACAATTTAGTCTAACTATTAAAATCACGTTGTGACGTTTTAAAACAATATTTTAACGGTGAATCACTTTAGAGCAAAATTACTATAAATACGGTCGCACGGCCGTACGGAGGGCAGTCTGGTGCTAGACGTCGGACCGAGCAGACCTCCCTGCAACCACTCTGTACTTTCTACTCTTAAGTACCTACTCTGTAACCCATGAGTTGTCATAATGACGACAAAGTTGGTGACGTCAGCTCTGCTGACGTCACCGACAATTATAACGATAATGGAGGACTTACTCCGTCATCAGAAGTGGGATCGGGACAGAATCCGATCCAAGCCACTTCCTCATCAGCTCTGATGCCACCTGAACCACCAAGCCACATTTTCACTGGTATTCAGCCACTGAACTCTGTGCCCACTGGAGCGCCGGTTGTTTCCAATGGAACCAACGTGCATCTTGAGAACGGGCGATCGAATCCGCCTCACATTTCATCAGGTGCTGCGCTACAACCTTCAAGGATATTACCATCTACCTCCGCATACCATCAAGCGCCGGTAGCTGATTCATTTATGCCAGGACTTTCACCACAATTCATCATGCAAATGATGGGTGTGATGCAGAAAATGTCGGATCGTCTGTATGCTCCATCAGTGGAGCCTAAAATCAACATTAAAGACATCTACCTACCATCATTCGATCCTGATGCCAACGTCGGTATACGCGAGTGGTGTCAACACATAGACAAAGCTATTGAGACATACAATCTAAACGATTTCGATATTCGGATGAAAGTATGTAGTCTACTAAAAGGACGAGTTAAAATATGGGTTGACGACTGGATGGTTACCACTTCAACATGGAAGGAGTTACGTAATAACCTTGTCACCACATTCGAACCTGAGAACAGGTATTCTCGCGATGTCCTAAGTTTCAGAGAACATGTGTATGACTCATCAAAGGATATTGCCGAGTATCTCTCACGTGCTTGGGTTTTATGGAGACGACTCACTAAAGATGCTTTGGACAATGAACTCGCAGTCGAGGCAGTCATTGGATGTGTGAATGATGATCGCTTGCGCATTGAATTACTAAATATCAGGGCAACCACTGTTCCTGAGCTAATTTCGGTTGCATCATCTATACGTAGGAAACGTAGTCATCTAAATTCCACAATACCTAACAAACGCTCAAGGTATTCAGACGGCGAATCATCTACGCCTAGGTGTCATATTTGTAAAAAGAATAACCATACACCAGATACTTGTAGATTCAAGCCTTCCCAAACCAAAACAGACCCTAACAAAAACCTCAAAGCCCCGGCTAACGTGCCAACCTGCACATTCTGCAAAAAGCCAGGGCATACGTTCGATGTATGTTTCAGAAGAGAACGCTCGCTGACGTCAAATGTGAACTATGTATCAGGGACCAAATTGGCACCAATAATTGTCCAAATAGGTAACAAAAGCACACAAGCCATATTTGACAGCGGAGCTGAATGTTCAATTATGTGCGAATCTATTGCAGTAGCTGTTCCCGGAAAAAGGAGATCGGTTGTTGACTATTTGAGAGGAATTGGTCGATTTCCTGTGATGGCTCTAACCAAACTGGTAACGGTTTGTGTCATTGATGATATCAGCATAGAATTAGAGTTTTATATATTGTCTGATGCTGATATGTCTAACGACGTGCTGATTGGTATGAATTTAATTCATAACACAAATCTGAGTATGATTATTACATCTAACGGAACAAAACTGGTTCGCCAACCTACTTTAAACCAGGTGACTACAAACAATCCATTATTTGAAAAATTGGATTGTGATCTCACAGATAATGAAGAGATTGCTCAACTACGGGGACTCCTCAACAAATATGAACACTTGTTTATCCGTGGGTACCCGAAGACTCGAGTCAATACTGGGAGAGTTAGAAATACGACTTAAAAACCCAGATAAATATGTTGAACGAAGACCATATCATCTTAGTCCAGTTGAACGTGAAAAAGTCCGCACCATCATCAACGAACTGCTGGAGAACAACATTATTCGTGAGAGTAGATCACCGTATTCTAGTCCCATTATACTGGTCAAGAAGAAGAACGGAACTGATCGCCTTTGCGTGGATTTCCGAGAGCTAAATTCCAATACGCTACGTGATCATTATCCACTGCCTTTGATATCGGATCAAATTGATCAATTGGCTGATGGTTTCTACTATACAAGTCTAGATATGGCCGCTGGTTTCCACCAGATCCCAGTAGCTAAAACCTCAATTGATAAGACGGCCTTCGTCACACCGGATGGGCTTTACGAATACGTAACCATGCCGTTTGGTCTAAGTAATGCCTGCTCAGTATATCAGCGGTGTATAAACAGGGCTTTGTTTCCACTATTGGGAACTGCTGCGCAGGTATACGTCGATGATGTCTTGAGTAAATGCACAGATTTTTCTGAAGGATTAGCCAAGATTGAAAGAATTCTGATAGCCCTACAAGGAGCTGGTTTCTCAATTAATGCCGACAAATGCAGTTTCTTCAAAAGATCCATCGAATACCTGGGTAACGTCGTTTCAGATGGAAAGGTACAGCCTAGTCCAAGAAAGGTAGAAGCACTTGTCAAAGCACCAGTACCTAAAACGGTCAAACAAGTAAGGCAGTTCAATGGTTTGGCGGGCTACTTTAGAAAATTTATCCCAGACTTTTCCCGCATCATGGTCCCATTGTATGAACTCACCAAACAAGGAGCCAAATGGAAATGGGGTAACAAACATGAAGCAGCAAGAAACGCAATTATGCAGCATCTAACATCAGCTCCTGTTCTAACCTTATTTCAAGAACAAGCACCCATACAACTGTACACTGACGCGAGTAGCCTTGGATTTGGAGCAGTCCTCGTCCAAGTAATTGATGGACGTCAACACGCTGTTGCCTTCATGAGCATGAGAATCACAGAAACTGAAAGTCGCTATCACTCGTACGAGTCAGAGACGTTGGCAGTTGTTCGTGCTATAAAGCACTTTCGCCATTACCTCTACGGTCGGAAGTTTATAGTGATTACAGACTGTAATGCGTTGAAAGCATCCAAAAATAAGAAAGACCTTCTACCACGAATCCACCGCTGGTGGGCATTTCTACAAAACTATGACTTTGAGGTTGAATATCGTAAAGGTCAACGGCTACAGCATGCAAATTTCTTTAGCCGAAATCCTGTTGAAGTCACGGTGAATGCGATGACAAAAGATCTTGATTGGTTAAAAGTAGAACAACGTCGTGATGAAGAATTGAGACAATTTATCAACACCTTGAGTGATAACAATCCAATTGAAGGATATGTTCTAGAAGAAGACATTCTCAAAAAGGTTGTAGAAGGGTCTTCGGTCAACAATTAAGCACAGTGGTCCCTAAATCGTTTCAATGGAGTATCATCAACTCTTTTCACACCGCACTCAAACAGGATCCAGGATGGGAGAAACCCTCCAAAAGATCAAGGAAACCTATTGGTTCGACAAAATGAGTTCTATAGTACGAAAATTTGTTGACAACTGCGTAATCTGTAGGTCATCTAAGGGAACGTCAGGAGCGATACAGGCAAGACTCCACCCAATTCAAAAACCAACAGCTGCTTTCCAAGTCATTCATATGGACATCACGGGAAAACTGGGAACACCTAATGATCAACAGTATGTCATAGTCACAATTGACTTATGACAAATTACTTATAAAACCAATTCAAAGTACTTTTATTCATTCGGATATTACAATATATATCTCTTTGAATCGTCAATTATATAATTTAATCTACTGCGTCTTCGGAACACGACCTCCAATGAGAAGAAGACACAAGAAACTGGGGTTTATTTTTGTATTTTTTTTTGCAGTAATCATGTGATTTACATTGTCGCATATATATTATTGAACAATAGTGGAACTGAAGCAATAATCTGTACCATAATAATCCTTACTAGCATTAACTAACAACTAACTAGCATTAAATAACTAGAACATATCAATTAAATAATTAAACAAACTAATGACAACCAAACATCATAACAACACAACAACGGACTAAACACTCGTCTCATTTCGTCGATCATTAAACAAGTAAATAATGGTACTAAATGACCCGTAACATCCACAATTTATTGTACAAACGATACACAGTCCGCAGGGGCCGACATAAACCACCAATACAAATATACAAATCACAATAATATGTCTGGTACTCACGAGCGAGCTGTAACCGGAACCATTATGTTATCGAAACACTATTATTTTTTTCTTATTCTTATTCTATTAAATACCGTTACGATTAAATGAGGTGATCGGTGTGTCAGCGTATCAGCCGCTATACGCTGACAAACCGGTCACGAGGCTCTAATGCCAAGTTCCTTTGATTTTGCTGGTTTGGGCCTCGTGAGACGACGAGTGAAGACACGTGCCAGTATCGATATGATTCGATACACACAACGAGCGCAACACGAGCGTCTTACACCGAGCTAACGATTGTCGGTTATTGCCGCGAACCAAACGGCAATCCTAAACATGTACGTACACACCAGAACCTCGTTACGAGTAGACGTTTTGGTTACAGTAACGAAAGGTTATGGTTACAGCTCACTAGTGAGTACCCAACTTTATTATTTAGGTAAATATTTATAATGTTTAAACAGTAGATTAACAGTTTTGTTACTGTACACGATAAATTCATGAAATGAATACGCGGAATAATATGAAATGAATATTTTCGTCCCGTTTTTGGCTTAAGTTTTTTCGTTCTTTCACACACCCAGACCTATCGCGGTATCTGGTGGACTTAGTTGGGTACTTACTTCCCCATACTTAATGTATTTCCATGTTTCCTTCTTGAATATTAACCTCCAAATCCACTTTATTTATAAATTACTGGCTGCGTCCGGCAGTTTGACCCACGTAAGTCCAGGATCCCGTGGGAATATCGGGATCAAAAGTAGCCTATGTTACTCCTCGATAATGTATGCCTAGCAGTAAAATTTTGTTTAGACTAAGAATTCTCATTGTAAGTGAATTGTAAATTCTTTTTTGAGAAAATAAATATCTTAAACCATAATGTAGCTTTCTTTTGGTGAAAGAATTTTAAAATCGGTCTAGTAGTTTTTGAGTTTATTCATTACAAACATTCAGACACACACACACAAAAATACAAATTATTCCTCTTTATAATATTAGTGTAGATAAGATTATTTCTGCAGTACGTATGCCTCATCGTTTTGATTTGTTCCAAAAACTGGATTGTTCACAATTTCCTGAATTTGGAAAAATAATAAACACAGCTTTATTAATAAACGTGAAGTAAGGTCGGAGTAGTTTTACGACTTTTTGTTTCTGTCTGTCAACTTTGAAAGTTCTTGTCACGGAAAAAGACAAAGCATGCATGTGCTCACTACTCCAACCTTACTCAACTTAATTTATTTATTACTAGCTGCGTCCCGCGGCTTCACCCGCGTAAGTCCTAATCAAGCGGGAATATCGGGATCAAAAGTAGTCTATGTCACTCCTCGATAATGTAGCTTTCTGCTAGCTTAGCTTACAGCCACACACACACACACAAATCTTTCCTCTTTATAATATTAGAGTAGATGTAGAAGTGTTGATTATTAATAAGGTGGTCCGAGATTCGTAGTAGTCGATTGATCCCACGTATCTTTCCTTATAGGATCAATCGACTACAAAGCCGCCCATATTTGTGTCACAATTTATTATCTAAGGTTTGTTTACACTAGTAGGTAGGTCAATAGTATTAATTACGTCTTCCTACTTCCAAAACAAATATCTTGCGATTTCAATATTAACGTATACGAGGAATTGTGGAATAGGTCGTTAAGACACCTCTACCATTTGTTTCGAAGTCGATTTAGTTTTCGTTTGAACTCGAGATGATATTTGTAACAAATGGTAGGAGATTTTGGCCTAGTTACATTTTCCTGGGTCAATCGCGTATTATTATGTGATGTGTGTCCCCTCGCGACCACGACCATTGTAATTGTAACATGGTTGAATCGTCGAGGTAAGAAAATAAATAATAAAACGCGATTAAGACCCGGGAAAATGTAACTATGTTAGCAAATCGTGTGATTTGAAAAAAAATATTAACTATACCCTATTACAGAAACATAGATCAAAAATGTAAACAATGAACTATCAATTTTATTGGAAAAAGTGAATAAGGAGCTGTCACTTCCAAATAAATTTATAGGATTTTTGTTTACATTTTTGATCCAAGTTTCTGAAATAGGTTCGCACCTGCTTGTACTTAATAAAAAAGGTATTAGACTAAGCTATTTATATACACGGTGCAAAGACCTGCAGGTCAAAAAGGTTGCAAGTTCGAATCTCCTCACGTGCAGTTTTAATAAGAAAACTTTAATCGAGTTTTTCACTAAAACAAACTGAAAGCGATTGAAGACTAATATTTACGGGAATAGTTATTGCAAATATTTTACTTTGTAAGATTCATTTGTTAAGAATAGACAATTTTTATTCAAAATTCAATGCCCCCAGTGGGTTCGAACCCACGACTTGCATATCACAACGGCATAAGCAAGCTTTCTTTTTACTTATGATGTTTTGGCCACACTACCGGGAAATGCTGTTAATTATCGCGATGATGGTCGGGCTCCATTAACGCGTTAAAATTATGGCAAAAATAATTAAATAATATTGCACGACGTTACACACAGCGCAATCTAGCCCCAAACTAAGCACTAGGCTTGTACTATGGGTATTAGACAACGGATATACTACATATTATACTTTTTTTTTTTTTTTTGTAAATACATACATATGATACATAGAAAACACTGAATATCCCATGTCTTCGGACCGTGGTGAGTCCTAGGACATGTTGGTTTCCTCACGATGTTTTCCTTCACCGTAAGAGCGATGTTATTAGCGCACATACCTTTTTCTTAAAGAAAAAGACATTGGTGCGCGGTCTGGATTCGAACCCACGACTCTCAGAATGAAAGCCGGGGTATCTACCACTAGACCAACACCGCAATTGTAATAACTATCGCGATAAAAGTTGTTGACGTTACAATTATTACAATAGTTATCGCGACAATAGTTATTAACGTTAAAATTATTGCAATAAAATTATCGCGATGATAAATAGATAATTATTGCATTGACGTTTCCCATCACTGTGGCCCGAACATGAGTAAAACTTGCATTTGGCCGGGTTTTTTCTCACATATACCTAGTGGCGTTTTGATATACAAAACTCTACTAGGTGATGTAGGTAAGTTAAGTTTTTTTTGCGTCGCCTATTTCGCACGACCTTTTACACGGTATAAAACCGCAAAACTGAAAGGCTGTAAAAATGCCAAGCATTTACAGCGGTCATTATAGAATGTTTCTGTATTCAATTAGAGAATTCTGCGGAACGATATAGGTTGCACCGAAAGTAACGGGAGTCCACGCAAAAAGGTGAACTATTTCTGAGATATGCATTGTATGCGGGACCATGAAGTGTAGGACACGTTCTCTGTAACTCGCGTGCATTGTTGTACCACTAGATGTGAAAGTTTGGTTTCTTGAAGTAGGCTTTTTAGTCGCAACGCGAATTGGAATGTCGTCGCGGAGGCATGATGCGTAGGCGGAATCCGCAATGAAACGGACGTGTTTTGAAACGGACACTATCGATATCATAGATTTTTCTTCTGTTTTCGCGATGTTGTATTGAAATTAAAGACATTTTTCGGTTTGAATCGCGTGGTTTTTATTACTTTTAGCATTGTTACAACGCTCAACGTTTCGAGACCTTTCCAGGTCTCTTCTTCAGGATAGACTGACAACTGACTGACTGACTGAGCGTTGTAACAATGCTAAAAGTAATAAAAACCACGCGATTCAAACCGAAAAATGTCTTTAATTTCACTATCGATATCTCCAATTTTTGATCGAAAATATTTTATGTTTTTGGGTGTTGGCACCATTGATGACCATAGATAAGGGTCTATGGTCACAGGCCCCTGTATATGGTCATCAATGGCGCCAACACCCAAAAAACATAAAATATTTTCGATAGTGTCCGTTTTATTGCGGATTACCCCTAATCCCTTTAGGTCTATATTAGCAGCTCCGGGCCTAAAAAAACAGGATTCCTTCTAGTTTACGATATTTTTAATCCTGCCTCTTCTGTGCGCCCTAGATCGATGGTCACTAAAACTGGCCCACAGCCAACGGCTTTAAGCCAGTATCTCACGTGCACCGTCCATTCCGCGAGAGCATAGGCACAAATTAACAAAATTACTGCGAACTACATTGTAACTGTTGTCCTGTTACCCATTGTTCCGCTGTCAAGCTTCTGCTCGTGATATGGGGCTGCTGATGGTAGCTGAAATGTTTGTTAGAGTTTTTTACGATGTATAATAAATTATTATAGTATAGAAATATCACTGTCAAAATGGCTTTAGACTTACATATTATTTGTTTTGGCCAAAACTTCAGTCAATTGAACAATTGTTAGTTGCCATTTACAATAACTCCCTCGACTTGGCCTATAACTACGACGATTTGACTATTTTTATCCGACAGCGGCGAAGGTAAAAGGAAGTTCTGAACTGCAAACTTCAATTCGGCTTGTAATTATTTTTTTTAATTTGGTGCTTTCTAAATTTTGGCTTGGCGTAGCGACTATCACGCTGAAACGGAATACCAGTTATGGCGGGTTCGAGCCCCGGTAAGTACAAAATTAAAAATTACAGCATTTTTTCATAAATAGGTAGGTACAGATTAAATATATATTTTTCTTCTGTTTTTGCGATGTTGGATGGAAATTTAACTCATTTTTGGTTTTAATTTATTACTTATAACATTTTCCAATGATCAACATTTTGAGACCTTTAGAAGTCTCTTCTTCAGGATTGACTGAAATGTTAAGTACTCGAAACGTTAAGCATTGTAACAATGCTAAAAGTAACAAACACCGCGATTAAAACCAAAAAATGAGTCCAATTAAAAGATAAAACATCAAAATTCCGATTTAATTAATCAGAAAGGAAACCAGGTCAATTACCTACTAGTTCCTTCGAAGGTATTATTATAAGACGGTCCATAACAAACAAGGATTACATTCCCAAGATCCGACGAACTAAACAGCAACGTAATCAGAATCGTCTTAATAATTCATAGCCGGTGAATAATACTCTGTTCTGAGTTAATTGGCCGTCTGTGTATCCGATATTCTTGGTTAAGAGGAAGTCATGAAGAATTTCTAGAATGGATGTCAAATATAGGAACAACAACTGAACATTTTTCCGGTTCCTAATCGCGTATAGGTCCGGTAACTCGTTTTGATAATTTGACGTGATATTGCGTAAATAAGATGTAGTGGACATTTGGTCAAGCCAAAAAAAAGTGTCATTTGGTCAATGGTTTCCGAGATATTGACGTTTTAAGTTTGACAGCTGTCATCCAAAACGATGAGCTTGAAGAGCTCTATCACTTATCCTAACAAAGTAGTGGTCTACGGTCAATAGTTTTCGAGATATTAACGTTTTAAGTTTGACAGCTGTCATCTAAAATGAAGATCTTAAAGAGCTATCACTTATCTTAAGGAAGTAGTGGTCTAGGGTCAATAGTTTCCGAGATATTATCAGTTCCGGTTTGACAGGCTGTCTGGCTGTCATATTTTGTGCCTAATTCGATCGTCATCAGTTTCCATTTCGATCGTCTTTTGTTTCCATTACGATCGTCTTTTGTTTTCATTTTGTTCGTCTTTTTTTTTCATTTCGATCGTCTTTTTTTTTCATTTCGATCGTCTTTTTTTCCATTTCGATCGTCTTTTTTTTTTTCATTTCGATGTCTTTTTTTCCATTTCGATCGTCTTTTTTTTCCATTTCGATCGTCTTTTTTTTCCATTTCGATCGTCTTTTTTTTCATTTCGATTATCTTTGTTTCCATTTTGATCGTCTTTTGTTTTCATTTTGATCGTCTTTTTTCCATTTCGATCGTCTTTTTTTTTCATTTCGATCGTCTTTTTTTTTCATTTCGATCGTACTTTTTTTTTCATTTCGATCGTCTTTTTTTCATTTCGATAGTCTTTTTTTTTTCATTTCGATCGTCTTTTTTTCCATTTCGATCGTCTTTTTTTTTCATTTCGATCGTCTTTTTTTTTCATTTTGATCGTCTTTTGTTTTCGTAACGATCGTCTTTTGTTTTCGTTTCGATGGTCTTTTGTTTCTACTCCGATCGTCTATTGTTGTATTAAAAAAAAAAGGACTTGACCAAATGACACTTTCATCTGCGGTAACTATAGGCTTGACCAAATGACACTTTTTTTTGGCTTGACCAAATGTCCACTACATCGTAAATAAATATGAATAAAAAAAACTAATTTTGATATCTGTGACCCAAAAGCGCACACGTACACGGAGTGTGTAATATGTCGAAGTATAGTATTATCCTAAGTCAAAAGTTTGCGCAAACTTGCGGTTCTCAAAAAAGTGGTATTAGGTACATAATATGTATATTTTCCATATACATTATATATATTTTTTAAATACTGACTTTGCATCGCAATGGTCATTAAAAGGTAATTATGGTGATTTTCGGTGTTCTACACATCATTTTCCAGTAAGAAATGAAAAAAAAATGAAACCCTAAGTCTATGGGAATACCATTTTCGTCCCATTGTGAGACGTCGCAACTCGAACTATCTACCGCGCGGCAATGAGTTTTTAGTTTACCAATGCCTCACCTTAATAACAGATTTTAGATTTGGGACAATCGTCTTATAGTACCACAAGTATAGAGCCTTCGGTACAGGGGTCGAATAGATAGGCATGAAAATATAGATATATCTGACAAACCCCTTTATTAACAAACTGACGAAGTGCCCGGCGCACTTTGTATCACCATCGATATTATAAAAAATAATAACTTGATACTGGCACATACTAAAAACGGTGCTATAATATTGCGATGATACTCAGTACATAGAAATGTGGATTAAAAGATTTTTTTTTCAGGGTTCCGTACCCAAAGGGTAAAAACGCACAAGTCCGACTCGCACTTAGCCGGCTTTTTACACTAATCTATGGGCGGAAGTATTAAGTCGTGTCCACACTGCCATCGCCATCAGAATGAATGACTGTTACTGTCCAGAATTATTGACTAAGCGAAGTAGATTATTTTACTAAGAATCGGTTTGCGTTTCTACTAACAAAAGGGTTTTTAGATAATCCCGCGGGATCGGGACTTACGCTAGTGAAACCACGGAACACAGCTAGTGTCCTTTCTTTTTACAAAATGTACATTTTAAATCAGACTTTTTATCCCTGAAAATGTCGATATATGCGTTAAAATATACCGTTATCGGCCTATTGCAGACAACGAACGCTTTTCATTGTCATTTTTTATGGTAAAAGCTGTAAAAATTGCTTCCTAGAATCCCTTTTTTGTGGCACTCCAATTTTTCAATGGAGATGCAACGGTTCGGTATTGTGGTGCCGTATTTAACAATTACTCAATAATCTGGACATATAGTCTGTTCTGTGCTGTGTCGTGTTCTGGATCACCAGAGCATAGTATTTTCATGGGCTTAAAACCTGATGTTTTACAGTATCCTACTTCCTTTACTTTTCCTACTTAGTACTAATATTATAAACGCTAAAGTTTGTATGTATGTATGTATGTGACTTTGTTACTCTTTCACGCAAAAACTACTGAACCAATTGCGATGAAACTTGGAAAACATAGCATACTTTTTATCCCAATATCCCCGCTGAGTTGGGACTTACGCGGGTGAAACGGCACGGCGCAGCTAGTAATATTATAAAGCTGAAAGTTTATGTATATGTATGTGTGTGTGTGTGTTTGTTACTCAATCACGTAAACACCGCTGAACCGATTACCATGAAACTCGGTATGTAGGTAGCTAGAGACCTGGAATAACCTTAGACCACATAAGTAACACTAGATGTAATAGTATAGACCACCAGTTAGATTATTATAAAAGTGAAGGGTAACGCAGATGTTTATAACCCTTTCACGCAAAAACTACTGAACCGATTGCGATGAACTTGTTATGCAAATGGCTAGCAATTTTCATTAAAACATATAGGCTACTTTTTATTTCGGTATTCCGACGGTAACTATTCTCGATTCCGCGGGAACATCGGTTCCATTTTTAGGGTTTCGTACCCAAAGGGTAAGACCGGGACCCTATTACTGAGACTTCTCTGTCTGTCTGTCTGTCTCATTAACCGTTATAGCTAGAGACTTGAATTTTTCACAGTAGATGCATATCTGTAGCCGCTATAACAACAAACACAAAATAAAATAGATATTTATGGAAAATTATGAGGGCTCCCATACAACAAACGTGATTTTGACATAAAACGCATAAAAATGATACCGCGATGTATTTTTACCAGTAGCGCCATCTAGTGATCGAGTGATATACTAGCGCCAGTGGATTGGTTGGTTCAGTGTATATTTTAGGGTTCCGTACCCAATTGTGTCAGCGGTAGGAACCTTTCGTGCGCGAGTCGGACTCGCACTTGGCCGGTTATTTCATTCTTAATTGAGACGACACGAAACACTTTGTACTTACTTCTACAAAGTTTCGAAATACAAGATAAGTCCTATTGTCCTCTCAGTTAAGTTAGAACTTAAGTATTTTCTCTCCCGACCGTAATCAAACAACTGTAAAAAAAAACAATTGAACAACATTTTTCCCTCGTATAAAAATATACCTATCTACCTATTTGTTTCTATAACAATAAAAACATGACAACAAACTCTCTGTATAGCTAACACAATAAAAAGATACACCGACAACGGTATATCAAAGAGGTTTAAAAGTTACAGATTAGAAAGACCGCGGAAACACTAAACGTGAAATATATATTACTAGCTGCACCACGCGGTTTCACCCGCGTAATGTAAGTTCCGATCCCGCGGGATTTACTGGATCAAAAGTGTCATCAGTATTTGTAAACGCTCAACGTTTCGAGACCTTTCCAGGTCCCTTCTTCAAACGTTGAGCGTTGAAACAATACTAAAAGTAATTAACACCACGCGATTAAAACCGAAAATATCTTTAATTTCAATACAACATCGAGAAAACAGAAGAAAAATCTATAGATATTGAAGTCGAGTTTCACGAGAAAAAAAAATACTTTTGAATGTTATCTCTAGTCGAGTTTAGCTTAAATCTCTTTCGTGCTATATTTTTTTTATTTCCGTCTCACAAATAACATTGACACGTTATGTATGGGGTAAAAAATTCATCGTTACATTAAATAACCCATAAAACAAAAATGTCAGAGATTTTATTGAAAAATACAAGGTGTTTCACGGGGGTTGGCTTATTTATCTCACGTGAAACACCTTGAATAGGTATAGTACTTTATTATTATCTCCTAATATTTTTGGAGATGAGTAGTAAGTAGTCCCTTAGAATGATCTACAACAAGGCTTATTACGCTGGAATGTCGTCGTTCCAGCAGTAAGATTTTACACTCATATTCCGGTCTAATACCTAATCTTATAGCAAAGGCCATACAAGAAACTTCATATTTCCACACGCAAACAATAAAAATCGTATATTAGAAACGGATTAGATAGGTTAGCTGGGTTTCCTGAAATATCTAATGCGATAAGACACTGAGAAAATTGGCTTCCGACCTTTTCCTGTCATCTTTTGTAGCTATAATCTTGAATTCATGAACCGTTCAAGCATTTTTCTCTTGTAGAGAGTTCAACTATTTTCTGTTGTTTCTCGTTGTACCTAGTTTTTCTGTTACATAACGAAATGCTTATTGCTTACTGGGTACTTGTAGATAACTCTCCTATATCATGCTACAAGCTACAAAATACTTTTAAGCTATTGCATAGCTTTTATCCCGGGCTTTGAGCTTTGAATGAAGAAATTTCGTAACGAAAAAACCTAACACCCCACACGTTGCCATGGTAAGCCATGGTAACCATGGCAACGTGTGTGGTAACCATGGCAACGTGGTACAAAATAAAAAAAATAATTACAATTGCATAAGTTGATAAAAAATGCTATGCAATAGCTTTAATAAAGAATTTATTCATTCATTCATTCATTCTTTACCGCGGCAGTAAACCACAGCAAACTAAGTATTAAAGAGCGAAATTATAACCAAGTAAGGCAATGTGAATCAATATACCCTTCCCTGAGGAGTCGTCCGTATCGGATAATTCCCATACCGTCCCGGCAGACGCGTAGACAGTACAACACTGCTAATCTGTACCTTAGATGAAAACAAAAATAGTTGATATGGTATATTCTAACATTGCGTATTCGAAAAATGAGCTAGAAACACCTACACGCATTTTCATAAAATGATTGCATTTAAAAACATTTGTCTTTAACAATGATTCAGGGATTTGGTCATAAGCAAATAGGCAGCACGTGCTCACGCGGCAACGGTTTGACATACGACTGAGGCTAGTGCGTCAGCTAGACGCAGTTTTATCGTCTCATTTTCCGAGACTAGGTCACGTATCTGCTGTTTTTTGTTTTCATCTAAGATCTGTACCGACCTGTAGTACAAACCAAGATTTCCTTGCTTAATTTCATTAGGGAATTGAAATTTTGTACCACGTTTTCACATTTTAGACAAGTTGTTTTAGTAGATTGTTTAGAAATATTGGTTTGGGAGATTTTGACGGTTTGCTTAGGAAGTGATCGGCAGCTCCTTGTGGTTTTACTTTCGTAAGTTCCGATTTCCCGGAAATGTCGGGATCAAAATTTCTTAGGCCTCTGTAGAGCGTCGTGCGAAGGCCTGACTGCAATGCAGAAGGTTGCGGGTTCGATTCCCGCCGGGTGCAAGTATTTATGATTAAAATAAATTTACGAATATACGATTATGCTTCTCCCTGTTTTTTTTACAGACACGAGTTGGCAACGGGCGACATGAGGCGGCAGCGGACGAAGTGTCGCAGCGAGACTACTGGTTTCTATGTATTTCTATGAAATTGAAAATGAAATTAAAGGACAAGACTAAAATAAAATCACTGTGTTTAATATTTAACTAACACGGTTAAATTAAAATGACAGAAAATAAAATCGCCAGATACTACAAGTTCACTACTGGTTCCTATGTATTTCTAGGAAATTTCCTACGCTCGCTCGACGACGCGTCGCTAGCTTCGAGTCACTGACTACGTAGGGAATTTCATAGAAACCATTAATGTCGCTGCGACACGTCGTCCTTTGCCAACTCGTACCTTAAGAGGAGTATATACGCCAACGACCTTGAAACTGAAAATCCCTGTCGGGCTCATCGAAAATTGTTGATTATTTCATGACGGAATGTCGTAGAACTTTTTTTTGTGCACAGATTGTAGGTGACATTGTTTCCTACATTTTGGTGTAGTTTTAAGACAAGAACCTTCTATTATTTTAAAATGTCGATAGGCTTCAATACGTTTAGATATATTTGTATGGAAACTGCACTAAAATATCGGAAACAATGTCGCCTACAATCTAATCTGTACACAAAAAAAAGTTCTACGACATTCCGTCATGAAATAATCAACAATTTTCGATGCGCCCGACATGGATTTTCAGTTTTTCAGAATAGGGCCCTTAAGGCTCGGTTGAAACTGGCGCTGTTTGTTTTATTATGAAGTCGAAATCCCAAAAGCCACAGAAAACACTTTAGTATTTTGTAGCATGAGATAGGAGCGGTCAACCCATACCTATTTCGGAAGCAATTAGGCAATTAGTTAAATAGCCAATTCTAGTGCTTGATCAGTGATTAGTTGAGTGCTCTTTTGATTTAGACTGCTATTGTTAATTTCAAGTAGGCACAAATTGGGTTGATAGAAGCCGTAACAAACGATCGAACCCGCACCGCACCGTACCGTCAAATTATGTGTACCAACTATTACGTATTGAATGAATGAATACATTAATAATTACACCATATACATTACATTAGGTACAATGAAAACATTCATACATAATTTATAACTAACTAGGTAACACAATAGGCGGCCTCATCGTTTAAAGCGATTTCTTTCAGGCAACCTCTATTATACCACAGAATACATCCTACCTATCCTACTGATATTATAAACGTGAAATCCTACTATTATGAACGCGAAAGTTTGTATGTTTAAATGTCTGTATGTGACTTTGTTACTCCGTCGCGCAAAAACTACACAACCAATTGCGATGAAACTTAGAATATAGATAGCTGGAGACCTAGAATAACACATTGGCTATTTTTTATTCCGATATTCCTGCAGGATTAGCTAGTGAATGAATAAATTATTTATTGTACACACCAAGTACACACCACATAAATTACATTAGGTAGGTACAACGAAAACATACATATACATAACTTATAACTAGGTAGGACAATAGGCGGTCTTATCGCTTTAAGCGATTACTTCTAGGCAACCTTTGGATGGATGTATTTTGTGGCCCGTTCACAGAATCCATAATTCTACTACGTGAAAGTTTTCAAGATGTATTTATGTGAGTTTGTTACTCCTTCACGCAAAAACTACTGAAACGATTGCAATGAAACTTAGAATATAGATAGCTGAAGACCTACAATAACGTAAAGGATACTTTTTAAACCGATACTATCTCGGGATCATAACTTACGCAGGTGAATCCGCGGTACGCTTCTAGTATCCTTAATAAAAATGTATCTATTCTTAGAGTTAAAGTAAAAAGAACAAAATACCTACAACTCCTAGGTTATGCAAAATGTAAAAATTAACATACAAATGGAACAGCGTTGTAATTAGCTTTAACTAGAAGAAAAAATATACTATCAGACTTCAAAGACAGAAAATGAAATTAAAGGACAGGACTGAAATAAAATCACTGTTTAATATATTTAATTAACACGGTTAAATTAAAATGATAGAAATAAAATCGTAAGACACCCCGAGTTCACTACCCTTTTTAGGGTTCCGTACCGAAAGGGTTAAAATGGGACCCTATTACTGTGTCTCCGCTGTCTGTCTCTCCGTCTGTCACAAAGGCTGTATCTCATGAACCGTGATGGCTAGACAGTTGAAATTTTCACAGATGTAGCAAACGTTTTTTTTTTTTTGTCATAATGGTACAGAACTTTCCTTACACTAAATCCCCCTTGGTGCACTAAATCCCCCTTCATGTAAATTTATTAAAGTTTTTTTACAGAAGCTATCTATTCAAATTTATTTTTTAAGTTTTCGGCCTTACAAAGTCAAAATCTGAAATAGGTAGGTACCTACCTATAAACACAATATTAAAATAAATATATTAATATTATGCTTGTACCGATGGGGAGACTCAGAATCCTCATAATTTAATATTAAACCGCCATAAAAATATAATTCTTATCTTCACGATGGAAGTCACTCTCCGACAACCGCACACCAAAATCAGACGGTTGTCAGTCAAGAAAGTGGCATAATATAAAGTTATTTACAACGAGAAAAACAGAATATTCCAAGGGCTCTTTTGAATTTAACTTGTAAATTAAGTAATGAATTCAAAAAATGCATCATCACCGAGTGTGTAAATAAAATTGCATGGTATGTTAGCATTGCTGCATTGCTGACAATGGTGACATATTTGTCGATCAACTTTTCAAATTCATACAATTTATTATTTACATTGCATTGCATTGTTTTTATTTGCACGATTTTTTTCCTTTGCACGACACGTAAAGACAGCGCAATTTAGCCCCAAACACTATTTACATATTCTGTGCCCAAACTAAGCACTTGGCTTGGCTATGGGTACTAGTCAACGGATATACTACAAAATATACGCTCTTTTGTAAATACATACAATGGGGTGCCACACGCAAAGCTGTAAGCAGATGGCGCTGGCGTCGAATGTTATTTTTTTTTATGTTGGTCCCCCAAAAATGAAAACGCCGAGTTTTTTTTTCTTTTTCTTTTGGTCTGAGACCGATATGGCTAATTTGGCGCCGAGAGTTGTAAAAAACACCCGTTTGACAGTTCTTAACTCAAACCTAAGATCAGTCGAGAAACGCCCTCTGCCGGGGTAAAAAGTTAGAGTTCCTCCTCATTATGTTATTCATACATAGAAAACACCCAGACCAGAAACAATATATTTATGTTTAAGCATAAATACTTGCACCCGGCTGCCCGCAACCTTCTGCTTTGCAGTCGGGCCTTCACCCGACGCTCCATAGAGACTAGTTACACTATACTTCATCGCGAGGAGAATAAACAATAATATGCGATTTAGACCCGGTAAATCGTAAGTACAGCTATAGTATTTTGTCGATCGTTAAAATATTGCGTCCCCTGTACGATTTTCTGCTTCTTTCTGTCTACAACGATTTTAGATAAAGCCTTTTTAGGGTTCCGTACCCAAAGGGTAAAAACGGGACCCTATTACTGAGACTTCGCTGTCTGTCTGTCCGTCTGTCCGTCTGTCCGTCTGTCCGTCTGTCCGTCTGTCCGTCTGTCTGTCACCAGGCTGTATCTCATGAACCGTAATAGCTAGACGGTTCCAATTTTCACAGAAGATGTGTTTCGGTAGCCGCTACAACAACAAATACTAAAAACAAAATAAAACAAATATTTAAGAGAGGCTCCCATCTAACAAACGTGTTTCAAAAATAACAAGGAGTTTAGTACAATATGATTGGTCAGGACAAATCGAGTTGGTCATGGAATTCAAAATGGCTGCCCTATCTGTCAAATATACCAGTCTGCCTTACTTACCAAAGAGTTTCTTACAAGTTTCAGATTTTCTTTGTGCCAAGGTTTTTTTTTTTTTTTTGAGTGATTCGGTCGTTTGATGGGAGTAAGAATCGAAGATAAATATTTCATATTTTCCTATAAAATTTAAAAATTGGTTGTTGTAAATCATTTTAGGGTTCCGTATCCAATTGTGATAGTGGTACGGAACCCTTTGTGCGCGAGTGTCGCACTTGCCCGGTTTTTAATTCCTTAAGCCACATAGATTTCAAACTTTTGACAGTTCCTTTTTAGGCTGAGGGTAAAAAGTATCTGAAATCAGAATGCTACTCAGTGGCTGTATTTACGATGGTTTTTTCAGCAAAGTCTGACTGAGAAATGAGCTTTCTTCTTGACACTGATTAATGAAGGAAGGCGATTTTTTTAAGGGTTACGGCTTTACGATGTTTCTCAATTTAATTTATGTGTGTATTTATTATATCATCATCATCATTGCTCCCTGTGTTGATTTTCACTTAGCGCAAAGCTGGGGTGGAAGAAAGGAGTTCCCCATGGACGCTGCTACGCCTGCGACGATTTTATGGCAACGCGGGCATAGATTTATCGGTTTTCGCGATGTTGGACAGAAATAAAGCTCATTTTTAGGGTTCCGTAGCCAAATGGCAAAAAACGGAACCCTTATAGATTCGTCATGTCTGTCTGTCTGTCCGTCTGTCCGTCCGTATGTCACAGCCACTTTTCTCCGAAACTATAAGAGCTATACTGTTGAAACTTGGTAAGTAGATGTATTCTGTGAACCGCATTAAGATTTTCACACAAAAATAAAAAAAAATGATAATTTTTTGGGGTTCCCCATACTAAGAACTGAAACTCAATTTTTTTTTTTCATCAAACCTATACATGTGGGGTATCTATGGATAGGTCTTCAAAAATGATATTAAGGTTTCTAATATCATTTTATTCTAAACTGAATAGTTTGCGCGAGAGACACTTCCAAAGTGGTAAAATGTTGGTCCCCCCCCCCCCTGTAACTTCTAAAATAATGAAATGATAAGGCTAAAAAAAATATATGATGTACATTACTATGCAAACTACCAAAGAAAATAGGTTTGAACGAGATCTAGTAAGTAGTTTTTTTTTAAAACGTCATAAATCGTAAACCGCAATTTACCTTTCAAAACAAAATTTGTTGTATAGATAATGGTACGGAACCCTTCGTGCGCGAGTCCGACTCGCACTTGACCGGTGTTTTCGGTTTTAATCGCGTAGTGTTTATTACTTTTATCATTGTTTTAACGATAGTCAATTACTCGCGCGATTGGAACCAAAAATATGAGATAGATGGCGTTTAAACGAGCCTTAATCGTAAGGCAAGTAAAAGATACGGGCTCACTAGCCACGCGAGTTCACGTCACGAGTGTCACCGCTTGTGACGTGGACTCGCGTCGTCTAGTTGGAATAGATATTGGGGTACAGACCCAAAGACGCGAGTTCAAGCCTCGCCGCTTCCTGAAAATATTTTTTATGTCCCATAGTTAGACATTGATGCGACAAGTTAAACATAACAAAGATTAAGCCCTAAAAACAAACAATTGACGTTTAAATATAGTCTCTTTCGGTTTTATTTTCTCCAAACCAGTTGGCTCTGTACGTACTCGTATTCTTGTTTACGTTCAATAGTGGAAGAGTGTAATTTATTGACTTCTCTGACTTGAGTTGTTTGCTCAGCTCCTTGTATCTTGTTGAACCGATTGTGTGGCTGAAAAGGATGTAGGTACTGATTTCTATAGGGTTTCTTTTTGGAACGCCTTTTTCAATTTAGAATCTAGAGCTTTTTTTTATTTTGGTATTACTCTTTGACTGCTGGCGTTGAAATTGCAAATCTTCGAGAATCGCCAATCGCTGAATCAAAATCGCAAGCAAACAGGTGTCATTCACTGTCGGGTTCATCGAAAATCGTTGATTATTTTATGACAGAATGTGGTTGAATATTTTTATGTGTATGGTTTGATGACATTGTTTCCCACACTTTAATATAGTTCCAATACAAAACTTCATTGTTTCAAAGCATATCCACATTTTCGACAAAAAATGACTGTTTTGGCTAAAATATGGATAGACTACAATACCATTCGTCATATTTGTCTGGAAACCGAGTCTTGTCAAGGACATTTTGTGTCCTTAAAACACACTGCATCAAATAAACTCAATACTTCCATTGAAGCTTGAATATTAAAGCTCCCAATCCTAAAAACCTATTTTGCAGAATTTGCGAATGCGAGGAAATTCAAAATTGATTTTGTGTCTTAAGATAGCCTCCAGTCGAATTGTTTAATTTCGTTGAAAACGAATTATGAATACCAATTTCTAATCCGGTAAAGCTCCGTAAAACCAAATCCGGACCAGGGGGCCTACTTTGTTCTGACTAAAAATATTTTTTCGGTCGTGTATTTCCTACTCAACTATATACCTACTTCTTTCCGTAATCACGGAAGAACGAATGCTGTGGCTTCATAAGCGGGCTACGGCGAATATTTGTGTTTACGCGATGTTTGTGGCCGGGTAGATCATTGCAACGCAAACTATTCGGGCTAAGACGAAGTTTCGCTTGGGTGGCTACACCTGCGACAATTCAGACTGCACAACAAACTGAACAACGATGCATCGCATCAACGTGACACGAATCTTCGCCCGCTAATGTAGACAAGAACATCGCGTATGTTTTTGTCGCGACAACACGACACGAACCTTCGCCTGCTAATGAAGCCAACGCAATGACGTGTCAACCAAGTGTCTGAAGAAAATTTGAATTTGGATTCGAATTTCAAAATTTGAATTTGGTTTTGAATAGGGTACCTTACCACAACTTTACCTACTCCTTGTAATAACAAATTTACACCGGCCAATATCGCTGTTCCCGCCAGAACTCTCAAAAACCTTTAATATCGTCGATCGGTCCCAATAACTCCTAAAACTAATTTCTAACATCCGAATGAGTTTCATTAGAATTCGACTCTGAAGTCGCACGATCGAGTACTGCATATCTGCACTTTAATATTTGAATTATGCATTTTGTATGCAAAATAGACTGTTCCTTATTTAAGGGGTAAATGCTCACATGAATTCATCACCACGTTCTTAAGAATCCGGCAAGGGTCTGCCGGAGTTTAAAAAGTATACTTATTCAAAAAGATATTATATATTAGAAGTTATTTTTAAAAAATTTAATGGTTACATCACGTGCTTATAGCAATGGTTACATCACGTGCTTATATTGACCGTTCGTTTAACGTTTTCATAAAGTTACTACGTACAAAGAGTACCTCCTAGGTATTTGCACATACCGGGTTTTAAGACGTGGAAGCGATGCAGGGAGCGTTTCGCTCTGTCCCGTATGGATCGTATAGGCATACGAAGTGACTTATGAGTAGGAATCGGTGTGAAATGAAAAAATTGTACCACAGTTTCTTGTTTTAATTTATGATTTCGTGTGTAGAGGCAACATTCACGTTACACTGAACATCACACTAGGCGCAACGCATGCACTGCACGCAATTAATTAATTACGGTATAAAATAATATAGCATTGCGTCCAATACCCCGACCACATCAATCGCAAGCGCTGGCAATCACAAACGCAGCGCTACAAAGCAATCCAAAATTCAATGTGTGCCGTACGTACGTTGATGCCGGTGTAAACCAGTGAATATTCACCTTTTGGGACATAGGGTATAGTCGGGTAAGATCGGGTATACGGACGAAGACCGAATGACTTAAATATCTCCTAAAATAGGTGACATTGCAACTGCCGGGTGCCACAGATCGGTGCGGGGTAAATTGCTCTTGTATTGCTATTATTAATACCGTGACCGGTGACTCACACTAATAAATCAAAATCACCTATTTTGGGAGATATTTGATTAAACGGTCTTCCCCCGTGTCCGACCTTACCCGACTATACTACTGTGAAATATTTTTATTTTATCTATCGCTTACCAAATGTTAAAGAAAATAAGAAAAAGGCTCCTAAATAGCAAACCTACCTTAAGTTTCCGTGTCTAGTTCAGTGAATGAGCTATGCTGTCTTATGCAATTTGAATTTAGGCGAATTGCAGACACTAGCAAATTAGATTCTCAACTTGGCAAATGGTTTATTTGTGTTGAAAATATAAATGGAATTAGGTTCAAAATGTAGATTTCTTAGCCGAAGTCTCTAGTCCTAATCATCCTACAAGGACTATGTAAAATAATTATATTTTGTTTTTAGTCCCGACACCTGACTAGTGTTATATTGTAACACAGCGTACAGTGTTCAGCTTGCAAAGGGCACCACCCCTGCGCCGCTCTTTGCGAGCGGCAAAAATATGTTTTAGTGTTAGTGTTAGCAACATCAATCATTAACCATGCTTCGACGCGTTTCGGCTTTAAAAGCCATCATCAGGAACGTAGACTCTGACCGAACTGTGAGGGCGACAAAAGTTAGTAAAGACGCCGTTCGCACGACACTGTTGACTCGCCGACAGCTGGAAATAGACCACATAGTAGTTATGGAGTTCCGAAAAGTAACGCCTAATACAATCAATTATCCTACAAGGAACCGGTGGTTCTACCCTTTAGCACCATTATTAAGTAGATAAGTAAGGTAAGTTTAAATGAGGTTCCCATATAACAAATGTGATAATTTTTTTGTAATAATGGTACGGAACCCTTTGTGCACGAGACCGCCACGCACTTGACTGATTTTTTTATACGCGATTAGTTAACTTAAACGTATTATCCAAATACTTTAACAAGTTGGTTGCGATTATAACTTATTATCTTTCTTACTCATTAAACCTTAAACACATCAAAGAAATTACGCCCACGACCGATTTCCTTTTTCTTTTATTCCCGAAGTAACTTGCCCTTAAGTCCGGTCTTTTATGAAACTTTACCCAAAGACAAATGTATACGTTTAAAGAAGGAAGATCGGACAAAAAGTCTGTACATACGTAGTAGGAAATAAAAAGCACACGAACTCAGAAAAAAATACGAAACAGTATCTCACCAAAATAAAACTATCAAAGCCCTTTTGAATAGACTTTATACTTACCCTATATTTAAGCAGAGCAGACAAAAAAATACTGTTTTAGCTAAAATGTGGATAGGCTTCAAATCCCTTCGACATATTTGCCTGAAAAATACACTAAATGTAAGAAACAATGTCCCCTATATCATGCGCCGTGTACGGTGTATCCCCGGAATATAATAGGCTTACCCCATCTCTTCCCGTGGGTGTCGTAAATGACGACTTAGGGATTTATGGGGGAACTAGCAAAACTTAAGTTCTCCACGCGCGGTGGCGGATAAATTGCTTGGTCCCTAGAAGGGTTGGTGTCAGGTAGGCGGCCGGCCGTAAAAATATTGTCAAATCTATTAGCAGAAGGTATGGTCAATGATGATTTACCTACTGCGCCAACCCCAAATATTTGGGGTTTAGCGGACCCAGGGCTCCCGAGAGGGATGCAACCGGGAATATCGCTCAGATGAGAGAGAATGTCACCTATATCATGAACATTGAAATAATCAACAATATTTGATGAACCTGACATGTATTTTGAATTAACCTTAAATATATCTCTTGACCGTGAAAAGAGCCGACTCGCTCACGTTCGCTCGGTGGCTGTAGGACACCCACCTATAGCAAGTTGTGTTGTAAATTTTGTAAACAAAGAATATAAGTACTTTTCAGTCCATCATTAGACACTTGTGGGACATCAAAGAACAAGTTTTGAGACTTGAGATTAGATTTCGACTTCGAATTAAAGAAGTTGTTATACTGGAACTGACAAATAAAAAAATACAAATAAGTTTATTCATTGAAGGACAAACAAAACTTAGTCTAACGTGCACAATTTGTAACATAAATAGCGATAATTAAGTAGTGGGATGTTTGTTGCTCCTTCACACAAAAACCGCTTAAGAGGACAGTCTCCATTCTCTTTCTCCATACAAACGTAGTTTAAATTTTCCTCCCTGGATAAAGACATGAGCAAATATGTTTATGCCATAAAACTTATATCTGTCATGACTATGCATCTACCTTTTTTTTAAATATTTTTTTTTATTTTTATTATTATTTTAATTAGAAAATGAAAAAAAGGTACATGTATTGTAATGACAGATATAGGTTTTATGGCATAAATATATTTGTTCTAATGTCTTTATCCAGGGAGGAAAATTTAAACTACTTTTGTATGGAGAAAGAGAATGGAGACTTCCCTTTTAACCGATTGCGAAGAAACTAGGTAGGAATACTTATTAGGTACCTACGACTTATTTTTAAGTATATTCCCTAAAATATACGTGCTACGTTAATATATCTTGATGTCCTGATATAAGAGAATTGGCGGTCGCAGCGCAGCAGGCTAGGAAATAGGCATGCGTTCTTAGTACATACTAACACTACTCAATCGACCACATTTCGATCGTCAGAAAATACGTGATGTCTGCCGGCCCTGGGATCTTGGACTAGTATACCTATATTTCTTACTTTCACCGAATGTTATGTATGGCAATAGAAATAGATTTTCCTATAGAAGTCAAACGTTCACCAAACAGCATATCCAGTCCCACGAAATCAGTGATACACTCCGATAAAATATTCCGTTTGCAAGTTGTTTTAGAAATACTTGCGACTAAGTAAGTCTTTGAGAAGGATTCTATAATTGGTCACTGGATACCTTCAACTAAACCAAACTATAGATAGTTTAAGATGTCCTGTCTAACCAGGACCGGTATTACACTAAATGACACAAGATGACAATACTATTACGATTATATCGACACACTATTGCCATTGTATCGAGACTGTGACAAATTTTCAAATCAATAGTGTGTCGATTATATCGACACACTATTGCCATTATATCGAGACTGTGACAAATTTGGTAGACTTCAATAGTATCGTAATCTGCATCGACCTCCGGTCTCGAGGGGGAGTGGTGTGGCGGACGCCCACAGAATCAACTAGATGGCGTTACTAGTATGAAATCCTGAATCGCGCTATCAACTTTCTTTCCGAGATAAGCTCATATACAACTCCCGATGAAACATCGTCGGGCCGCGGCCTACCGGGCAAAACCAACTGCCCGGTGGAAGATCTTCCCTTTGGAGGTACACATTATCTCGTACCCTCAAAGGTATCTCAGTGGAATTGCAATAGTAACCATGGTAACCAACCTTCTCTGTCTGTCTATCTGTCAAGTCTGTATAAAATCCATCCTGTCATTAGAGTTTTGACAACTATCGAGACTCCATCAGTGGCATCTCAGTGGTGTCTCAGTGGTGTCTCAGTGGTGTCTCAGTGGTGTCTCAGTGGTGTCGCAGTGGTGTGTCGATAGAATAGTTAACATAGGAAACTGCCAAATGTGTCAAATACACGTCAAATATGACGATTAATATTCTATCGACACACTATTGAAACACGATTGCGGAGCGTAATACCGACCCAGCAATTGTATTTGCTTCAACTAAGGTTTTCTGTAATGGGGTTTATTCTTGTTTTAGGGTTCCGTAATCAAAAACGGGACTCTCGTACTAAGACTCCACTGTTCGTATGTGTATTTGTCTGTTACCAGGCTGTATGTCATGAACGTTGATAACTAGACAGTTGATTTTTTTCCAGATGATGTATTTCTGTTGCCGTAAATTATAAAACCAGAATAGGTAATATTATGAATATTGAATGTAGGCTCACATAAACCAATGCTCCGAAGACGTGTTTTTTTTGTGTACCTATGGTTAAAAGTATAAACACCCGGGTAAATATGTAATTACTGGCTTCTGCCCACGGTTTCGCCAGCTTGTCCTACTTTACCGCAAATTAGGATACGATTAGGATATTATTCGGATAAGAGTTGGATTATAAGTATGTGTAACTACTTACTAATTTTAATGTCTGTCGATTAAGAGAATACAAAGTTTGATACAAAACAAGACCCCCTCTTTAGAGGTGAAATTTCAAAAATCCCTTTCTTAGTGAACCTACACACACCACAAAGTCATACTTTCCAAATGTCATGTCTCTAGGACCAGCGGTTTGGGCTCTACGGTGACATAACCATACTCGGAGTAAGGACGAAATAATTTTACCACTGCTTGTTTCTGTCTGTTAACTTTAAAAGTTCTTGTCACGGAAAAAGACAAACCATGTTCTCACTTCTCCAACTTTACGTTTATTACGTAACTCCACGTTTATTCATAAGGCTAGTAGTGAATCAATCAGTCAGGACTTGGAATTTTAAATGTACAGTTAAGTTCCCATCGTGTAACTTTAAAATGTTTTTCAATACAGTGAATAATGCGTTACAGTTTTCAGGACATGTCCCCGGGTGTAATTGAATTAGAATTTAATGACAGAGTTGGCAAGGGCTGGCGGCTATTCAGCCCTCTCACGCTTGGCCGGTTTCTGGCTTCGAACTATGCTGTTGTAGTTTTACTGTTTCAGACATTTTGGTTTATAACTGGATCTCTTTTTTATTTATTTTTATTAACATAAACTCATTTTTTGGTTTTAATCGCGTGGTGTTTATTACTTTTAGCATTGTTTCAATGCTCAACGTTTCGAGACCTGTACAGGTCTCTTTTTTAGATTGACCAATCCTGAAAGCATGGGATATTGGCCAATCCAGAGTAGGCTCCCGTGCCAGCTTACTGCTGCAAAGCAAGGGATTCCTTAGAGGGTTTCTTACTCTAAGAGGAGGCCCAAAATTAGAGGGCTAATTATTTATGTATTTATATCTACAAGAATTAGCCGCACTTATGAAATATTCGTCATACTGACTACTGACTGTAACATCAACTTAATTCAAAAGGTCTCGACAGAGTTGACCAAACAAGACCGCTAAGATATCCGATAGGGATACCACAATTTTGTATATTTTTTACCACAAATTTTGTATATTCGATTGTTTTTATTACGTTTAGGCCAGTGTTTAAAAACTGATGAAGGAAAACAATGGGACTTTGTTTACTCGCGTTTTGCTCTCATCTTGTATCTGGTTTTCCGCTGCATAATTAAGTTTCTGTAGATTTTAATTCGATTTTCGGGATGGTGAAATGAAATAAAAGTCATTGTTCGGTTTTAACCGCGTTTCTTTTTTTATATTAAGCATATTTCAATGCCTAACGTTTCAAGGTCTTTTCAGACCTCTAATTGACCTCATAAAAAATGATTATTAGGTTTATAAAATAAACTCGAATAAAATCGAAAAATAAGTTTAATTTCATAAGTTCATGTGCTTTTTAGCATGTCCGTACTTGTTTTGTATCCATGGGAGTTTCTCTTAGCTTTTATTGATATATTGGATATCCAGGGCCTTGTTATCGGAATGGTCTACAAATTCCGACATTTCCTGTAAACGTAAACAAAAAAAAACGTAGTAAAAATTGTACCTAACAAAACTATTATTTCAAAAATAAAAACAAACACATGGTCATCCTATTCTCAGTTTCAAGGTGACTAAACTCACGTAAGAGCTAGGGTGACCATGTATAATTAATCACCAGCCTACAACTATTGACAGAGGTTCGGTTATGGCCACACTTGAATGAACATAGTGCTGGCTTAGGTCAGGTACCTGACTTGATTAAGGTACTAAGTTAGTACTTTAAAGGACATTGGGTTAAATGAATATGTTATTAGCTAGTTCTGCGAACTGTAGACCTCGTTAGCGCAAAATATTTCTAAGAAATTGTCCCTGTGTATAACTTAAGAATCGGCTCTTTTCGGGGATCTTTTCTTCTCACACAATAATGTATCGATAGAGTAATTATTAGCATATTTGACGTGTATTTGACACATTTGACCACATTTATCTAAAAAATACCTAAACAAATATGTCCTAAATACACCAATTACAGCTATTTTATCGACACTCTATTATCATATTTGACGTGTATTTGTCTAAGAAATGTGTCAAATAAATGCCAAATTTGACAATACCTATTCTATCGACACTCAATTGAGACACGATTGTAAGAGCAGACTGCTTGAAAGCATAAAACAATACAGTATTCAAAAATTTGAATTTGAATTTGAACATAACCCTTTCCTTGCACTCGGGTAATAGGTCAAAACGCTCGAGGTACTTGTATCATGGTTCGACACGATCGTCGATCGCTTAACGTTTTTTTACGAGGGCCCTCCTCTCAGGTCAAACAAAGAAAAAAAAACGCCACTTTTTCGTTTGCTTATATAATAATTTTGTATTTAAGGGCCCTATAGCCGCTAAACTCAAAATCCCTGTCGGGCTTATCGAAAATTGTTGATTATTTCATGACGGAATGTCGTAGAACTTTTTTTGTGTATGGATTGTAGGTGACATTGTTTCCTACATTTTGGTGTAGTTTTAAGAAGAAAACCTCCTATTGGTGCAAAGCCTATCTAAATTTCAGACAAAAAAAATCTGTTTTGGCTAAAATGTCGATAGGCTTCAATACGTTTCGACATATTTGTCTGAAAACTGCACTAAAATGTCGGAAACAATGTCGATTACAATCCATACACAAAAAAAAGTTCAACAAAATTCCGTCATGAAATAATCAACAATTTTCGATGAACCCGACATGGATTTTGAGTTTAGCAGGTATAGGGTTCTTAAAACATTGAGAAACGCCCGATGCAAAAGTACCTAATGCAAAGTTTCAACTTTCTATGAAAAAGTAAAACGTACATATCTACGCCATAAGCGTACCTTAGATTACCTATATGGTAACAACTACTTTTGAATTTTGATCTATCTTTTTAAGAGGATAGTCTCCATTCTCTTTCTCCATACAAACGTAGTTTACATTTTCTTCCCTGGATAAAGACATTAGAGCAAATATGTTTATGCCATAAAACCTATATCTGTCATGACAATGTCTACCTTTTTATTTATTTTATTTTCTAATTAAAATAATAATAAAGAATAATAAAATGAAAAAAAAATAAAAAATTAGATGCATAGTCATGTCATGACAGATATAAGTTTTATGGCATAAACATATTTGCTCTAATGTCTTTATCTAGGGAGGAAAATGTAAGCTACGTTTGTATGGAGAAAGAGAATGAAGACTATCCTCTTAAAGGTGTGTGGGTAATTTCCCTAACAGTTTGACTTAGTGACTAATGAAGCTACAAAATAACGTAGTAAAGTAATCATAAGTTTGAAATGAATTACTATCTGGCACTGACCTCCATGGTACAAGTCGCTGGACAGGTCATAGAGCACTGAATTTTGTGCCATCACTTTCACACCATCACCATCACTTTCAAAAGAAAATGCGCGACAACAGGTCAAAATGGCGCAGATCAAATAGGCACAATGATCTAATATCGTTTTGTATGGTATACCAATTCCAGCGTACTTGTACAGTTTCATTTCAGTGCTATCAGGCGACCTTTCTCCTTCTAGCTATGAATAGGACATTGTCTATCTAGCGTACGTATCTATTAATAATCAGAGGACAGTGGATTCAATGATTAATTAATGGATTGATTGAAGCTCACTTGCTTAGTTTACCGCTGTAAGCGATACAGTGCCCTCAATGAATAAATATTGCACGACATTGCATTTACCGCCCTCCATCCCCAAACTACGCAACTAGGCTTGTGCTATGGGTACTAGACAACGGATATATGTAGGTACACATCATAGATATCATATTTTTTTTTGTGAATGGTCTGCATTCGACCTCATCTCACCTGATGGAAAGCGACGGACGACGACGGTCGACGGTGTAACATGCTTTGCTTACCTAGAATCATAGACAAATAATACTATAGCTAGAATAAACATTTTCACTCTAGACCTCAAGACTTGAAAACTATATAGTTAGTTAGGGAAATTTTACAGCACTGAGTCGCAACTAACGTTTTTATGCAGATTTTAAGTAAAAATGACATAAAAGCTTTCTTTATAGAAGCACCCCCCAACATAAACCATTTGAAATCTAAACTGTCATTACACAAGCACCATAAAGGGCCGACCGACCCTACATTAATCAAAAATCGTTCATTAATGTACCTTGCGTAACTGACAGCGCACAATGATGGGCTGCGATTTGCGACAGATGAACAAGTGATTTAATAATGAGACTAAAAAATAATTTACTCTTGTCATTCTACTCGGGATCAGGAGGTACTGCAAAGTTCTCGAAACGTCGGGTGGTAAAGAATGTTTGTATTTTTTTGATTATCTATAACGAACTATGTACAAAAACTACATTTTTTACTACACTAACACTATCTACCTCACACACATTTAATACTATCACTAATAATAAAAGCAACGCAATTAAAACGAAATTGTGTTGAATTTTTTATTTTATTAAATAAATTATTAATAAAATAAAAACAACTTTAATTTTTAATTATTTTCGATCTTCTGCACAATTTTCTTTACCGCTTTTACTATCTTCTGTAATCTTTTCTCTGAATGTCTTTCTTTTTTATATCATCTAAATTTTATTGTTCTTGAAACTACGACGACACTTTTGTCGTAATTAATGTTTGTAAATTAGCGCAGGTTGCACAATGAGGAGGAACACTAACTTTTTATCCCGGCAGAGGGCGTTGGTCGAATGATCTTAGGTTTGAATTAAGAACTGTCAAACAGGTGTTTTTTACAACTCTCAGCGCCAAATTGGCCATATCAGTCTCAGACCGAAAGAAAAAAAAAACTCGGCGTTTTCATTTGTGGGGAACCATCATCAATAAAAAAAAGATCATCTGACCCCAGCGCCATCTGCTCACAGTTTTGCGTGTGCCACCCCATTGTGTTCTCACTTTTTTTTGCCCACGACGGAGCAGGTATATGCATTTAGGGTGAGAGGTTATTTGTCTGTCATGTTGTACTTAAAAGCACCTACATGGCCAACGAAAAGCAATTTTAAAAGCTTATAAAAATGGGGCATTTTCTGTTTAGCGGCACTTTTGACGACCCCTGTAACGCGACGGGTGAGCACCCTTCTGTGACACAAAAGGTTGCGGGTTCGTTGCTCGCCGGAAACAAGTAATGAAATGTCCTAATAATGTCCTATAAATGTTTGTTTTTGATTCTGGATATTTCTGTGTAGGTATAATAATGTATAGATAGATAGCTATATTCGCACAACAAACAATCACAATTAGTATACATCAATAGTCAAACAAATACACAGAAAGCAACGTGTAGGTATGTATTTACAAATGCATTATACTTTGTTCCCATATAACAAGCATAGTTTCTTAGTTTTGGGCCAGATGTTAGGCCCAAACTAAGAAGCTATGCTATGATGATTGACTGTGCAACACCATTTAATTAACACCTAAGACATAATATAAAGTAGGTAGGTAAGTACTAAGACATTCGTTCACTTGTCTTGACTTAGTACCGCGTCATTGTGAACTGCATTATACTACGTCGGGTTACACGAGTGCACGTTACAGGGTAAAGTATCCAAAAAACGACCATTTATTCCTTCGCAAGGAAACAATCGTGGTAAGTTATCTGTAGGGAATGCGTATTTCATTTCAGTCCATTGTTGGCCGTGATAAAGGAGATCGACCCTTAAGCCCTGCCCTGTAATGCGAGGCTTACCTGTTTAGAGCAACTAGTTAACGCAGAGTGGACACTCGGTGTAAACTTGTATAATTTATATTTGGTATAGGTATCTGGACACATTCTAAAGTTGTAAAGTGAAGTGCCTATTAAGAACTCCCGCACACTACAGACTTTTACCCGATCTAACTCTCTGCCGATATTTTGATGACCAAATACGTTAATAAGCGCACTTTCACACATGTCATACATAGGATACTTTTTTTAGAGAGTAGTAGTAGGATAGGGTAGTATAGTAGGATAGAGTAGATGCAGGGTAGGGACTACCCTACCCCACATCTACTCTATCCTACTACCTACCCTACCCTATTACTACCCTTCCCTACTTAGTAGTAGGGTAGGGTAGTAATGGGGTAGGGTAGTGGTTGTGGAAGTAGTAGTAGAGTAGGGTAGGGCAGTAGTAGTGTAGGGTTCTAGGTTTTTTTTTATTTAACGGGCAACGTCTGTCGGGTAAGCTAATTATCATTTATAAGCGCTGAAATGTGCAATACCTAGATAACTAAACCTACCTGCTGTTAATAACAATATATTACAACTTTTCATAACGAACTGCATTATCTATTCTCAAATAAATTTTGTAATCTATGACACATCTTTGAAAATAATGTGTTTTCAGGGAGATAATACTTCGAATGAAACAAAATTAAAATTCATAAATCTCTTGACTCAGGCGTTCAGATTTAATGGAGAGACAGACGTTTTAAACGAAGAAAATAAAAATGAAATCACTTTTATGGAGTTAACTAGCTGTTTTTCTGCGGTTATTCTCGCGTTGTTTTCAATTTGCTATAGGTAACCAGACTTGGGTTTGTGAACCTTTGAGTGTTAGTAAGTAAACGTTAAGCAACGCTTGGCGCCGTCATTACTTTGATGGGTGACCGATAATTTGTGTGGCAAAAAGACATATTCATTTTCTCGAGCTCCCCGTGCTTCGGAAGGCACGTTAAGCAGTTGGTCCCTCAGAGTACCTAGCCAGCCGTCGTCGTCGTTAGGTAAAGTTAGAGGTCTTAGGGAGACCTGAAGACTCTAACACTGTGAAGTGTTAGTTTTTTAAGTCGCCCTGGTTATCCAAGACACACGAAAAGGAAAAAAAAGTCAGTAAACGAGTATGTTTGTTACTACTTCACGCAAAAACTATTGTCTCACTCCTCGCCTCGCTATCAGTAGCTAGTAGCGAGGCGAGGAGCGACGCGAGAAGCGAAGCGAGAAGCGAAGCGAGAAGCGAAGTGAAGAGCGAAGCGAGGAGCGAGAGCAGAAGCGAGGCGAGTAGCGAGGCGAGGAGCAGGCGAGAGTTTTTCAAAGCATAACTTTTAGTTGACTTTCTACCATATTAGTCTCAACTGGTTACTCTGCTAGCTAGCCTAAATAGATATTTATATAATTAGTACTAAACAACAATTTCCACATTCAAAGTAACAGATAACAGAAACGTTTATAATATCAGATAGGTGACAACAAAGAGTCTCTTGCATCGCCAACTTTCCAGCTGACACATCGCCTGAAGGCGTTTCTCTACTGCCATGGATAAACTTGAGTAGAATGACAACGGTTTTGGCTTAATGAGGACATGTGACAGCACTCTCTGGAACTGAAATAACTATTTTTCGAATTATGAATCGAGAAATGTTGAGTTTAATTTTGTGGTTTTAAAGTAAGCTGGGGTTTTTGGCGGTTATTTACGTTATAATTCGAATTCAATTTGTTTAATAAGTATGATGAATCGGAACATGAGAAGGTATTTTGACAAAATATATCAATATTTTAAAATAGACTAAAAATAAAATTTAAAAAATGTAACACAATTATAAGGCGGTTTTGCCGTTCAAGCAACCGTAAAATAAACAAGGTTTTGTTATCACAATAAATTAATTAATTAATATTATGAATAAACATATTTGCTCTAATGTCTTTATCCAGGAAGAAAACAGTCGACTACGTTTGTATGAAGAACGAGTAGGTAGACTGTCCTTAACGACTATCACACCTCTTGCTAAGTGTTGAATCTTACCAAAAACTATCCACACAACACAAAAGAAAGAGGCATCGCAACGGTTAGCGCATAAGAAGTAAGTAGTGGGAAGTAGGAGTAGCATTGAGGCCTTTGCATATCAATGTGCAAGTTTCGACAGGCCGCCCGGATAAACATGCTTTTGTACAGGATGAAGTTTAAAACCGCCATTCAGATGGAGACGGGCTGCGTGAACTTTACGGGATAGAGATATTGTGGAAGCGGCTATTGCTAATATTTTCAATAACATATTATTACAAAGGTTGCCTGGAAGATATTGCTTTTAGCAATAAGGCCGCTCATTTTACCTATGTATTTATTAGTTTTTAGTTTATTTTCTGATTAAAAATGTTTATATTTCACACACATTTCACATTTTTATGTTTCTTTTTCTCACTTTTTTTTTTTGTTTTCTCTATTTTGTTTCTACGTTTCTTTTGTTATTTTTTGTTTTGTTATAATAAGTGATAATAATCTATCTACCTATATTAATTGACTGTGCGATCGAAGCGTCTCTGCTTTAAGTCGGTCAAAATTTTGCTTTGGTCAGTCTGTATATTGGTACCTACTCCTCTACAGGTAATAGTTTTTCAATTTTGATGAAACTTCGTTTACTGGTTCTATGGGGGGTCCATATTGGGTTGCATAAATTTAAGAGGCATAATGTAAGGTTGCATAACGTTTTTTGGCATACTCTTCTTTTCGCATAACGTTCATTTAGAATAAATCATTAGGCATAATTTAATTTCGCATAACTTCGTTTATAATAATGATATATTAGCATAAAATGTTCTTGCATAAATGTTTTTAGAATAAAGATTACTAATCATAACATTTATTGGCATCTCACCTTATGGCATAAAGATTACAAGTCATAAGCATAAAAAACCATAATGTTAACAAATGTAAAATGAGTTAAAATTAATATCATATTAAAATTTAGAATATCATTTCATATTATGTAGTAGTTCACAAACTTTGCTATGAATTGCATATAAAATTCAATTTTGATACACCACACCTTCTTTATTTATAATATTAGGCGCTTTGGCGACCGCTGCCGCGGCACGCTCGCTTCGCTCGCTCGCCAAAGCGCTGTGCGTAATCATGTTCTAATATGAACCTAACCTATCCTAGTCGGGGTGCTCTGTATAGTTTTCTGCGTACTCCTAGTTTGGGTAAAACGCCCGTTAATATGACAGAATTCAGTGAATGAAGCTCTTTAAAACTTTTACTCTTCATTGATTGTTACAGACGATATAGCGACGTGGTTTGGTCAGTATTACGTATGGGGAAACGTAACTTCGCCACCAATCTTCTCACCTAAAGTTTGATTAAAGATGACTATTACCATTGTGTCTTTTTATTTGTTAAATAGACTTAGTCCAATTTATTATCATGTATGTTTATGACTTTAGCGGTTATGGATACCTCCATTATGCGTTTTGTGTTTTATGATAAATCATCTTTAGGCGTATAACAATTATGTCCTATACATTTATGCTGTTTAAAATTATGATAAAGAAGATTAGAGAAAGTTAACGTTATGCCAATGAAACCATTCTGCGATTATAACATTATGCCGATCACTATTTATGCGAGAAAACTTTATGCTGAAACTTTTATGCCAAACAACATTATGAAAAAAAAAATTATGCGATCGAAAGGGCACCCTTCTATGGGCAAAGGGCATAGAAACAAAGGGCTTTCGCGCCACGCTTCTGCCACAGCTTATGAAAAATTCAGACAACCAGAGCGCTTTTTACAATTTTCTGTGGAAAATTAAAACATCGGCGACGCACGGCAGCCATCCGGCGGCATCGGCAGGGCCTTCCGTTGCGCTCCGCTGCTCGCCATTCAGTAAGAATCCTACATTAAAGCTCTCCTTAAAAAGTCACACACCTTTAAAAAAATAGTGATTCACATTAATTCACTTCCATTTAATCTAAGGATATCTTTATTCTATAGTATTGATACTAGCGCAGCTTGTCTCTGTCGAGTATTGGCTCTGATATTGTTTGGTGGTATTTATGCAGGAGTTCAGCCCGAATGACGGTTTGGCATAGGTATCAGTAAAATATTCAAAGATGTGTGAGGTGAAACCTACTTACTATGATCTTGTGAAGAAAATGTTTTCTAGGTATGAGGTATAAAACGTATTGAAATAACAATTTAGGCACTAAGATTTGAGCTACACTAATATTTTATACTTATACCCGCTCACTTTTAAACTATGGCTAACTTTATGTTACGTTTCTCACTGACTGTTAACTTTGAAACTTCATGCCACAGTAAGAGACAAACGTTACATAAAGTAAGTCATCGTTTATTAGTAAGGGGGTCAATTTACAAGTATACAATAAGTACATCTATATCAGAAAACAAAATTATGTTCTCTGGTAGGTATTAGCTAAAACAACTAATATAAAAGCTATGTTTACCGATGATATTTAATTAGGTACCTGACCATAAATATTATTAAAATATAAATAATTAAAACTAAAAATCCAAAAACGAATTCCTAAGGTAAGATAACCAAAAGTATATTGGATATAATTTTATTTAGTTAATATACATTTTTATTGTTATTATTTAGTCGTGTTTTTTGTACGAGACCTACAAAGTCAAAGTCAAATATAGAACCTAAATAAATTACATGATCGTTTAGAAATGTCGAGATTTTAGTGTAGTTTCGGAACGCGCCCTCCGATGAGAAGAAACCACAAGAAACTCATGGGGGTTTTTCTTTTTTGTGATCATGTGTTAAATTACAATCGTCATAATACAGATACCTATCTGTAATTTGAACAGGAGCAGTTAACAATCATGTCCATGGATTCTTTATATTAAAAATGACGACGTGCCATAGTACGCTTTATTACACAATTTAAGTTTAAAATGTATATAAAATGTTTTTTATCTTGTAATGGACATGTCACATACGTCTTCAGGTAGTTTATTATAATAATAAAGTACACTAGTGCTACAGAACGATTTACTTATTTTCCGGACTATACTGTAGGGCACAGTCAGATCATCCTTGTGTCTCAAATTAACCTGACGTCATTCATAAATATACTGACGATAAAATAGTGTATATGTCAGAAGCTAAATTTACCTAGATTTTGAAACTAGATACACGAACTTCGCAACATAACACACCAGTGCACGGTAAAAGCAATTTGCCTAAAATTATCCACCAAATTCAAGATACATTACGACTAGAAATCCAGCGCAACAAATCGCTGAATTAGTTCGCTGACATGTCAGCACGAAGCTACACAAATTGGACCGCACTCGAGGCAGCAATTTGACGTTCAGCGTTTTAGCGCTCTTCAGGTAACGAGGCCGTGGTGTGTTGGACCAACTAGGCCGCTTCGAGCGCTTCAAGCGCTTCACCGGTCAATACATCCTATCTCATGTTTACAAGCCGGCTAACGAATATGGAACTCTGGTATTTTTAAGCTCTAATTTTAAGCTCGCTCTAAGCTCTCTTTCTATATATGACTTTTGGCGGGACCGCATTGAGGATATGTGGTGCTGATTTTTAATATTTGCGAAACCTGTTTAGTTAATTGCGTATAAAATAGTTATCTTCACTATGAATCGGATTATTATAATAATTATCAATTTAATTTCGTCAACATGTCCATATCCAACTGCATTTTGCAATTGGTTCCTCGACTTTATTTATAACTCATCTTGACTGCTGATGATAAAGACGCTCATCTAGAAGAAGAAAGACGGCAGTGGAACAAGATCCGCCACGTCTTTGTTAGCGGCTGCACCGGACTACAAAACGGAACAGATCCTGCAGCCCGCTTGGCGCTACGACTTAGACCAGTGGGTCCTCCTACCAACCTCCTACCAAGAAATTTATAGCGAAATTTCTTCATCATCTGCCTGGTTAACAAAAATGTACGTTCACAAATCAGCACAACGAAAACCCACGCTAGAATTATAACAAAAACTGAAAATTACAGTGGTTAAACATAGCAAACATTAGTTTAATTTCTAACGGTCGGCAAGAGGAATTAATACCCTTAATTTCAGCGGAATGTCGCGGTCAACAGCAGACATATTATACGCCTGCGTTTTGTGGTGGAAATCCGGAGGGGCATTACTTTAGAACGTGGTAGAAGAGCTACTAAATCGAGCACAATTTGTTCCTGAAGTAAGCCTGGAATAATATTTTTTGATGGTACCGATTAGAGATTTTAGGGTTGCGTACCTGAAAGGTAAAACGGCATTATTTTATTACGACTTCAGTATCCATTTGCCTAACACTAAACACCGAACACTAGCAGTGTTCGGTGTTTAGTGTTAGGCAGTGAGGACACGATCTATAAATATAAAATTTCGTTAGTTCGCTTGTGACAAAGGGTTCTCCGTATGTTCGTCTGTCTTTTTGTCACCAGGCTGTCTCTCATACGAACCGCTATGGATAGATGGTTGAAATTTTCACAAGGTGAGGTATTTCTGTTACTGCTATTAACAAATACTAATAAAACCGGCCAAGTGCAAGTCGGACTCGCGCTCGCAACAGGTTTTGTATTTTTCACAATATTACCCAATCATGTTTGTTGAATGGAAGCCCCCCTTAAGTAGTTGTAGTTGGTTGTAACTTTGATTAATGTTTTAATAGTAAATTGCGGTTTACGATTTATGACGTATTAAAAAAAAATTCTTACTAGATCTCATTCAAACCAATTTTCTGTGGAAGTTTGCATGGAAATGTACATCTTCAACAGCGTATTGTACAGACAGTCAGACAGAGAGACATGACGAATCCATAAGGGTTCCATTTTTTTGCCATTCGGCTACGGAACCCTAAAAACAGTATTAAAATCAATATTTACCAAACAACCAAACACTAAACTTGTATTTTTTTTGTGATTATGGTACGGAACCCTTCACGCGCGAGTACGACTCACTCTAGGTGTCTCAAACATGCTTAGAACTCGAATTAAGTGACTCTGTTACTGAACTTCGAAGTACGAAATTCCGCAGTTTGCGAGTCCAAATGTGTAACAGTGCGATGTACGTTAGTTCGAAAGTACAATGTCGCGCTGTTTATGAGATCTAAAGTATTGAAATAACAAAGATTTTTCTTCTGTTTTCGCGATGTTGTATTGAAATTAAAGACATTTTTCGATTTTAATCGCTTGGTGTTTATTACTTTTAGCATTGTTTCAACGCTCAACATTTCGAGACCTTTCCAGGTTCATTTTTCAGGATTGACTGTCAATCCTGAAGACCTGGAAAGGTCTCGAACAATGCTAAAAGTAATAAACACTACGGGATTAAAACCGAAAAATGTCTTTAATTTCAATACAACATCGCGAAAACAGAAGAAAAATCTATGTTATTTCATTTTACAGGGTGGTCCAACTAGTGACGTCAATAAACTTTTTTTAGGATCCTCACACCTGGGGGTATCCGAAAATACCCCATGTATGTTCTGCGACTTTTTGTAGTTTAGGAGTTATGACCTTTTTTCTCATTTTCTACTAAAATGCGACCACTGAGACCTATTTGGTTATACTAACTGCAATAATATAAATAATTGGCTGATTTATTTTCAAATGTGGAGCTGAATAATAGGGTCATGTTACCTGTTACAAAAAAAGGCGTAACACAAAACAAACTGCTACAAATAAAAAAAAGTATTTCATAAAGAGAGCGTAGACAAAACGCTATAAACACTTTAAAGAGCAATTAGAAGAAAAACTCGCCTATTATTTTTTTTCCAAACTAACTTCAAAAACTTCCTTACTTCATTAGCTATCTACCCTATCATTTTTATTGGTCTATCATTAGAGGATCATAGCAAAAATTGTATTTAAAAATTATTTGGTCGAAAATTCTCTCACTCATCCCTATTACTAAGACTTCGCTGTCTGACCATCTGGCACCGGGCTGTATCTCATAAACCGTGATAGCTAGACAGTTTAAATTTTTACAGAGGATGTATTACTGTAGCCGCAAATATTTAAGGGAACTCCCATACAACGTGATTTTTGACATAAAAACGCAACGATACCAAGATGTATTTTACCACTAGCGCCATTTAGTGATGGTTTTTGTCTTCCGCAAAAAAACTTCCGCACAAATCTTAATTAAGATTTGTACAAATAAATGTATTAAATAAAATAAGAACAATTATGTTTTTTATGTCATTCGATTAGGCCGGGAGTTTCCCTTCAGGTTTAAGTAAGATGAGTGAGAGAATTTTCGACCAAGGAATTTTAAAATAAAATTTTTAATATGATCCTGTAATGATAGACCAATAAAAATGATAGGGTAGATAGCTAATGAAGTATGAAAGTTTTTGAAGTTAGTTTGGAAAAAAAAAAGGCGAGTTTTTCTTTTAATTGCTCTTTAAAGTGTTTATAGCGTTTTGTCTACGCTCTCTTTATGAAATACTTTTTTTATTTGTAGCAGTTTGTTTTATGTTACGCCTTTTTTTGTAACAGGTAACATGACCCTATTATTCAGTTCCACATTTGAAAAGAAATCAGCCAATTATCTAAATTATTGCAGTTAGTATAACCAAATAGGTCTCAGTGGTCGCATTTTAGTAGAAAATGAGAAAAAAGGTCATAACTCTTAAACTACAAAAAATCGCAGAACATACATGGGGTATTTTCGGATACCCCCAGGTGTGGAATCTAAAAAAGTTTATTGACGTCACTAGTTGGACCACTTATAATTCGTGTTAAACCGAAAAATGCTTTCAATTTCACAAATTATATAATGAAATAACATTTCCAACATTAATACGATTCGACTAAGACGAAACCACTAGGAATTCTAGTAAAATGCACACATAACTCGGACGCTAGTGTTGTTGCTTTGTTACCTTTACTTTAGAAAATGCAATATTCCTTTGGGAAAACCACGGTTTCATACAAAGGACATCAGTCCTTTGTATTAAATTCGAGTAGCTAGTAGCTACAGCTATAAGCCGTTTTAAGATGACAGTCTACAAACTCTTTTTCCATAAAAACTTTACAAACGTAGTCGACTGTTTCCTCCCTGATATTAGAAGAAATATGTTTATACCATAAGCCATGACCATGGTCATGCCCCTACGTTTTGATTTTTTCTTTTATTAATTTTTCTGAATTTTATTTCTATTCCAATTCCAAATTAAAAACCCGGACAAGTGCAAGTGGGACTCGCGCAAGAAGGGTTCCGTACATTTTTGAATTGATTGAAAGGAAAATTGCGATTTACGGTTTATGACATTAAAAAAAACTACTTACTAGATCTCGTTCAAACCAATTTTCGTTGGAAGCTTTGAAGCTTAGATATAGATAATGATGAGGAACTCGTGGCTTATTAGCAAAGAAACAGACGGACAGTGGAGTCTTAGTAAAAGAGACCCGTTTTATCCTTTGTTAAAAAGTCATGTTCTGACATAACAGTAGTTTAATTTTTATCCCGAAAATTCCGTGGAATCGGGAGTTACGTGAGTGATACCGTGGTGCGCTGCTAGTAATTACGAACCAGTCGTAGAAATAGAAACCTTACATCAATTTAAACACGTCACATTATCGCATAATTTTCCAAGTTATAGTTATGCAGGGTGTTTGGAAGAGGTAAACCACTTTTGTTTCATGACTTTTGAAAATTTAAACTTTTATTTTAAAAATAATGAAGTTGTTCCACTGATAAAACAGCTGTGTTTGTAAAGAGAGTCAATAAAATTAATGTTTAGATTGTAGTAGTCCAAACTAAATAAAAAGATGACCTCAAACTTCACGTAAACTTTAAAATCTAAATTTTCGAAAACCACCTCGAATTTCCAAAAGTTGTAAAACAAAAGTTGTTCGCCTAGACCTCTAGAACAACCCCCTTTACCCCCTTCTCGGAAGACCCGGAATAGTTGTTTATTTGTTTATACTGGAAAGCAGCCATGGGCAGAACAGAAACTATTTCTCATCAGTTGGTGTCACAAAATATTATGTGTATCCAGTGAAACGGACATGCCAAGATCCACGAGAACACATTACGTGTACGTCCCTACATGAAACTAAGTTAAATGGAAGTGGTCAGGTTAAAAACATTTTCTGTACCTTCTAAAGTTTTTCTTACTTGCGAAGATCGAGTTTGTAGAAATCGTAAATGTAAGCTTCTTGTCTTTCTTAAGAGGAAAGGATAGCTTCTCTTCTCCATACAAACACAGTTGACTGTTTCTTCCTGGATAGAGACATTAGAGCCAATCTATTATCTATTATCTATATCTATACTAATATTATAAAGCGGAAGAGTTTGTTTGTTTTTTTGTTTGTTTGTTTGTTTGAACGCGCTAATCTCAGGAACCACTGGTCCGATTTGAAAAATTCTTTCGGTGTTAGATAGTCCATTTATTGAGGATGGCTACAGGCTATATTATATTTTCAAAAAAAATAGGGATCCTTACTAAAAGTTCTATAATGTAACACAAGGTGTGAAAAAAATGACCAAAAAATTCCTTACGGCGCGTGCGCTGCGAAAACTATTGGATATAGAACAAAACTGTCAGCGGTGAGTCAGAGGATGTTCGCATCCAATGCTTCGCTTAGACGGTTGCGGAATTTCTTACCAACAGCCACCAAGGTTATGTTATCTCAGACTTTAATGCTTTCCGTTCTTGACTACGCTGATGAGTGCTTCCTCGATCTCACTGAGGAACAACTGGACAAACTTGAGAGGCTCCAGAATCTTGCCATTCGGTTCGTTTTTGGTCTTCGAAAGTATGATCACGTGTCTAGTTTTCGCGGTGAGCTCAAATGGTTGCCTATTCGTCTGCGTAGAAACTATCACATTTTATCACTTCTCTATAGAATTATATTTCTGCCTACCTCTCCTTTGTATCTTCAGTCTCGGTTTCAATTTCAGCGTCCCCCTTCTCAAGTTGTCCGGTCTTCAAAAGCCTTACTCCTTAAACTCCCGTCTCGTTCTACCACCTTTTATGGTAATTCTTTTACAGCTAGGGTTGTGGAGTTGTGGAATGATTTGCCTACCTCCATTCGACAATCGAAGTCGTTAGCGGTTTTTAAAAGTAGCGTTTTTAAGTACTATATTGGAATTGCTGAAAAACGTTAGGTTTCTTAGGTTCAAACTCGTTATTGATAAGTATGTATTTGTTGTGTTATGTATATGCATAGGTATATTTATTTTTTATATATAAATGTAAGGTATGAATGTATCATTTATTATACATATGTATTTATATATATATGTATGTATTATTTATTTATTATGTTTATTATTATTTGTATGTATTCCATTACTATTTGTATGTGTTACACCATGACTAGCTACCTTTTATCTTTCTTTACTTCTCGTCCATCCAAAGGTTGCCTGGAAGAGATCGCTTTAAGCGATAAGGCCGCCCATTGTGCCACCTAGATATAAGTTATTTTATGTATTTCTTTGAATTGTTTTTTTTATATTGGTGTTACAATAAAGAATTAATCAATCAATCAATCAATCAATCAAAACTATGTACTACAACTTTGTAGAACATGTAATTGTCTACAAAATACATTGCAACACCATATGTCTAACTATTGTAGTTATCTCACAATAAGTGTTTTTGTAATTTTTGTAAATAATTAAAATGCCGTCGCTTTAATAACCTTTTATTTTGTACCTTGGTATTAATCCTTATCAAAATAAATTACTTTATATTCAAGACGAATTCAATACCTTTCTAGGACCTTTTGAATTATTTAATTCGGACATTTCATTCAAAAGATATCGCGATATTAAAAATGTAAGTATGTTGCAACCAAATAAGTATTAAGTATTGCGCGCGCACGTATGAGCGCGGTCGGCTCCTTGCAAAGCGGTTGTGCTCAGCGAAACTTTTTAATACTTTTTTTTAGGGTTCCGTACCCAAAGGGTAAAAACGAAACCCTATTACTGAGTCTTCGCTGTCTGTCTGTCTGTCTGTCCCTCTGTCCGTCTGTCCGTCTGTCACCAGGCTGTATCTCATGAACCGTTATAGCTAGACGGTTGACATTTTCACAGAAGATGTATTTCGGTAGCCGCTACAACAACAAATACGAAAAACAAAATGAAACAAAAATTTAAGAGGGGCTCCCATACAACAAACGTCTTTTTTAGTTATTGTTGTCAATTTCCGTATCTAATTGGATTTTGTATTATATAATTTTTGTACAGATGTTATAAGTACAAAATAATAAACAAACAAATCTAGCTGTGTAGCCCCGACATTAGCTGTGTAGCCCCGGCATAGAATAGGGTTACCCCATCTCATCCCGTGGGTGTCGTAAAGGCGACTAAGGGATCTGAGGGAGATTAGCTAACCTTAAGTACTCCCCGCGCGGTGGCGGATAAACTGCTTGATCCCTAAGAGGGTTGGTGTCAGGCAGGCGGCCGGCCGTAAAAACATTGCCAAATCTAATTGCAGCAGGTATGGTCAATGATGACTAACCGTCTGCGCCGACCCCAAATAAAAAAAAAACAATTTGGGGTTTATCGGACCCCGGGCTCCCGAGAGAGATGCAACCGGGAACATCGCTCAGATGAGAAGAAATAAATAAACAAATCCTGAAAGTCACTTTTCTACGCGGACGAAGTCGCGGGCACTGCTAGTTACTATTATAAAGCGGAAGAGTTTGTTTGTTTGTTTTTTTGTTTGTTTGAACGCGCTAATCTCAGGAACCACTGGTCCGATTTGAAAAATTCTTTCGGGGTTGGATAGTCCATTTATTGAGGAAGGCTATAGGCTACTTTTGATCCCGATATTCCCACGGGATCGGAACTTACGCGGGTGAAACCGCGGGGCGCTGCTAGTATGTTTATATAGTTACATTTCCGGGTCTCAATCGCGATTTTTTTTAAATGTATGTAAGTATGTTATCAAATCGTGTGAATTTAAAAAGTTTCAATATGTTTATGTCATCAAACCTATATCTACCATGTATGACCATGACCTATGTATTTTTAAACCATTATCGAGGGAAGAAACAGTCGACTCCTTCCTCTTATGTTTCTATTCTACGTTATAACTTCGACTTCTATTAAACTTAATGCATTTTGAAAATTGTTCAACAATCTTAGAAAAATACGTCATTTGACGAGTACCCGGGAAAATATAAAAAAAATGAGTTCCAATCGTGTAACTTTAAAGAGTTTACATCGTTCTTAGTGGCTGCACCGGCCTAAGGAACACGAATGACTCCGATTACTCTAAACAAGAGTAATATAAAAAACCACAAAAAAATCCACAATGCAAGTTTTAACGAGGTCGACAGGTACTTTTCCAGCGAACGTAGTTAGCTCGAAATTAGTTTCTCGACTCAATTTGTGTGTGTGTGTCATGCACAAATCGAGTTGCCGAAATATATGTGTACCGCCGGCATCATGGTCCAAGTTGCTGATTATTTTGTGGCGTTCGGCACGAGAACGAAATTAAAGCAAATAGATTTGCTGGCGTATTCAAACGACTCTACATGATAATTGCACCCGGCGAAAATCAAACCCGCAACCTTCTATATTGCAGTTGAACCTTCGCCCGACCCGCCACAGAAGAAGTTTATAGTTAGTTACAAGTAAAAAGTTAACAATAGGCTAAATTTGGTTCTTTCGCGAAAATCATTTTTGCCTATAACTTTCTAGTTTATTCAGAACCTTGATGTTTTTACAGTTAATAGTGGCCTTAATTAGTAAAGTGTATCCTACTAATATTAGAAACTAGCTGAACCGACACACGTTGTTCTGCCCGTTAAATATAAACATTATTTTCTTTCATAAGGACCTTCTCCTGATGATAGCAAACACAACAAAAATTTACCGCGGGAGGTATTGAATTGACTGCGAGGGAATTGGAGTGGGGGGTGTTCGGTTTTACTTTCGTTACGGAATTTCTTGATTCGGTCGCCACGCTCAAAGCCCGCGAAAAGCTATGCAGTCGCTTAAAATAATTAGCGAAATCGGATCGAAAGCCTTAAAGAGCCACTAATCAAAAAGTACCACACTAGACTTGGAATGTCTCGCTTATACAACAATATCGCTTGTCCCACAATATTTTTAAACAAGCTTTCTAATGATACCCCACACAATGGGATATACGAGAACTAGTACTTAGTACCTAAATGTAGTATGTAAACATAAATCTGGGCTGAGTTAAGAGGATCACTCGACGCGTACTTCTTCATACAAAAAGAAAAACCTGTTCTCCACCCCTTAACATTGTCCGATTTCGGTGGTTTTTTTTTAGTGTTATTAACTCATAATAAACTAGGTTCCTACGTTTTCCTTTTTTCATTTTTTTTAATCATTTTAAAGTTATAAGCGCCTTAACCAAGCATATTTTAGCGCTAAAACTATGACTAATATATGTCAGTATTTTAGTAAAACAAAAAACTTTTGAAAGAAAATCAAAACGTACAGACATAGAATACAAACTATTTAAGCGATTGACATCAATAACGTATCATTTTGTTACAATTTAAGGGTGGAAAAAAGGTTTCTCCCAGAACGCAAATTCTATCAAAAAATGTACCTACAAATCTCACGAGCTGCAACTATCTCTATCGGCAGATATCGGGCACAAGGGGGGTTGGGGGCAAGGTATCATATACAGACAAGCAATAGCACTAAGGATGCTTAGGTACTGTAATATCGACACTAGGGATGGGATAGTATAAAAAATGTCGATGACAGTAAGAAAATTTGTTATTTGCATTTTGGTCTTATAAGGTATGTAGGTAGGTATTATATATGTAAGTAAATTTACTTGTAAATTTATTTGCAACTAATGTGCGAATCAGACTCGTGCGCCGATGGTTTCGTACTCTCACATGTATGTAGGTAGGTAACTATTTGTAATTACTAATTACCTTCTGTTATGGTAATTATCCACTATTAGTAGCTATTTGTAATTATCTTCTGAATTAATAAATAATAATCAGTCAAGTGCGAGTCACACTCGTGCGGCGATGGTTCCGTACACTCACATATAATGTATGTATGTAGATAGGTATACTTACCTATTTGTAATTGATTTCTGAATAAAAATAAATCTGTCAAGTGCGAGTCACGTTCGTGCGCCGATGGTTCCGTACACTCACATGTATGTATGTAGGTAGGTATACTTACCTATTTGTAATTGATTTCTGAATAGAAAAACAGTGAAGTGCGAGTCACACTCGTGCGCCGAAGGTTCCGTACACTTACATGTAGGTAGGTATAACTTATTTGTAAATAATTACTGAATTAAAAAAAACCGGCCAAGTGCGAGTGGGACTCGCGCACGAAGGGTTCCGTACATTTCTGAATTGAATGAAAGGAAAATTGCGATTTACGGTTTATGACGTATTAAAAAAAACTACTAGCTAGATCTCGTTCAAACCAATTTTCGTTGGAAGTTTGCATAGTAATGTACATCATATATTTTTTTTAGTTTCATCATTCTCTTATTTTAGAAGTTATAGAGGGGGGGGGGGGGGGGGGACACACATTTTACCACTTTGGGAGTGTCTCTCGGGCAAACTATTCAGATTAGAAAAAAATGATATTAGATATCTTAACATCATTTTTGAAGACCTATCCATAGATACCCCATACGTATAGGTTTGATGAAAAAAAATAATTTGAGTTTCAGTTCTAAGTATGGGGAACCTTAATGCGGTTCACCGAATACATCTACTTACCGAGTTTCAACAGTATAGCTCTTATAGTTTCGGAAAAAAGTGGCTGTGACATACGGACGGACAGACGGACAGACGGACAGACAGACAGACATGACGAATCTGTAAGGGTTCCGTTTTTTGCCATTTGGCTACGGAACCCTAAAAACGTCAACTGCGAGATGGACTCGTGCGCCGAGAGTTCGGTACACTCTTATGAAGGTAGGTATACTTATTTATAAATTGTCCTATCTTTTGATCGATCATTGTAAAATATTATTTTACAGCCTAAGTTTATAACCTTTAGTAAGTATTTCATGTACATTTTTACTTGATAGTTCTATCCGTTCCTGAAAAAATGGGCCATAATAGACAGACGAACGAACTAGCAAGTGGTCCCTATTTATATTATGACATTTTTTATGCTAAACAAGAGTAATAAATAAAAGCCAAAGACATAAAATTTAGGATTCATTTATTTTTCTAGATCGACAATTCAAAGCTCAAAAACAATCAATTATGTATTTGTTTTCACAAGAAAAATATAGAAAGGTGAAAACTAAGGGTAGTTGAAGTTTCACGGGTCCCCGTCAAGTGTCAGATTGTCTATTCAGAAGATAAAATGACATAAAATATATGGAAAGCACTGTCGAAATCCTTCGAATGAGCTATCTGACATTTTATTCGGGATCTATAAAACTGGCTCTGTGTGTGTGTACGTGACAGGTCGCCTTCGGCTCCCCACATGTAAACTGGCTCTAACATTTGTATGTCTGACACATGTTTGTTTCTGGTCAGCCAGGTGTTTTCGTATTCATTATAAGTATTTACAAAATCTTTTTGTAAATAATAATATTTTTTGGAATAAGTATTTACAAAATATTTTGCATTTTTGAAGCATACTTTTTTTTAAAGTTCTGTAGTAGGTACCTACAAAGCGTCATTGAGCTAAGCAGAACACTGACGGACGGACATGACGAAAGTATTACTATTGTTAAAACTATGGAACCCTAAAAAAGTGGGTAATTTTATAAAATATATCATAGTAGTATTTACTTAAATTAATTCTAATAATACGAATGATATACTTAAATAAAACTACGAATAGGTCGTACGTAGGTAAGTCATTAAACGTAAACTACTAGTTTGGAATATTATTTTTAGATTGTAATCATAATATGAAACGGTTATTGTAAATCACAATTTTTGTTGCAAGCCAAACAACGTGAAACAAGGTAACTCTCGTGGTTGTAGCGCGTCGACTGATGAACTGAAGCGAGCGATCGCGGAAGTGTGCAACGTGCGGGCGGTGAAGTAGATTGTTTAGATGTGTGCGCGCATAGACACTCACGCATCGAAACTCACAGCGAAGGCGGCAGAGGAGAGCGTTGAGATAGCAATAACTTTGCAAAATACCTAAAACTCTAAAACGTATTTGCTGTGCACTTCTCTTAAGAAACGGACAGGCTGACTCGCGGCTGACCAAGTTTTTTTCACATAACTTTAAGTCCACTTCCTCACCATAATAGTTTCATCCTATGATTCGATATAATAATAGCAAAATATGACTCTGAAAATAGTAACATTTTAAAGATCTGTATTTCGCAAACGGAACCCTTAAATGAAAAATGGTTATAGAAGACCCACAATATTTTTTAAAAAGCTTTCTAACGATATCCCACACGATGGGATAGACGCGACTTTAAAAAAAAATCTCCATCTTACATGTACGGGAGTGTTACGGGTTTCAAATCCCAGAACCCCGTTCGTATAGAAATGATACTCACATGTCATATTGAAATACCTGTTTACTTCTATTCAGACATTACTTTAAATGAACTCAAATACAATACTTTTATAGCCAAATTCCAATAATCTATAACAGTTATCTATTTTGTCAAATACAAGACATATCGTTTTATTTCTCCACAATCTTTTTTACCCCACGCTAACGCGCGCTCCATCTTCCCCCTTTTTTTTTTTTTTCTCGGCCGTCTGGCCAGTAATAGCCAATGTCATAATTATGTTTACTAAAAATTCAATCAAAATTGTTCATATTAATGAAACCTTGACATTCGACCATCCTGGCACCGTGCATGTCCCCATGCACGAATAAAGATGTCACACTCACTACCATGTGACATCTTGATTAAAACCTTTACATTCGGAACTCTTGTACAGGCCACAAGAAAAGAAAAAAAATTACAAATAATTCACCTTCACATTTTCCCAGTATACAACATAACATTTTAAATATATATATACAGTATTGAAACTTTGTAACTTAATAGGTAATCTTTATTAGATTACCTATTAAGTTCATATTAGTTCCTTAAATTAATATGTTTAACAGATTGGTTTTGTTACTTAATAATAATTTAGGTACACTTTTCATCTAACATTAGTTGCCTAAGTCAGACTTTTTAAAACATGATATCACACAACATAATAAGTTAATAAACTATCAATAGCTTGCTGCCGACACGGAATTCTAGGTTGAGGTTTTCATCTGTGTTTTAATCACATTAGTTTCCTAAGTCAGACTTTTTAAAACATGATATCACACAACATAATAAGTTAATAAACTATCAATAGCTTGCTGCCGACATGGAATTCTAGGTTGAGGTTTTCATCTGTGTTTTAATCACATTCGTTTCCTAAGTCAGACTTTTTAAAACATGATATCACACAACATAATAAGTTAATAAACTATCAATAGCTTGCTGCCGACATGGAATTCTAGGTTGAGGTTTTCATCTGTGTTTTAATCACATTCGTTTCCTAAGTCAGACTTTTTAAAACATGATATCACACAACATAATAAGTTAATAAACTATCAATAGCTTGCTGCCGACACGGAATTCAAGGTTTAGGTTTTTACAGTAATTTAATGTTTTGTATAAGCTTATACTTATAAAACATACAGTTAACCCTTAGCACCACACACTATTTCAGGCTACACATCTACACACGTGGGGACCTAGCTCCCCATAAATAATACCCGATATTAGCGCGATTTATATCATAAATCGGAATTTCTTTTTACAAAATAAATCAATGGCATTATATGAATGAACCTATTAAGAATATTGATTTCTATTTCCAAACTTAAAAAGTGCCATTTTTCTCAAAATCAAGGAAGAGTACGAAAATATCGTTATATTTTTACAGTTACTTAACTTTAGAGGTCATAAATATTATAAAACTTTAATTAGCAACCAAACGAAATTATTTTTCTAATTACTAGTATCATACTACGAAATAGATTGAAAGATCTACAAAAACTCTGAAACATCAAAAATGACAAAGGGAAATAATGAACATAATCTATTCTATCGTCTCATATCTCTTAAACCAAACATGCTAGCCTGGTGCAAATTCATTCCTCGCGAGATGTGATACTGAGAATACATGGACTCTTAATCGCGTTGTGTTTAATACACTTGAATATTTTCAAAAAATTGTTCGTTGGGGACCTAGCCTGTGTGTATAGTTACGGGTTAACAAAGAAAGTACAGGAATCAATTATATTATAATCATGTCGAACAGATACAGAAAATTGTCTATAAATAATCTCATACGTTGGTCAATGAAGTCATTTATGCAAAAAGTCTTCATATTCCATTCTCTATTCAAATATTGTGTTTTCGCTACATCAATCAATACATTTTCAACATAATAAAAAAAAAGTATTTGTTAAGACGATTTCTTAGATATCCACCAGCAAATAAAATATTTTAGATATTACTTTTTTGTTGGAGTTTTTATAACGTATGTCGTAGCTGAAATTGCCTTGTTAAAATAATTAACTAATTTCCATTAAGATATAAAACATTATTCCAAATGACATAGAATTTGAATTAGTCGAATCAGAGAAGTACTATTTTATTATTTACTTTAATAGACGATAAAATTACATTGTTTAAGTTGGTTGCTCCCAACGGCGTTCCATCTAGCTAGATCGGTTCTAATCTGCGAAAATCACAATGATTTAACATAGCCAACCTTTCGTAATATCATAAGTCTATATATAGATATCTTCCGGGCATTGGCCATAACTGTTCAAATTGCCCATAATAACTTCATACGTGGTCATACAGTCCAAAAATAAAAACAAAATAAAATTAAGTATTTCATACAGGTTTGATCAACTTCTGGAATTCCTAACCATTTCGTCACCTCTATTTCGATTTCATTTCATTTTATTGAATCTCATGACAGTTTACTTAATCTCATGACAGTTTACTTAATTTCATTACATTTTACTTAATTTTATTACATTTTACTTAATTTCATTACATTTTACTAAATTTCTTTACATTTTACTTAATTTCATTACATTTTACTCAATTTCTTTACATTTTACTTAATTTCATTACATTTTACTTAATTCCATTACATTCAACTTATTTTCATTTTATCGTAATCCGATGAACACAGTCCACCCAAAGAAATCGCGTTAGATCAATCCCTGGAATTCCTAACAAATTCGTCAACTCAATTTCGATTTCATTACACTTTGTGGAATCTCATTACAGTTTACTTAATTTCATTACATTTTACTTCATTTCATTTCATTGCAATCCGATGAACACAGTTCACCCAAATAAATCCGGTAGAACTGGTCCAATCATATGGACACAGTAAAACCAATCTGGCGGACACAGTTCCATCTCGTCCTCTCCTCTGCCACGACTCTTTAGTGGGTGAGGCCCTTGAGTATCGATGTTTTCATTTCTATCCTATTCATGGCATAGGTAAGAGTTCTTAAATTACTTGTTTCTTTACAATGATTCATATCCTAATGTCCTTCTGTCTAAAATACCTTGTTGCTTGTAGGCATACATATGCTTTATGTACTAGAACAAATCCGGAGTCACGATCTATTGTTATATCTTTGGTCATAATAAGTAGCTGCGTGCGTGCTAAGTAACTAGACAAACATTTCACTTCACATTTCTGCACAGTCCACTCAATAAATTTGATAGACATAGTCCAATCAAATGGTACCATGGTTCACTAAAACATTAAATAAATCTAGTGGATGATGCACTCGGTATTATAATACAGCCCTAAACTAAGCGGCTAGGCTAGAATACTAAACGTAATATAATTTTTATGTAAATACATAAACACATTATGGATCATATAAAAGACATCCAGAACAATATTAATGGTTAGCAAAATACTTGTCCTCGGTGGGAATCGAAACCTCTGCGTTCATCTGACAGACATAGTCCAATCACATGGCCGCTGTCTACTTAAGTCAATCAGGCAGAAATAGTCCAATCGTATGGACATGGTCCACTCACGTCAAGCCGGCAGACATAGCCCGATCATTGATAAACGTAATCCATCCAAGTCAATCCGGTAGACATAGCTCAATCATATGGACGTAATCCACCACTCCACGCAGCCCATCTAAGTCAATCTGGGAGACAATGTGCAATCGCATGGACACAGTCCATCTAAGTCAATCTGGGAGACAATGTCTATTCGCATGGACACATTCCATTTAAATAAATCTGGGATACAATGTCCAATCGCATGGACGCAGTTCATCTAAGTAAATCTGGGAGACAATGTCCAATCGCATGGACGCAGTTCATCTAACTCAATCTGGAAGACAATGTTCAATCGCGAGGGACACAGTCCATTTAAATAAATCTGGGAGACAATGTTCAATCGCATGGACACCGTGCATCTAAATAAATCTTGGAGACAATGTCCAATCGCATGGACACAGTCCATCTAAGTCAATCTGAGAGAAAATGGCCAATCGCATGGACGCAGTCCATCTAAGTCAATCTGGGAGACAATGTCCAATCGCATGGACGCAGTCCATTTAAATAAATCTGGGAGACAACGTCCACAAGGACATAATCCATCTAAGTCAATCTGGGAGAAAATGTCCAATCGCATGGACACATTCTATCTAAATCAATCTGGGAGACAATGTCTAATCGCATGGACGCAGTCCATCTAAATCAATCTGGGAGACAATTCTCAATCGCATGGACACCGTCCATCTAAAATCTGAATGTCTAATCGCATGGACGCAGTCCATCTAAATCAATCTGGGAGACAATGTCCAATCGCATGGACACAATTCATCTAAGTCAATCTGGGAGAAAATGTCCAATCGCATGGACACATTCTATCTAAATCAATCTGGGAGACAATTCTCAATCGCATGGACACCGTCCATCTAAATAAATCTGGGAGACAATGTCCAATCGCATGGACACAGTACATCTAAGTCAATCTGAGAGAAAATGTCCAATCGCATGGACGCAGTCCATCTAAGTCAATCTGGTAGAAAATGTCCAATCGCATGGACACATTCTATCTAAATCAATCTGGGAGGCAAAGTCTAATCGCATGGACGCAGTCATCTAAATCAATCTGGGAGAAAATGTCCAATTGCATTGACACATTCCATCTAAATCAATCTGGGAGAAAATGTCCAATCGCATGGACACAGCCCTTCTAGTCAATCTGGGAGACAATGTCCGACCGCATGGACACAGCCCATCTAAGTCAATCTGTGAGACAATGTCCAATCACATGGACACAGTCCATCTAAGTCAATCTGGGATACAATGTCCAATCGCATGGACACCGTTCCCCTTAATCAATCTGGCAGACAATGTCCAATCGCATGGACACAGTCCACCTACATCAATCTGGCAGAGAACGTCCAATCGTATGGGCGCAGTCCACCTAAGTCAATCTGGCAGACAATGTCCAATCGCATGGTCACCGTCCACCTAAGTCAATCTGGCAGAGAACGTCCAATCGTATGGGCGCAGTCCACCTAAGTCAATCTGGCAGGCAATGTCCAATCGCATGGACACCGTCCACCTAAGTCAATCTGGCAGAGAACGTCCAATCGTATGGGCGCAGTCCATCTAAGTCAATCTGGCAGGCAATGTCCAATCGTATGAACACCGTTCACCTAATTCAATCTGGCAGACAATATTCAATCGTATGAACACAGTCCACCTAAGTCAATCTGGGAGACTATGTCCAATCGCATGGACACAGTCCACCTACATCAATCTGGCAGAGAACGTCCAATCGTATGGGCGCAGTCCACCTAAGTCAATCTGGCAGACAATGTCCAATCGCATGGACACCGTCCACCTAAGTCAATCTGGCAGACAATGTCCAATCGCATGGACACCGTCCACCTAAGTCAATCTGACAGACAATGTTCAATCGTATGAACACAGTCCACCTAAGGCAATCTGGCAGAGAACGTCCAATCGTATGGGCGCAGTCCACCTAAGTCAATCTGGCAGACAATGTCCAATCGCATGGACACCGTCTACCTAAGTCAATCTGGCAGACAATGTTCAATCGTATGAACACAGCTCACCTAAGTCAAACTGGCAGACAATGTCCAACCGCATGGACACCGTCTACCTAAGTCAATCTTGCAGACAATGTTCAATCGTATGAACACAGTCCACCTTAGTCAGTCTGGCACACAACGTCTGCCCTGCTTCTGCTCTGCTTATTACTGCCGCGGTCATCTTCAACTCTGAACATAGCTTGTTCGCTTGGTCGCGCATCGCAGCTCGCGCTGAACTTGTACGAGTATCAGACTCATCATTTATATCTGCTCCAACAAAATCCACTGCACAGAAAAATGTAAAACAAATAAAACAGAACTTATGTCATAAAATCTGAAGGTACAAGCAATAATTCTTTATTTCTTTTCCTTTTCTTAATTTCTATCAAGAAGATTGAGCATTTATGGCCCCTTCTCTTGGTGCCTTTTTATCTGACTCCTAGTCACTTCCATATAAAGTCGCAATCAAATTGAAATATAACTTGGTCACACTTATTACTTTTAAATATTGCTATTCTACTCCATACGCAAATGCCATTTTTAGCCAACGTTCTTTTATGGTCAAAATAGTCACTGAAATAGGCACAACTGTGAAGCTTTTCATTATTAACTAAAAATTAGATGTTAGCTCGTACTATATTCATAAAGGTGATAAATAAAGACATGTACGTTAATTACTTGGCTGTATATTATAGGGTCTTGAAATAACGGGTTGTACAATATTTGGTTGTACACTATGGAGGTCTTGGCCAAAACAGAAAATAATTATTAAGCATTCTGTCTGTAATTGGCCTTTACTTCCTCATAAAACTATCACTCACTGTCAATAGATTGATAATAAAAAGATTTGTATCTTAAGTGTCCAATCTGATATGTTAAGTAGCAAAATGAATGTTCTTACCAAGTCAATTTACTTTATGCAAGTTAATACCATTTGACTTGCATAGCCTTTGAGTCATCCAGATGGTGATTGTTCAATGTTGAATATGTTTAACTTGTTGCCCTAAAGGTTCAGTGTTCGGGCCATGCATCGGCTCAAAAAATGTTTTTAGTCATAAACTTAACACGGGGAGTTCTGCCATGAGAAGGCCTCTCATCATGGAATGCAGATCTTGGCTTCTCTAAAGCAACTGAATTTCAAAAGTGGTTTCTGGTTCATGTCGCAGTTGGTTTGAGGCAAACAGTTACCACTTTATCTTAGATACTAGTGTAAACGTTTTAATTTAACCTGGACTATGTTTCAAAATAATATACTAATTCTTACAAATAAAACATGACAACCATCATGTGGAATATCCAATATTTATATTCCAAGACATTCATTTTAGGATGGACAAAGTAATTATTGTGCATACCCAGAGAAACTTAACCATAGAATTGGTTGTTCTAAATAAACTAATTTAAAAAGAAAACAAAAATACTTCTGTTACTACATCGTTAAATTCACTCTTATTCACCAAGTGTGCAAAGCATCTCTACTTCGAGTCTGGCACAATTTGCTTTTATCGGACACTTTTAGTGCTACTTTGAGGATTTAGTCATTACTTGTAATTTTCAATTTGTGCGGCCTTTAGCTACTAAGGAGTAAGTAGGTGCTTGCGAGGTCTTATAAATACTAGTAGGTATCTCTCTCAATATCTTACTCGTCATTATTGCTTCAATTTAAAACAATCTAGGACAGATTACCTTGAGTTTTTGAAGCCATTTAAAATGAACAGAGTCGAATCTAATCTAGTACCTTTATGTGACACATCATTGTACCAACATAAGGAATTTTTGCCTATTGGATGTAGCGAAAATCTCAGTTGAATTGAATTTTAGACTGAATAGTGGTTCTGCAAAAACTCTTAGTTCTATGTCTGTATCAATGAGAATGACAGCTACCGGTACAACTTACCATTGGACCGTCGATTATTTGTACCTATATAGTAACTTAGGTATTACCTAGTAAACAAGTAGGTAGGTGACTGAAAAACTTTTGACTCTTTGTTTATATCACATAAGGTACATGTTAAAACACATTTAATCGATCAAAGCAAAGTAAAAATTGTAAGTAATTTAAAGTTATATAGCTGTGGGCGTACATTACCTTGGTTTTTTGTCACTTCTGAGATGTTACGGGTTTCAAATCCCAGAACCCCGTTCGTATAGAAATGATACTCACATGTCATATTGAAATACCTGTTTACTTCTATTCAGACATTACTTTAAATGAACTCAAATACAATACTTTTATAGCCAAATTCCAATAATCTATAACAGTTATCTATTTTGTCAAATACAAGACATATCGTTTTATTTCTCCACAATCTTTTTTACCCCACGCTAACGCGCGCTCCATCTTCCCCCTTTTTTTTTTTTTTCTCGGCCGTCTGGCCAGTAATAGCCAATGTCATAATTATGTTTACTAAAAATTCAATCAAAATTGTTCATATTAATGAAACCTTGACAGGAGCTACCCTACAGAAACTTTTTTTTTTTAATTTTAATTCTAAACTTTGATTGCGTAGTTATAACGTATATGTATGCGAAGTTACAGTTTCTCAGAACTAAGCGTCTAAGTTTTAGTATACCAACATAAAACTGGGCTGAGCAGGGACGGGCCCAGGCCGACTTGAGGCCGACCGAGTTTTTTAAGCATAACTTTTAGTCTACTTTCTACCATATTAGTCCCAACTTGGTACTAATGAGGTAAGTTCCCAGGCCCGATTGCTCCCCTAAAAACGGGCTGAGCTCGGACGGGCCCAGGCCGACTCGAGGCCGACCGAGTTTTTTTAGCATAACTTTTACTACTCTTTCCACCATATTAGTCCCAACTTGGTACTAATGAGGTAAGTTCCCAGGCCCGATTGCTCCCCTAAAAACGGGCTGAGCTCGGACGGGCCCAGGCCGACTCGAGGCCGACCGAGTTTTTTTAGCATAACTTTTACTACTCTTTCCACCATATAAGTCTCCAGTTGGTACTAATGAGGTAAGATGACCGACTGCCCCCTCCCAATCTATATACTAATATTATAAAGACGTTACGTTAGTAACGTGTATGTTTGTATGTAGATTGGAGGTAATCTCCGAAACTACTGGACCGATTTCAAATTTACCAATAGAAACCTACATTATTAGGGAGTTACATATGCTACTTTTGATCCCGATATTCCCACGGGATCGGGACTTACGCGAGAGAAACCGTGGAACGCAGATAGTATAATATAAAATTCAAGTTAGCCATGTAAATCAATAATCTTTTAATTTAGAATCAGTTAATAAAATAACAACGGCGGTAATAAATTTAACTTGTAAACTTTAACCTCTTGTAAAATATACTTGGAACTAACAATTCGTAAACAACAAACTTGAGTACCTCCTAGAGATTTGATTAGTGTTGCTAGTCCAAAACAGTTTGCCGTACTATCGGGTCATTTTTTAGAAAAAAAAAAAACTGAATGAAAAAAAAAGAATGGGACATAATTATGATAAAGAAAAAAAACCAAATAAAATAAATATTGGTACCTACTTAAGGGGACAGTCTACCTACTCTTTTCTCCATTCAAACTTTACAAACGTAGTCGACTGTTTCTTCTCTGGATAAAGATATTAGAAAAAATATGTTTATGCCATCAGTCCTATATCAGCCATGACCATGCCCTTACGTTTTGATTTTCTTTTCAATTTTTTCTGTTTTTTTTTTCTATTTTAATAAAAAAATGAAAAAAATCAAAACGTAGGGGCATAGTCATGGCGGATATAGGCTTTATAGCTTAAACATATTATTTGCTCTCATGTTTTTATCCAGGGAGGAAACAGTCGACTACGTTTGTATGGAGAAAGAGTAGGTAGACTGTTCTCTTAATGCAGGACGTTGCACATAGCGCTATCTAGCCCTAAATAGCCTAGTAAATATGCTTGTACTATGGGTACTAGACAAAAAATTATAACCTATAATTAAGGTAAGTAATTAGTTTTTTTTTACATTTTTTTTAACAATTGTTGTGAATAATAATTCACAACAATTGTTAAAAAAAATGTTCCATGAGTAGAAACTCGGGAGACTACTTACTTATTAGTTAAGTATGTTGTTGTCTAGAGTTATTTAGCATAAATTGATGAATAATCAACAAATACATTCCAAAACCGCGCTCAAAATCTACAAAATTTCTATCGTCGTTAAAATTGTTCATAATTTCGGGAAAACAATTCGCTTACCCTGGCAACACTTTTGGACTGCGGTTAATATTCTCAAAACTTTGCTGAGCATTCCGTCCACTTAACTCAGCCTGACCACTTTGCGACCAATTTTCTCGATTCCCTTACAAAATCGGGTAAAAATCTCACAATTTCTTAGTGGTAAAGTTTTAATTATTATAGTTTACAGCTCGTTCTGCTGGCAACTTTGTGGAGTTTTTTTTTATTATTTTGAATGACTGTACAGTATAACGAACTGAGAGCGGGCTTCTCTCATTTCTTTAGAATATTTTTTTGTATCACGTAAGACATACAGCCGAATGCAGAAACGCCACTTAAAATTTGAGACGTAGTGTTCAATTATGAAAGAATGATCTTTAAAATAACGTGCCTGATCTTAGACCACAATGTCACCTGCTGTCCGTTGAGATAGTGGTCAAAAACGTTCTATAATAATAAAGGAAATCCGTCCATGCTTCCCTTGCATTCCATGTAAAAGATCACATCATAACAAAAATATAACCATAAACATTCCTACAAGTATACCTATACATTATACATAGGCAGGTATACCTACATATCAATTTTCTTACAAAATACTCTAAATAGAACATATTTAGAACTCTACTAGAAGGGATTTAAGGGGTCGCGTACATAAAGATCGATTTCAAAGGCAGGTCAAATAACATCCTTACTAAAATCAATTTGCCTTTTTCTCCTAGGCCGTTGTAAATTCAACCTTATAGCCCTGTCAATAGGGGCTAGTAAAATGAACAATATGGCCGGGGTAAAGGGGTTTGATTGTGACCTTTCGAAGTTTTTCGCTTGAATACCTTTTTTAACCCGTTTTCAGTGAAAAGACTATTCAGTCAGTAATAAGTTACCTGATGTAATTTGGTGACGGCCAGCTAATCAAGTTTTCGAAAGGTTATTACGTATTGTCGTTATTTGGAACAGGATTCTTGTGTCTGTTGCTTTTTGTTGGCTAACTTTTTGTAACACAGTTATATTTTCCCGGGTCTTAATCGCGTATTATGACCCCTCGCAACCATTGTAACATGGTTGAAACGTCGAGGTAAGAAAATAAATACACGATTACGATCCGGGAAAATGTAACTATGGTAACAAATCGTATCTATATATCTATTCTAATGTAGGCATGCAAACCGTCAGAATTACTGGACGCCGACACGGCTCACTTCTCTCCCAGTGATAGGTACCAGCGCATTCACTCGAGTTTTGCGATAATAGTCAGTCAGGTCAAACGATTTTAAAGTTATAATCAGTTATTCCTCATATTTAATCACTTCAAACGAAAACTAAAAATCTTGATGTTTTATACAGATAACATTTCAATCTATTAATTATATTTATTTATTTCAGACTACAATTAGGTACAATTCAATTATAATAAAAAGACAAAATTAAAACTAAACTAAAACAAAACAAATAAATCCTTATTAATCCTAAAAGTTATAATAAATTCTTCTTTTCGTATAGTGGTGTGGATCACCTTGTGTTAGAGTTTTCAGGTTGCCTTAGGCCTCTAACCTGACTACTATCAGAGATAACAACCGGGACCAACTGCTTAACGTGCCTTTCGAAGCACGGAGGAGCTCGAGTATTTGCCACACAAATAATCGGTCACCCATCCAAGTAATGACCGCGCCAAGCGTTGCTTAACCCGCACGACCGTTTACGATCGACAGGTGCAGCTAGGCCAATGAGTCTTTGTCTTTAAAGATACGAGTATGCTCAAAATCTCTTCCTCTCTCTATCAATAAAAACAATACACACACTTTTACGTCCATTTACAGTATTATCTTCAAAATGGCGACTTTTATTCCGTATGTCTATCTGTTTGTGCTGGTACCCAAGGGAAATCTCATATATAAATTATTCGAATCTCGCGACGCCCGCCCAACACAAACGTCAGAAAGAATAACTTACAGGAATATAGAAGGTGATAACTGTGGATCTGTTTGTTTAATCTTGACAGTAAAGTGAAAGGAAAAGGTATCTTCAAAGACCAAGATCGTGTTTAAGGGGAAACTTGGTAGCCGACTACACGCGACTTTGAGACATCAATAGCATACTACGACGGCTGTCTTCTGATATGAAGATCTCGATGCGCGAGGTCTATCCTTAATACAAAGTGCTCTAAATCGGGGTTGGTTCCTATTTCGATCGTCTTTTGCTGTAATTGCGATCATCTTTTGCTTTTATTTCGATCGTTTTCAGTTTCAGTTTTAATCGGCTTTGTTACTGCTGATTTTAAACAAGTAAACGTTTTTCCTGTAGTCCAGTATTTGCATAGACAAGCACATGAGTATGCAAAACTAATAGCCTTATTAATAAACGTGGAGTAGGGTCGGAGAAGGAATAACATGCTTTGTCTTTTTCCGTGACAAGAGCTTTCAAAGTTGACAGACATAGACAAAACGTAGTAAACCTCCTCCAACGTTATTCCACTTTTATTAATAAGGCTATAAGAGTTTAAAATCGAGTAGCCACTCGATTTTTAACTTAAATTACTAACTTTATTATACTTTACTTCTAAACTTATAAACAACGATTAACAGATGCATAAACTACGTATCGTTTATCTTTTACTGTGACATGAAGTTTTAAACTTAGCGCAAAGAAATAAACGTTAGATACATACGCGATTGGATTGTGTATAATATGCGATATGAGACTGATGACGAAAACCTTGTTTAGACGACCTCCTAGTTAGACAAAATTGAGTTTTAGAACTTTTAGACTCATCATCCGAGCGTTGTTCCCGGTTGCATCTCTCTCGAGAGCCCGGGGTCCGCTTTCCTACTTTTACGTCTCCACTTCGCACGATCTTCGGCATCCCGTGTAGTGAGGCCATTTGCACGCATATCCGATCTCACAACGTCAAGCCAGCACTTCTTGGGTCTTCCCAATCTGCCGCGGCCGGGCGGAGGCGCCATAGCAAGACGACCTCGGTGGCGCGTCGTGCGAAAGCGCGACTGCAATGCAGGAGGTTGCGGGTTCGATTCCCGCCGGGTGCAAGTATTTATGCTTAAAAAATAAATATTTGTGTCTGGTCTGGGTGGGTCTATGTATAATATGTATGTATTTACAAAAGAAAAATAAATATAAGTATTATATCCGTTGTCTAGTCACCGTAACACAAGCTTAGTCGCTTACCACGGGGCTAGATGGCGCTGTGTGTTGTTCGGAGAATTTATTATTTATTTATTTATTTGTTTCCCACGTAACTAGCCGGTTTCCGTAGAACGTGGCCGTACCACCGTAAGCGGCATTCTTGCAGTTTGTCTGCAATGTCTCGGACATGAAGGCCTGCCCCTGATGCGGGAGTTTCTGACGCGATGCGGGAGTTTCTGACGCGTTGCGGGAGTTTCTGACGCGAAAAATTGAGTTTTAGACTACCTGCTTTTATGACGACATCAGCTTTAGACCATCAACCAGTTAGGCGAGTTATTACCTGAGATTTAGACGATTCGATACTAACCCACTTAGTCATATGTTAATCATCGATTATAATTAAGGGGGATAGTGTTAAATTTGAAAGTTTAATTAAAGAAATCTTTCGCAGTTTACCTACTCCTTTTTCACTCCCATCATTTTGTGAACTGTCTAATATCGCCCTAAAATGCTAAATATTTTGACCTTCACGCTGAAACACCCCGTAAAAGCTTTCTGTAACGAAATAAAAACATACATTAGTAAACAATTTCCACCGAAATACAATCAAAAATCGAATACAACCTAAGTAAATACGTATAATATAATTTTACTACATTACTATACCTACACTGTTTTCCACTTCGATTGGCATTGGGGACAGAAACAATTCCCTATTTATATGTACTTATACACGCTGACCCTTAAAGCTATGGTCACACTGCTAGTTATCCAAGTTTCTGAATATTATTAGTGCTGTTTTTTAGTTTTTAAGTCAAACCCACAACAACTCACCCACTATTTTCAACTCTTACACCCTACTCACGTTATGGTTGGTTAATAAACACATGGTTTATTAACTAAGTATACATTTAACTTTATTTTGTTTTATTCCTGTTTTGATTTTTTTTATCTAATTTTATTCAATGAACAATGAGTAGGTACCAAATATAAAAATTATAATATTTTTATTATTCTATAATTTATTGATTTATTAAATTTTATTAAATTAAATTCAAATTTTATTATATATTAATATTTATAATGAATGATAAAACATACTCACATGTACATAATACTTTATGTTTTATTTTTTATTTATTTATTTTATTTTTGTATTTTTTATTTTGATGAAATAATTATATTATTAATGATATAATATTTAAAGTAATCAGAAGTGTAGGTATGCATGTAAGCAAAGTATTTTATTAATTAAATTAATCTGAAATACAACATTAAATTGTGAATCGTAATATATCTTATATCTTATTTTATTACATTCTATGCATTTCATTGTTTTGGTGTCTGTCGGGCTGTGCTATGTTTATGTTTTTGTGCTACTAATGTTCGGAACGCAGCTTTGATCAAATATTAAAACGTTCACTCACTTTCCTGCGCAAAACTGGTCCTAGTCACATTTATCATAGGGCATACTTTTGCAACAGCGGTAAACGTCACTGGTCAGTATTGTAGGCATCTACTCGTGTTCGACTTTTATCGTTATCCAGATATATCACTGTGACTACCCTCCATAAAAAAAAGATGTCTTATTATATTTTATCTTAAAAATCAATAGATATACGTGCGACTGGTTTTCGTATGGAATAAACTGTGAATATTATTATTCTGCACATTGTTATTGGGTATGTTCTAATTGTAATTGCTTAAATTTTATATAATATTTCCAGAAGAGCGGAGCCTTCTGGCACAGGTATTTCATACCTAAGAGAAGGTTCCCACCAACTGTGTTACATAAGCATCTGTCTAATGAAATAAACGATTTATTTATTTATTATTATTATTATTTAGTTTTGCGTAATACGTATCTCCTTTTTAGGGGGATTTCAGAAAGCACGGGCCAAAGCCAAGTGCGTTAGTGTTACAAATTAAATTTATACTGAGTTGTCGTTATTTAAAAATTTACGGGTGAGACGGCAGGTATTAAGGATGGCTGCTTTTTGTAATTGTATATATACTAAAGGATTAATATTTAATGTACTTAGGCCATTGTGAAGAGTTTTAGGTATGACACCAGTAGTAGAAACAATTATAGGTATAGTGCGTGTACTATGGACTTGCCACTGCGTTCTCAACTCTACTGACAGTTCTGTGTATTTAGCAATTTTTTCGGAGTGAGTGGTAACTAAATTATGGGTATTGCACACTGCAATATCTATGAGGTAAATATTATTATTATTATTAGTTATGGCCTTTCTGCCAGCATTTAAGGGCAATTTGGGCCAATATCACGTGAATATAACACTATGTGACATTTAGAATTTTAACAATGTGGTTAGGAATGTACAAAAAAAATGGTGGGGAATTTTATTGCAACTCCATGTGAGCATCTGTTTGTTACGCGATAATTCCGTGTTCGGCAATGTCATTTTATTTTCACTACACTCGTTATCTTTCATGAAACTAAATTAATTATTATACCACCAAAACTAAACAATTTACACGCAAATAACTAGGTTTCACGAAAATAAAATTCAGGACCTCGCGTTCACCAAGGCGTCTCAAACAGAACTCCTACCCCTAACTTATAAACAATGATTAACCTTATGTAACGTTTGTCACTGTCCATTAAATTTGAAACTTCATGTCACAGTAAAGGACAAACGTTACATAAAGTTAGTCGTCGTTTATAAGTAAGGAACCGCCAGGTACTAACTTTTTTGAAAGCATTTTTTCAAACACAATATTATTATTTGTTTCTGGAGTTTTCTACGTATCATATATGTATGTATGTATGTACAAAAAGTATAATATCTAGTATATCCGTTATTAAGTTCTCATAGTACAAGCCTAGTACTTAGTTTGGGGCTAGATTGGGCTGTGTGTAACATCGTGTTATCAATATTTATTCTTATTATTATATACTTACTAGCTGACCCGGCAAACGTTGTTTTGCCTTATAAATTATAGATAGTAGCCGATTCTCAAACCTACTGAATCGGTCAAGCCGTTTCGGAGGAGTACGGTAACTAACATTGTGACATGGAAATTTTAAATATAAGAAAGAAGAAGATTATATTATGTAAAACCCAAGCCTTAGTGTAACTTGACCGTATCTAATGTAAGTACCAATGGGAGTCAGTTTCCAAATATTTCCTATTTGCGTTACGTTTTCGATAGTCGATCACGACTGTAGGAATTTAGTTTCGCATTAGCATTTATGAACATCACACAGCGCCATCTAGCCCCATGCTCAGCTAAGCTAAGCTTGTGTTATATAACGGATATAATACTTATGTTCAACTAGCTACGCCCCGCGGTTTCACCCGCGTAATTCCAGTTCAGAATATCGGAATCAAAAGTCAAATTAATCAAATGTCCTTTTCCAAGGTTCCATCTATCTTTATACCAAAAATTATTCAAATCATTTCAGCGGTTTAGGCGTGATAACGTAACAGACAGACAGAGTTACTTTCGCATAAAATTACTATAAAAAGTAATTTTATAATGACTACTTATAAAATTACTAGCTGACCCGGCAAACGTTGTTTTGCCTTATAAATTATAGATAGTAGCCGATTCTCAGACCTACTGAATACGCATATAAAATTTGGTAAAAATCGGTCGCGCCGTTTCGGAGGAGTACGGTAACTAACATTGTGACATGGAAATTTTATATAATAGAAGAAGATAGAAGAAGATAGATATATAGAAAGAATAATATCCTAGTACTTTTAACAAATAAAATATTTACCTACCTACCTACCTACCTATGATATAAGTAATAGTAATACGGTTCAAAATGATCATGTGAAAATACCTTTTGTTTTTAGGTTTACGGAACCCTAAAAACAAACCCTATAGACTTAAATCTTACTCACAAACGCAAACCCGCCTTACGCGCTAAAACATAATCACCACTAACTTATTAATTATAACGAAAATACCCCAATAAACCTGAATAAAATGAAAACAGGCCATTAAACCTTCGCCCCTGAAAGTCAGTGCTAATTGCTAATGTCAGACGCCAACAGGCATTGTTGTGCGTACAAAAGGGGTGTGAAAGGGTGCCTTTACCTTACTGCCCTTTGTCGAACTTGGTGCCATTGATTGGGCGGACTTCTGCTCACTGTAGGCGGATTTAGATATGTGTAGGTCCGTGTGTATAGCTTCTGCTTCTTCTTTTCGTATAGTGGTGTGGCTCACCTGACCCCTGATAAGGATTACCTAAATATGTTGTTAACAAATTTCGATTGAAACAATTAAAATTTCAGTCACTAACAAATTGTAATTGCAATGAACACTAGCGACTGTAACTGACCAAGTGTACATACGTAAACGGAAAAATTAACAATTTCAATTGTTTCAATCGATATTTGTTAGCTGTTGCTAACAAAAAAACCTAAGCTAACGTTATTAACTAGCTGGTGTTAGAGTTTTCAGCTTCGCTCTAAGGCCTCTAACTTGAACTGACGACTGCTATCAGAGATAACCTAACCTAACCTAACCAACTGCTTAACGTGCCTTATGAAGCACGGAGACGCTCTAGAAAATGATTTGACCACACAAATTATCGGTCACCCATGCAAGTAATGACCGCGCCAAGCATTGCTTAAATGTCTTACTGCCTAGCCCCTCTTAGACAAGTCCCTTACCTAGCAGTGGGGTAAATTAACGGGCTCGTATTTCTGCAGTAAGTACCTACTATCTTGTCCCTTAAACACAAGTCAATTTCCATTGAAATATTCTAACTTTTGAACACAGACAGAGCGCAGTTGTTTCAAGAAAATTATCCTCGTTTGAAACTAAAATACCAGCGCACAGAAGTTCTTGCAAAATCAAACTAAAAAAGTGTGAAGAGCTCGAAACTACGTTTTAACAGAGCCTCGAGTTCATTTAACTTGTTCGACCACTGTAAGGACAATTTTTAAACCTCTCATCGTTTGGTTTCATTCAGTGTGAAATGAATTACATATCAGATGAAACAGAAGAAATCTAAGCTAATATGGCTTGGTTTTCATGTTAAAAATAAACAAATCTACCAGGTGACACATTTACGATACGTTAAGATAACCAACGACCTTATTATACTTGTAGAAGATAACACTTTATTGTACCAAAACAGATAAAAGAAAACAATTACAAATGAAACACACGAAATTTTAAAAAAATACTTATTTTTCGGTTTTAGCCGCGTTGCGATATCTTTACAGACCAGACTGATTCACGGATAAACGAAACCGATTAGGCAAAACCGAAAAATGATGTTAATTTCATATCAGCATCGCGAAACCCGAGAAAAAAATTATGAGTTAGGTATAACTATGCAATTGCAATGGTACAAAAGACGGCCCTATAGCTAAAAGCGATACCACATCTTTCAGGCAACCTTTAGACACTGCTTACTTACAGGATTGGCTTCAAGACAATGACTCGGCAATCAGCAACTTGTGAGCAGTCCATATTCTTTAATCATAAATCCCAATCCTAAACCTATTTCCTCATCCACCTGCCAACAGTTGACAACCCTAATTAAGACTTGGCAGATTTAAATGTCGTCATTAATTATAGAGAAACTACCGTATTTTATCTAAAGATTCTCTTACTGCAAACTCAGATATCGTATGAACAAGTTAAGGTAAAGCATTGATAAACTGAAAACGAATTGCCGCGCGGTAGCTAGCTCGAGTTTTTACGTCGCCGCCCGCGTCGTAAGCGCCGAAACAGTATTTCTCGTTTAATATTAATTATATTGCTAATTAATTATTTGCAATATAATTAATATTGCAAAAAAAAAAACAAAAAAAAATCCTAATACAATGTTCAAACATATCCCGTTTCGTTGTAAAATAAAAATCTCTGTTATATCGAGTTGTTTAAAAAAATGTGTTGTAAAAGTTAACTAATCGTGTAAACACCAAAATTAAGGCAAAAGATGAATAAATTAAATACCAAAATATTAATTTCGTATGTTTTGTAATCGCCGAGATATTTGACATCCATATAAAAAACAACATAAATCATTGTCGAATATTAACAATATTTTTTTAACTTTAATATTTAATGATCAAACGAACTTACCAAGTGAAGTTCGATCACAATTATGTGAACGGCTTCATCGACGCAATTTATGAATTAACGAATTTGTAGTAGCATCTCCTGCCATCAGTCTTCACACAGAATATTTAGAGCTCAAAAAATTTCTCATACTGGCAACACTCCCAACCTACCCCACTTACCGATTATTCAACGTTATCATTATTTAGAGTGAGTATTTGTTCGCTATAATTCACACATGGGGGGGCTAATATTATAAATATATATATTATACCTATATATAACTTTTTACTTTATTTAAGTAAGTAAGAGGTGGGTGTATATTAAATTGCGTCGATGAAGCCGTTCACATAATTGTGATCGAACTTCACTTGGTAAGTTCGTTTGATCATTAATTATGTTTCACGGCTTCATCTTTGCAATTTATGAATTAACGAATTTGTAGGATGTTCAGAGTAAACAGATATGCTGTAGTTCTTTTACAGCATATCTAAAATGTGAATTATACAGAACCATAGTTAGGCATTACTCCAAATCAGGTAAACAACATAATAGAATCAATCAATATTTTATTCATTGAAAATAACATTTTAAATTAATCAGCATTTAACAATATCGATTGCGCAAATTCCGAAGTGTCCGGTAAAATTTCTTTATTATAATATTTTGCAAATACAAGTGAAGAATCGCTCCAACCAGCAGTCTTTCTTATAACTTCGATATTTATTCCAGTTTTGCTAGCAGCAGACGTGGAGGCATGTCTTGTGCTGTGGGCTGTAAATATCGAAGTATCTATTCCGCCACTTTTAAGCGTATCCTTGATCCAATGGCTTAATCTTTGTGATGATAATTTTGAATGAGGTTTCTTTAAACTAATGAATAAATAATCATTATCATGAGCCCGTAATGTGCTTGTTCTATTTATATAAGTCATTAAGCATGAAGCAGGACATATCGCAGGGCGTGTATTAAAATATGGTAATCTTAAAAGTGGCTGGAAAGAATTTGGTCTCGAGGTTTTTATTAAATCGGGTATTTTAATTAAAATCTCATTATTACTGTAGCTAATATTAGGTAACTGAATTAGCGAAAATGTTTGGACTCTATGCGCAGTAACTAATGCTAACAAGGTCAGTGTTTTCTTGGAGAGAGTTTCCAAATCAAGTTCATCATTGGGCCATTTTTGGGCTAAATAATCCAAAATGACACTAGGGTTCCAAGTGAGATTGTACTTTGGATTTGTTGGTCTTAGTTTGAAAACTCCCTTCATGAAACGCTTGATCCTATCATCATCGAGATTACTTCCTAATAAAAGTGCTAAAGCAGAACGATAAGAATTAAGAGTGCCATATTTGGCCCCTTTATCAAAAATATCAGTTAAAAAATTTATAACTGTTGGAATAGAGGTATTAAAATAATCAACGTTAATAATTTTACAGTAAGCAATCCAGGCCTTTATGCACCCGTCGTATTGCTTGTATGTATTAGGTGATAAAGCTGCTAACATAATTTCCACGGATCTGTCAGACAAAGATCTTCTCAAAAATGCTTGCCTGATAATTTCGCGGCAATGAGGCAAAGACTCTTGTACAGCTTGTGTGGTTTCCTGAAAGGAGAATTCAGTAATTTTTTATCAGGACCGAAAAATATGAATTCTGATATTGCTTGTTTTTGGAAAATTGGGAACCATGGCTGAGCTGGCCAGTATGGCACTATCACTATGCCCTCTGCTTTATCATTCATTATTTTTCGTAGTACTTTTAGTATCAACGCAAATGGTGGAAAAGCGTAAAACGACAGATTTGTCCATGACACTGTGAACGCATCGACAGCCAAGGCTTCTGGGTCGTTTCTCCATGAAAAATATTTTTTACATTTTGTGTTACATCTGCTTGCAAATAAATCAATTTGAGGTAACCCTAAACGATCTACAATTTTATCAAAAGCACTGTTACATAATTCCCATTCGATATCAACAAAACGTTGACGAGATAGTGTGTCTGCTTCAAAATTATCTTTTGTGTTGATGTACGATGCAAACACTGTGATTTGACGATTCTCACACCATTGCCATATTTCTTTGCTAATGTCATGTAGATGACTGTACTGAACACTGCCCATTCTATTAATACAGGAAATCGCGGTAACATTGTCTAATCTTAACAAAATTTCACAATTGGATAAGTCTTTTGCGAAACATTTTAAATTGAGGAAAGCAGCTTTTAACTCCAAATAATTGATATGAGCTTCCTTTTCACCTGACTTCCAATATCCATTACATTTAACTCCATTACAACAACCACCCCAACCGAAAGTCGATGAATCAGAACAAATAACTATTTTAAAATTACTTAGTTTCAATGAGGAATAACTACCGTCTATATTTTTTAACCACCAGTGAATATCACTGTGTAGTGTTGATGGTATATATATAATTTGTTCGTAACTAGAATCTTTAAGTAAGCAGTCATATTTATATTGTTCAAATTTCTTTGTATACAGCCAAGAATATTTTACAGCGGGACAAGAAGATATAAGTAATCCAATAAGTTTAGCAAAATCTCGTAATTTACAATGTTTCATAGATAAAAAATTTGTTAATATTAATTTTAATTTAATTTTCTTTTCGTTAGGTAGTTTTAAGGACATTTGTTGTGAGTTGAAAATAAAACCAAGATACTTGCATTCAATTTTTGGAATTAAAGAGCTCTTTTCATAATTAATAATAAAACCTAATGTTTTTAAAACATTTAAAGTTGTGTTGATATTTTGTAAACAGTCATTGTAAGTTTGACCAAATAAAATCCAATCGTCCAAAAATAGGCTCGATATCAATCCCTTGCTTCTTAAGTATTCTACTACAGGTTTCATTAATTTGGTGAATACAAGAGGTGCTGTACACAAACCAAACGGTAGGCAATTAAATTCATATAATAATCCATTCAATTTAAACCGTAGGTATTTTTTATATTCTCTATGTATAGGTAATAAAAAGTAGGCATCTTTTAAATCGATTGTGGCCATATGACAATCTTTTGTAATTAGTTTAGAAGCCGTGCGGTAGTCTTCCATTTTGAAATGGTTAGGTTTTATAAACTTGTTTAACTTTTTTAAATTTAGAATAAAACGTTTATCACCGTTCGGTTTGGGTACAAGAAACACACTTGATACGAATTCACCAAATGTGTGTTCACATTCTGAGATAGCACCTATTTTTAATAAGTAATTAATGGACTGGTTATAATTAACTAATTCCTGTGGAGTTTTAGTAAAACCTTCCTTATTATCACACTGACTAGGTGTCGTTGTAAAAGGAATTTTATAGCCTTTTATCCAACCTAATAACACAGGATCATTCGTAATCCTTGACCATTCATTGCAATAATATTTTAATCGAGCGGCATAACATACCTCGGTATTTAATACCGCCTCTGGAACCTCCTCGAGTATGCGGGCGCAGGTGGAGGGACTTCGTCCGAGGGACGCGGGCGGCGGGTCGAGAATCGCGTCGCTGGCGCCGACGACGACGGCGGCGGTGGCGACCGGGCTTGGTGAGCGCGATCCCGTCGTCCATCCGGCTTGCCCGGGACTTTGCGGAAGCCTTTCCAGTTTTTTGAAGTCGGTCTTGACTTTGCGACAAAGTTGTTTTTATTAAAGGGTTTTCGTGAAGTAGGATTTTTTAATTCTTCTCCAGACCGTTGAATCGCTTTTGCAGCCTTAAGTTTTTCCGGTATATTTTCTCCGAAGAGAAATTTGTCTCGTACAGTATTTATGAGAGTGTCTTTGAGAGTCGTGTTAATTGAAGTAATAATAAGATTTCTTCTTACTTTGGTCTCGTTAAAATGCATATCGCATAGAAGACGGCACGCGTCACTTAACGGTTTTAACACAGATTGTTGCGGTTTGGAATTCAATACTGCTTCAGTAGCGGTTGACAACGCGGCTAAAGTAATCCCAACTTGATTTTGTCTTTGTAGGATCGTATAGTCACGTTTTGATACCGACTCACCCACGGCTGCCTTAGCTTCCAAGTTTAGAGTAGGCGGGAGAAGAAGGTCACAGTTGCTGGGCACCAAGTATTCTTTCAGAAGTTTATCTTTAGTCTCTGTTGTGAGCCCCTTCATTAGAAGTTCTGACCATCTCTTAGCAATTTCTTTATGAATAGGATTTCCTAGTTCTTGGGCTATTTGAGGGGCCTCGCCTAATATTTCTAATATATCGTCAGTTAAAGTGACATCTTCATCGTCCTTCGTAATATCCGGTTCACATAAAGTTTGTTCTATATTTTCGTCATTATTTGTTCGAACCTAGATAGTTTGATGCAAGTTAGACGATGACGTAGTCGGTGCAGTGGGAATTGATGGACTATTTCGTGAAGGTAGTCCATCCGACACGTCTGAAAAGACATGGAATTTCTTTTATTGGCGGTAGGTAATAGACGTTAATCTTATCATAAAATTAACATTTAAAAAGTGGGTACTTTTAAAATATCGATTCGTAATACCTAATCGCTTTACTTGGCGTGAATAGGTTTTTTGAAATTACAGTGACAGTACAAGCCCATAATTAGCAGGACCTATCACATTCTAACAGGGTTAATGACAGACAAATAATTTATCGTGACAGTAAAAGCCCTTAATTGGCAGTACCTATCACATTATTATTAAATGTCTAAGAAGCACCTACCGTCCTCGGTTGACGACGATATTACACGGCAGCGACGACGTCTTTTTTGTTGTTGCAATCTTTCTTCTAACTTCCTTATTTTCTTCTGAATAATTTCTTCATCTTGGTTCTTCCTTTTTCCCATTTTTGTATAATTAACCGGACACTTACGTGCGAAGACTTCGGTAGAAAGATTCAGAATGATAACGTTGAATAATCGGTAAGTGGGGTAGGTTGGGAGTGTTGCCAGTATGAGAAATTTTTTGAGCTCTAAATATTCTGTGTGAAGACTGATGGCAGGAGATGCTGCTACAAATTCGTTAATTCATAAATTGCAAAGATGAAGCCGTGAAACATAAGTTTTGATATGTAATTGAGTTTGTATATTTTATTTTTATTTGGCACAGTAACACTGTAAAAATTTTTTACAAATTCTTCAAGTCTTCCTCTTAAGTATGAAATGGAAATGTAGGTATGAAATCACTGTGAGACCGAGACTTGGTTTCTCGGACCAATTGAAAAGGTGCCGGTCTTCGGTCTGCCTAATTATATTGGAAGTTGCAGTGACGATTTAGGTAGGGTTCTGTAGGACGACTTTCATTTTATTTTATAGTCCAAAAGTTCTAACTTCAAATGTTTGGATTTTAGTTTTAAGCTAACTATACTAATACTAGGGGTGCTAAGAATCCCCGGCAGTCGCCCGGCTACCAATCCAAAAGACAACTGGCCCTGGCAACACACAACATACGCACTTTGAGGACTGACGAGAAGATTGTTGAGCTGGAAGAAGAACTGAGCAAGTTACGGTGGGATATTTTGGGGTTGTCTGAAGTCCGTAGAGAGGGCCAGGACACGATAACTCTGAAATCTGGTAACCTGCTTTTCTACCGGGAGGGCGACCAACAGTCCCAAGGTGGTGTCGGATTTCTCGTCCACAAGTCCCTCATTAACAACATCATTACCATCGACAGTGTGTCGAGCAGGGTCGCATACCTAACACTCAAAATATCTAAAAGGTACTCGCTGAAGGTCGTTCAGGTTTATGCGCCGACTTCGTCACACCCAGATGAGGAGGTAGAGTCTATGTATGAGGACATTAGTAGGGCCATACATACTAACAAAACTCACTTCAATGTTGTTATGGGGGACTTTAATGCGAGGCTGGGCAAGAGAAGCGATAATGAGTTGAAGGTGGGGAACTTCGGGTATGGGCAACGGAACCCTAGGGGACAGAGGCTGGCCGATTTTCTGGAGAAAGAAGGACTCTTTATGATGAATTCTTTCTTTCGGAAGCCGCCTCACAGGAAATGGACCTGGGTGAGCCCCGATTGTTCCACGAGAAACGAGATTGACTTCATTATGACCGACAAGAGACGAATATTCAATGACGTCTCAGTGATTCATAGGGTGAAAACCGGTAGTGATCACCTAATTGTGAGAGGCACATTGAATATAAACGTTAAACTAGAACGGTCTGGTTTAATGAAGTCCACGCTCCGACCTACTCGCGCTCAGATCGAAAACCCCGAGAGCTTTCAACTCGAGCTTTCAAATCGCTTTGATTGTCTAGAAGATCACGCGTCGGTGGACGAGATTAATAACAGGTTCGTGGAAACTGTCCATGCGGTCGGGTCTCAGTTCTTTAAGACTCGCCGTAATAGTAAAACTCAGAAGCTCTCCGACTACACTCTTAACCTTATGGCTGAACGACGCTCGCTGAGACTGCAGACCCCCGATGATGTTGAGTCACACAGGCAGCTTAATAGACGTATCTGGAAATCCTTGCGACACGATATTCGTATCTTTAATACTGCTCGTATTAAAGATACGATAGAGCGGAATAAAGGCTCCAAAGTGTTCGCAAGAGATATGTCTATTGGGCAAAGCCGAATGACAAAGCTGAAGCGGGATGATGGCAGTGTAGCGTCGACGAAAGCGGAAGTGTTGAGAGAGGTCGAAAAGTTCTATGGACGGCTCTACGATTCAGTGGCTGAGCCTGTTACAAGTGTGGCCTCAGACCAAAGAGCCAAACTGACCCGACACTTTACCGAAGATATCCCGGACATCAGTCTGTATGAGATTAGGATGGCCCTGAAACAGCTTAAGAACAACAAGGCGCCTGGTGAGGACGGAATTACTTCTGAGCTTCTGAAAGCGGGTGGATCACCGGTACTTAAAGTCCTTCAGAGGCTCTTCAATTCCGTTTTGCTCGAAGGTACCACGCCCGAGGCATGGAACGAAAGCGTGGTGGTGTTGTTCTTTAAGAAGGGTGATAACACCTTATTACAGAACTATAGACCCATCTCGCTTTTGAGCCATGTTTATAAGCTTTTTTCTAGGGTCATTGCAAATCGTCTCGAACGCAGGCTTGATGACTTCCAACCTCCCGAACAAGCCGGGTTCCGAAAAGGTTATAGTACCGTAGACCACATACATACGCTACGACAGGTTATACAGAAGACCGAAGAGTATAACTTGCCGCTCTGTCTAGCGTTTGTGGACTACGAGAAAGCCTTTGATTCGATCGAAACGTGGGCGGTACTCGAGTCTCTCCAACGATGCCATATTGACTATTGGTATATCGAAGTGTTGAAGTGTTTGTATAAAAACGCCACTATGTCGGTCCGAGTACAGGAACAGAGTTCGAGGGCGATTCTATTGAAGAGAGGCGTAAGACAGGGAGACGTGATATCTCCGAAACTCTTTACAGCCGCATTGGAAGACGCCTTCAAGCTTCTGGAATGGAAAGGACTGGGTATCAATATTAACGGCGAATACATCACTCACCTTCGGTTTGCCGACGATATTGTAGTCATGGCAAAGTCGATGGAGGAACTCAGTACGATGCTCGAAGGCCTCAATCAAGTCTCCCAGCGGGTAGGTCTTAAAATGAACATGGACAAGACGAAAGTCATGTCTAATGCCCATGTTGTACCTACCCCTGTTATGGTTGAGAATTCGGCTCTCGAAGTTGTTGACGCGTACGTATACCTAGGACAGACAGTCCAGTTAGGTAGGTTCAACTTCGAGAAAGAGGTCAATCGTCGAATCCAGCTCGGATGGGCAGCGTTCGGGAAGCTCCGCAACGTCTTTTCGTCTAAAATACCTCAGTGCCTTAAGACGAAAGTCTTCAATCAGTGTGTGTTGCCAGTGATGACATACGGATCCGAAACGTGGTGCTTCACTATAGGCCTTATGAATAAGCTTAGAGTTGCTCAAAGAGCTATGGAGAGAGCTATGCTCGGGGTTTCTCTACGGGATCGAATCAGAAATGAGGAGATACGTAGAAGAACGAGGGTCACCGACATAGCCAAACGGATTAGCTCTTTGAAGTGGCAGTGGGCAGGACATATAGCACGGAGAGCAGATGGTCGTTGGGGCCGAAAAGTTCTCGAATGGAGACCGCGGATCGGAAAGCGCAGCGTTGGACGTCCACCAACGAGATGGACGGACGACTTAGTTAAGGCCGCGGGTTCACGATGGATGCAGGCCACTTATGACCGAAGCATCTGGAAATCTATGAGGGAGGCTTATGTCCAGCAGTGGACTTCTTACAGCTGAAATGATGATACTAATATTTTAATATGTTTATGTGTAAATAAGTAATTAGGTATGTTTGGTATGTTGTTTGATTTTGATGAAACTTGGTATGCAGCTGGAGACCTGGATTGAAGATTGGAGATTTTGAATATCCTCTCATCTGCTATCGCTTCCCACCCCTACCTTTATTCTGAGAAAACCCCGACCCCGAGCGCCCTTTCTGCGACTTACTTGATTCAACATACATTTTAAGGCCAACGCGGCAACGCTCATTTCTCAGCAACTTGGGTACGGGACAATGCTAAAATAGTCGATGCCAATGCATGGACTATATTAGCATTGACCCGCTCTCCTGGAAACACCTTTTCATCACAAATTCGTTACTTGAAAATTTCCTACTATTTTAACAAGAAATATAGCCCCTTCCAATAAACGTGCGAGGTCTAACTATTCACAGAACTGCTAATAATGATGACTACGTCAAACAGATTCTCGGTATTGACACAGAAGTGGGTTTCGCTCGGTGATCGAATCCCGGTACGAGCCAGCGAGCGAATCCGAGCGAATCTCGCCAGTGCGAGTGGTTATTTCTTTTAAGTAATGAAACGGACAGTTTTGAAACGGACACTATCGAAAATATTTTATGTTTTTTGGGTGTTGGCACCATTGATGACCATAGACCTGTGGACCTGTGACCAAAGCCCTTCACAATGGTGCCAACACCCAAAAAACCTAAAATATTTTCGATCAAAAACTTGAAATATCGATAGTGCCCGTTTTAAAACACTGCGTACTTTCGCTTCATTGCGGATTCCCCTACATTTTATACGGAACCTTTTGTTAAAACCACTATGTTCTTTCACCGAACTCTCCTCGGACCCAGCGGTATACGATCCTGGAATACTGAACAGTTTTTACAGTTTTCAAGTCCACTGTTTTATTCCGTACTTTTTGCTTTTCAATAACTCTTCGTGTTTTATGTCCAGTTTCAAAGTTGGAGCTCAAATGATTTGTATTTCTTCGGCAAACTCTGTACGCTGTGAGAATTGCAGTTAATTCCTTTGTTTTGGTAGGTATTTGTGCCCACGTAAGAGCATAAACAGGTAGCTGGTATAAAGCTGGTAACCATTGCATTAAAATGTAGACTGTCGTACAGGTTCCTCTAGTAGTCTACTATTCTAAAGAATGAATTGTCAAATTTGGTGCAGACAGAAAAATATACAATTTATTGTAAATTAGCGTATTTCAGGCCTAAATTTTTCTGTGATGTAATGCAATGTTAGGAAATAAATCAATTGTATTAAAAAATGTAATTAGGCAGGCGTTTCCAGTTACTGTGGCCCGAACATCACAGACCATTAACCCTGTAAAAAAAACTGTTGAATATGGCAATGTAATACCATGTATAGGCAACACCAACTTCCGCTTGTTGAAAAGAAAAAGCTGTCCATCGTTTCCTACCTAGTTCCTGTGCGTGCATAATTTTTGTTACAATAAAATATAGTCCAGGATCCTTGGTACATTTTTGCAAAATGATTACTATAAAGCAAATTTTTCGTGAGTAGCTTCATATTGATGAGACGCCCAACAATGTCCTATACGAAACTCTCGATTGTGGTAGATAACAGAGGTAGGATCTGTACTACTACTTTTGAGCGTAGGACCGGGATAACGTACCACGCAATTTGTAGGACAATTTGTTAATTTATATAAACACTAACTAAGTAAAAATAAAAAATCAGCTGGTTAGTAATTAATTATTAATACGTTCAGTTAACCAGTCTTTTTTTTTTACTAGGTACTACATAATCCATTCACACGATGCTTATTTTCTTACCTTAGTAGACCGTGCAAATGTCCCATAACACTTAACTCGTACGGTAAAATATTTCAGTTACAAAAACACATTTAGGCTAACTGCACTAACTTCGTCGAGCTAACAACATCATCGCGCGAGTACAAGACGGGTATGTAAAGTGTAGATTACTTCACCACTGAAACATGGAACATGGCAATTTAAAAGTTTTACAAAACTCAATTTTGTATAGCGTACGTTGTAAGGTAAATGACCCTATAAACGGCGGACCGGGCAAAAACTCCTTTCAACTGAAAACATGTTGTAGGCGAAGAGGTCTTGTTCTGTAGTGTTATAGAGAACACAAATATTTGTTTCAGGACAGTTTATGGCTTGAGCTAGATTTAAGGAATCTCTCTCATCTGATCGAACTTCTCGGGAGCCCGGGGTCTGCTAAAGCACCAAATTTGGGTCGGTACAGTTAGAGTCATCGAGATATTATGTATACTAGTAGGTCCTAGACAGAGGTGATGTCTTAAATATATTCTATGTTCCTTTTACCTACATGAAATATATAAAAGACAGCGGCAGCGCTGACAATATTGTTAAGAGGATAGTCTCCATTCTCTTTCTCCATACAAACGTAGTTTACATTTTCCTCCCTGGATAAAGACATTAGAGCAAATATGTTTATGCCATAAAACTTATATCTGTCATGACTATGCATCTAGGTAGGTACCTTTTTATTTTTTTCATTTTATTATTTTTTAATTTTTTATTATTGAATGAATGAATGAATAAATTCTTTATTGTACACACCAAATAAATTACATCACAAAGAAAACATACACTACTTAAAACTAGGTGGCACAATGGGCGGCCTTATCGCTTATAGCGATCTCTTCCAGGCAACATTTTATTATTTTAATTAGAAAATTAAAAAATTAAAAAGGAAGATGCATTGTCATGACAGATATAGGTTTTGTGGCATAAACATATTTGCTCTAATGTCTTTATCCAGGGAGGAAATTTTAAACTACGTTTGTATGGAGAAAGAGAATGGAGACTATCCTCTTAAGTCTATAAATGAAATGAGTATCACAGAGTCAAAAGCATCATTGAGGTTGTGGTGGGGGTGGTGGTGCCCCATCGTGCTTCGGATGCCGTTAAGCAGTTGGTCCCGGTAGCGGTCTCTCAGATAGCAGTCGTTAGGTCAAGTTAGACACCTTAGAGTGCCTTAAAAGATGTTATCTTTATTGCAATTCGGTTTAAATATCTCGGCCGTCTGCGCTTAGTTTGAAACGCAGTGTGTTTATCACTGACTATGTTCTCGATGTGAACAACTGGGCAGCTGACCGACACTCGAGAACTTTACCCCATTTGTACGATTTAATCGTCTGAGCTGTTTGCAAAAGAAATATTATTTATTCCGATCCAGTGGGAATCTCGGGATAAAAGCCTGTGTGTCTATTATCCAGATTTCCAGCTCTCTACATAGGTAACTAAGTTTTATCGCTATCGATTCAGTAGTTTATTGCGTGAAGGAGTAATATGAATATACTAGCAGCTCCCCGCGGTTTCACCCGCATAAGTCCTGATCCCGGGGGAATATAGGGATCAAAAGTAGCCTATAGCCTTCCTCAATACATGGACTATCCAACACTGAAAGAATTTTTCAAATCGGACCAGTGGTTCCTGAGATTAGCGCGTTCAAACAAACAAAAAAACAAACAAACTCTTCCGCTATATAATAGTAATAGATATATTTTATTTCCTGGTTTACTTTCTGACTTACACATAAATACATACATACACATTTTGTGAACAACACACAGCGCCATCTAGCCCCGTGGTAAGCGACTAAGCTCGTGTTACGGTGACTAGACAACGGATATAATACTTATATTTATTTTTCTTTTGTAAATACATATATATTATACATAGAAGGACACCCAGACCAGACACAAATATTTAGTTTTTAAGCATAAATACTTGCACCCGGCGGGAATCGAACCCGCAACCTTCTGCATTGAAGTCGTGCTTTCGCACGACGCGCCACAGAGGTCGTCACATAAACTCGTTTATAATAGTTTAGGCAATTAGTAAATAAAGGACGGATTTAAAGCGAGGGCCATACATAAATCACGAGCAAGTGATAACGTTGAAGTTCTAACGAATGACTAACTGACTGAGCGCAAGGAGGTTGTATGGTTGCATTGAGACCGAATATATTGGTGTTTTCTACACAAACACTAGAAAAATGATTAAAATGCCTTTTTATTCACTGTTTTCAGTGAATTAAATAAGCTTTTTAGAGTGGGAATGGTATAAATTGTTTTTTTTAGGGTTCCGTACCTAATAAATGGGACCCTGTAACTCATGAACCGTAATAGCTCAGATAAAGCTAACACAGAAGATGTATTGATGTAGCCGCTATAACAACAAATACTAATACTAAAAATAAAATAAATATTTAAAGGGGCTTCCATACAACAAACGTGATTTAGGTACATGAAAACGCAACGATATATTTTGCCACTAACGCCATCTAGTGATGGAGTGATAAACTTGCGCCATTTTTTTTCATGTTTTCGTTGCATTCACGGATTTATTGGTCCAGCCAGTGTTCATTTTAGAGTTCTGTACTAATTGTGATAGTGGTACGGAACCCTTTTGCGTGAGTCTAACTCGCACTTGGCCGGTTTTTTATGTAGGTACCTATAGATTTCAAAGGTGGGTTGTTTCGTTGCTCGTTGAAATATCCCATTAGGTAGGATAATATTATTCATTTCATATTTTGTTTTATCACAGAATCGGATGAGTTCCTCCTACTCCCAAGAATTGGATGTATCAACATAATATCAAGTTTCATAACAATCGGTTAATTAGTTACCGTAGATAACCTCCAACAAACATTCATCCAAACTTTTCCTTTATATAATAATTTTAGATTAAAACAATAATTATTAGTAAAAATAGCTGGTTTTGTGTTAGGAAAGAAACCTCTTGTTTAGAAACTGGTTTCGAATGAAGAGATTTTTTTCTCCTTCAGTAACCTCTGAAGGAGAAAAACCTCTGGTTTTGTACGCGGCTTAATGGATTAGAAGTACTCGTGTAGTAGATAATTCTAGATTTAAGATATACCTCGTTCGTTCGTCCTTCATAGTTCTAATGCCAGTTCTAATCTTCTTTCTTTCTTTCGGTGCAGTGGTGTGGCTCACCTAGTTCTAATAATATTGATAGACAGAATTTCTGTAATAAGTTCTAAAAGTCAATAATCCACTAATATGATAAATGCGTTTATCAGGATGTTTGTTACAACACCCAAAAAACAACACCTACGACATAACGAAAATAACTGAGTTTTTTCACCAGATTTACTGTTAAAATTGTTTTATTCAAGCGATAAACAATTCAACAACACTCAAAAGGTAAAACAAAAATAAACAAAACAAACAAACCCATCTCAATCTGAAACATTTCATTTAAAAACAACATCGTATTACGAACAACATAAAGTATAGGTGTATTGTTCCTTACAATTTATTCATAAGGACGGCTATGCGAACGTGTACCTACCTCCCTATGATAACTCATGAAAATAAGATGGATGTACTGAGTAGGTCTCTTGTACGGATTATAAAGGTATAAAGCACAGGAAAGATGTCAAAATGCTGTGGATTAGAGAGAACTTCACACCTCCCACTTTAAAAAATATATTCACATAGGTAACGTAGGACATGTATAGCACAAAATAAAACAAAAACTTAATATTATTTGTGTTTTTATTGGTCAAGGCATTTCAAGGCTTCAAACCGAGCCTTAGTCGGTAAACAAAACAAGTGAGAGATCATAATCATAAATTCGCCATGACACGTGGGTTCCCGTGTGGCGCAGTGGTAGCGCACTCGCCCGGCAAGCGAGGGGCACAGGTTCGAATCCTGTCATGGGAGGATTTTTGATGATGTATTTCTCCTTGTAAAATATTTCAAATTATAACACTTTTTAACCGACTTCCAAAAATAGTAGGAGGTTCTCAACTTTTCACGATATTTTTTTATTTCGGTTTTAAAAAAAGAGATTTTTTAAATATTTCTGTTAAAAGTTCACATAGGTATTTACAAAAAAATATTCACTTAAAAAATAGGTATTGCTATCCAAAAAGCAAAAGCAACCAGCAACCTTTGAGGAACTCATTTTTGGATTTCTATAATTTTGAAGTAAAACTTTTTTTTCAGTTGCTTTTACTATAAACCGCGTCGGTCGTGTAGAACTGCAGGGTTCATATGGAATTGCACGCAGAACGCGAACGCAGAACCCTCGACCGCGTGACCGCTCTCTGTCTGATAGGTCCCTGACAAAATTTATGAGGTACAGACAGATGTATTCTCTATTCCCCAGTTTGTATAATATCTTGGGGTATGAGAGATATGAGGCACTTGTGTGCTGCCTTACCATTGTGACAGACTTGGCGAATGTAAAAGCTGCTTCAGATTTGGGTACCTAGGTACCTACTTCAACAAAATGAGGTCTTGATTTAAGACCTACGCTTACTGTTAGTGCAGGACTTTGTTTTTAAACTTTTGTCCTCGAATCTGTGGCGTTTTCTAACTATGCAGTGGCAAGATTTTTGAGGTAGATATTTACAAATGGTAGACTTTATACGACTTGGTAGAGTTTAATATGCATTAAGAAGGTATAGCTCTATCATCTTAGTTTTAACCGTATCCAAAAACGCGACCTCTTTACTAAGACTCCATTATCTATCTGACTATATGTCTGTTACCAGGCTGTATCTCAAGCACGAACCACAACAGCTACACAATTGAAATTGTCATAGATTATGTATTTCTGTTGCCGCTCTAACAAGAAATACTAAAAACAAAAATTACCTAATTTAACAAAAATAATCCCATATAACAAACGTGTTTTTGTAATATCTATTTAATTTATTTATTTGTTGTTCACAGAATTAATATGGTACGGAACCCTTCGTGAGCAATTCCGACTCGCACTTGGTCAGCTTTTTGTTTCGAAATCTATATTTGTCTTAGCTTGCATTTCATCATTATTTAATTTATATCTATCTTTGCCCAGATCCCAATCAGACTTAATGTCCCAAAAAGGTAAACCAATTCTGCGGACAACAAAATGGAACTTTCAAAGAATGTCCAAGGGTCAACTCACTACACAGGTTTTATTTAATCCGAAGTTGTCTGTGTTGTTACTAAGTTTGAGTCTAGACTAGAATCAAACTTAGTAACAACACAGTTGTAACAAAACACTGTTATTTACATAATTCCCTCTTCCATGCGGTCCTCTCGACCATGAGCATTGTAACATGGTTGAAACGTCAAGGTATGAAAATAAATAATAATATGCGACTGAGACCCGGGGAAATGTAACTATGTTAACAAATCGTGTGAATTTAAAATGTTTACCTACTACGAGCTTAACATCAATCGCCTTTATTTTCAAAAAAACTGCTGTTTTTCAGTAAAAACTTACTATCGTAATTTTTGAAAAAAAAAAAAAAAGAATTTATGAAAACAGATACCTATTAGGGCCAATTGGCCAGTTCGTACGTTAGTAGAATCCGAAAATTTTATGTTCGGACGGATGGATGACAGATTTTGTTTCTTTCGTTCGTACGTTCGTAGAATTAAAGTACCCCTCCAGGTCAAGCGGACAAAGGACCCGAAACCTAATATAACTTCGAATACCTCGAACACAATCAGAATTGGTAGGTAATTTTGAAAACACCACATTGTAATTTGATGTAATTGACTCGTAATTAAAGGGTCCTTTGTTGTTGTCAGTCGCCATCATTGAAATTATCGAGTTTAATTTCATTATTCGTGTTGGTTAGTCGAGTTTCGGTTGATTGATCCCTGTTACTGTTTATTGTGGTTATTTAGTTTTGGAATTTCTTTGTTTCACGTTCGGAAGGTGTTATAAACGATGACTAACTTTAAGGAAAGAAAATAAAATAATAATACGCGACTAAAACCCGGGAAAGTGTAACTAAGATTGTAGTAGTCCAAATGAAAGTACAATTTAAGTTCAATGACCTCCAACTCTCAGAAACAGCAGCTGATTTTTAAGTAAACTTTAAGCTAAAAAATCGAAAACAACCTCGAATTTCCAAAAGCTACAATACAAAAAGTTGTTCGCCTAGACGTGTAGAACAACTTATATATACAGCTGCTTCATACACTCCAACATCCAGATGTCCAAACTAAATAAAAGGACAATGACCGCCAACCCTCAGAAACAGCTGATTTTCAAGGAAACTTTAACCTCAAAATTTTCGAAAACTACTTCGAATGTAGAACAAAGCAGCTGCTCGATAAACTCCTACACCCTGTATAGTTAGTACCTAAAATATAATGATCGTGACATGATAATAGGAGGCTTGAAACTAAAACTTCGAACCCTCACTACAAATTTGAAGTGGGTCCTGTTTGACTTCAACGACTTCACAGCCCAAAATTCAACTACAAAACTCCAAACCAATACAGAAAGTGTTCATTTAAATTTTAAACTATTTTAACCGTGCCAATCAACTGCGTAGCCTAATTTAAATTCCATCGCTGGTTTAATTCGGGACCAACTAATCTAAATTCATTAGTGGGCAGCGGTGTTGTCTAAATATTTGAATAATTTGATTTCGCTCTGCAGAATAACTGTGAATTACAGGCTGAGAGAAAGAGCATGATTAGAAAGGACAGAGGGACAAGGGACTGTTATAGACATGGAGTTAGTAAGTTGCAGCTTAGCTGGAGATGGTACAAATTTTAAGACTGAATTGCATTTAAGAAAGTCTACCTACTATTCTTTTCTTACATTAGGTACAAACTTTACAGACGTAGTCGACTTTTTTTTTTTTTTTTTTAGATAAAATCATTAGAAAATATGTTTGTCATAAATTTTATATCAGCCATGATCATACTCCTACGTTTTGATTTTTTTCATATTGTAAATTTTTTCATATTGTAAAATTTAGAAAAAATACAAAAAAATGTTTCGGGTCTAGATATAAACCTAGATAAAGATCTTGGTTCGTATGTAACAATATTTCCTATATGTTGTTTTTTCTAACATGGTTGTTTTTTCAACAAATAAATAGCATTTAAAGATGGCTTGGTTGATCAGATTGTTATAAAATGTTCTATATAATAAAATTAAAAGATCTAATTTTAAAACAAGGTACATACTAAATAAGCCGATTTATCATTATAATTTTAGTAGTAATAACTATGTTCTAAGTTATCCGCCTCTTAGCACACTAGCTCCACACTGTGTAAACGAAACCGACGATCGAAGCCAAAACAGAAGACGATCGAAAACAAAACAAAGGACGATCGAACCAAAACAAACTGAATTACTTGCACTTCTGTAAAATAGACGAATTTTCGTCTTCCTAGATCGATGTATCCAATCAACTGATTAGATAAATACACAGAACTATATTTGTGTTCTATAAACTGACACATTTTCAATAATAGAAAACCTTTACCTGTGTGTTAGCATCTATTAGCCTTATTAATAAACGTGGAGTAAGGTCGGAACAGTGAGCACATGCTTTGTCTTTTTCCGTGACGAGTACCTACCTAGTTGTCCTACCTAGGCTATGAAAGTACCTCCTTTCATAGCCTTATAAATAAACGTGGAGTAACGTCGGAGTAGTGAAAACATGCTTTGTCTTTTTACGTGACAACGACTTTCAAAGTTGACAGACAGAAACAAAAGGTGGTAAAATTATTCCGACCTTACTCAACGTTTATGAATAAGGCTACATATAGGTATGTATCGCTAAATAAAGACACTTTCACCCTAACCACCGACCAGTCCACTATATTCTCACCAATTAGTTTTACAAATATTTAACTATATTTCTTATTGTTTAAGGTTTAAAATACAGTAAAGATATGTAAAAGGAAAATGAATGGTTATGTATATATATATATATACATATAGACAGATACATATGGATAGATATTTAAATTAGGGTTTCCTCGATTTAAAATTCAAACTAAATAATAATGGGAGAGGAACCAAAGGGTTATTTATTACGACAACTTTTAAGTTTTTTTATTTATTGGAGAAATTAAATACGCACCTACTTACTTACTAAAATATTATATAGAAATACACAAAAAATAACCTAACCTAACCAACTGTTTCTTTATTTATGTGGAACATCTATAGGCGAGGGTAAACTTGATTGTTGGCGTGGCGATACTGGACGTGGCGACGCATCGCCATTCGGCACGCCATATGATGCAATATATGTACCATACGTAAATACAAAACAATTTCGATGTTTCACATCTGCCAGGCGTTGCGGGTTACTTTTTTTATGACTCCAAAATATACCTAAATTTTACCAATAATGAAATGGATGGGTGACAGATTTTCTTTCTTTCCTTCGTACCTTCGTAGAATTAAAGTACCCCTCCAGATAAGTTTTCAGTGATGTTCGGAATGGGCCTTTTCAATTAAATGTCAGTTTTATCGAAGATTCAAGCATAAACACACTCATACAGAAGCTCCTTCAAACTGGCTACATCCTCATTAGTCTGCTTCTTTGCCTTAGTGCTACAAGCAGTCAACCGCTCGCCAGACTGTTCGTTGTGACGTCGAGCGTTTGTCAGACTGAGATCCAGCTCATAGCCTAGCATTACAGCTGCACTGGACAGCTCCTTGATCACTGTTGAGACGTCAGACCTGTAGGTAGAGCCAAAGAGGAGTATCAACGCCAACGACCTTGAAACTGAAAATCCCTGTCGGGCTCATCGAAAATTGTTGATTATTTCATGACGGAATGTCGTAGAACTTTTTTTTGTGCACAGATTGTAGGTGACATTGTTTCCTACATTTTGGTGTAGTTTTAAGACAAGAACCTCCTATTGGTGCAAAGCCTATCCAAATTTTAGACAAAAAATGTCTGATTTGGCTAAAATGTCGATAGGCTTCAATACGTTTCGACATATTTGTATGGAAACTGCACTAAAATATCGGAAACAATGTCGCCTACAATCTGTACACAAAAAAAGTTCTACGACATTCCGTCATGAAATAATCAACAACTTTCGATGCGCCCGACATGGATTTTCAGTTTTTCAGAATAGGGCCCTCCAAGTCTCGTTATGTTTTCATTTTTTAATTTCGTGGTCAAATGTTTGACTGCTGTCAGGGAGCTTGTTTGGTGGAAAAGCACATTTTCAAAACGATAGACGAGCGTTTGAGCACTATCTCACTTGACGGTCAGTAATGATAATGTTTAAACGGCACCTAGATGGCAGTTGAACAAGATTCAAACCGTTTATGGTATGGTCTAAACGCTCACCTAAACGGCACCTAGATGGCAGTGAATCAAGATCTGAGCCTTCTTTCATAGTGTCTGCACCGGTCTATGTATCGGAACACAAATGAGTCCACTTGGCTTTATGACTTAGGCAACAAGGGTGGCTTGGGTGTGTGGTAACAAGTCGCGGTCGCAGCCTTTCACCAAGACCCCCCATTTGGATTAAAAAATATGTAATCAAAAATCACAAAGAACACCCAAGACTTCACAACAGGCATCTCTAAAGGGTACCAAAACTTACTGAGCCATCCTAGTACTTCTGGTAACGCCGAAAGATCTAGCAGCGTCTTCTAATGTCACTTGCATGTGAGTCCTCGTGATGGAGAACATTTCTTCGGCGTATTTGCCCATACTGGCAATAGAAGCTCGAGCACCTTCGGTACATTTGTAAATTTCTGCCACATGCTTGCTGGCGATGGTTCGGGTCATTCGACGCTCTTCGTCACACATTACTAAAGACAAATACAAAAACAAGACCTGTGGTTTTTTAATAAGTCAATAAATAAAACTTTGGACATGAGGGGAGCGTTTGACTTCTATCGTAGCAGATGATATGTGACCACGCTCACCAAGATGATAGATAAGTTCAGATTCGTCTTCCTTATGGAACAGAAATATGTGCATTAAGGTTGAATTTTACATGATGTTTACCTGAAGTTGTCGGACGCTGTCACCATACATAGGTATACCAAAACTTGATTTGTTTTTGTTGAACTGGATTTATAGTGCTGGCTTGACGTCATAAAATCGGATATGCGTGCAAATGGCCTCACTACGCGGGATGCCGAAGATCGTGCGAAGAGGAGACGTAAAAGTAGGAAAGCGGAACCCGGGCTCTCGAGAGTGATGCGACCGTGGGCACATCGCTCGAATCATGATGATTTATACTGATTATGCACCTACCTGGCACCTTGAGTTGATCAGCTAGTTCTGTCAATTCACCATAAATACTTTGTTTTTCGTGAACGGCAGCGTTGATCTCGTCTTTGATTCTCTTTAGAATCTTGCCTGTTAGTTGTTGGTACGAGCTTTGGATGTTTCTGTGATATGTGTCCAAGAATGGGCCAAGGACTGTGTCGAGGTACCGAGATATTTCGCTATGACAAATGAGAAAAAAAACGTTAAAACCTGTTTAGATAATAATAATAATAAAATAAATCTTACGGTGAAGGAAATATCGTAAGAAAACCGACATGTCCTAGGACTCACCACGGTCCGAAGGCATCGGATATTTTTGCCAATCCGGAGTAGGCTCTTACTGACTAACCTCTCTTAAAAGAGGTCCTACAGTGGAACAAATTAACTGGCTTATTAAATTATTTGTTTCGTACACGATTTCGATATAAAGGTGTTTGGGAACTTTTTGACTCGCTTCGAGAACAGTTACGGATTATTTTCATAAATTTATGTGTAATTGAAAGGAATGAAAAGTAAAATTTTAAACAAATTCCGTTGAAAATTACATAAGGTTGTGAGTTGTTAGTTGTAACGACTTTTTCAAATTGCAATCCATGTTATTTAGAAACTACGAAACCCTACACTGCGCGTGGGTCGAAAAGGTATATGCAATTTTTCATGTAATTTGAGGCATAGCTATTCTTTGTACATAAATACGACTATAGACGTGTAAGCGAAACTAATTCCAAGTCATTCAAGATTTGTCGGATAATCCCGTAGTCCGGGACCTACGCAGGTGAAACTGCACAGCTAGTAGAAACTAGCTAGTATCCAACCAGGTTATAACAAAACTAGCTGAGTCCCTCGGTTTCACCCGCGGTTTCCCGATCTCGTGGGAATATCAAGAACAAAATTCAAAAGCCTATGTTACTCAGGGTGAATAGCTTTATAATGGTGAAAGAATTTTTAAAATCGGTCTGGTAGTTTTTGAGTTTATTCATTACAAACACACACACACACACAAATACAAATCTTTCCTCTTTATAATATTAGTGTAGCAAAATAACTTGGTTAGACACTCAGTTTTCGATATGACCCTAAACCCTACTAACGCTTGGAATGCACTGCGATTAAGCGGTTTACGAATAGCTGAAAACGCGGAACCGCGTATTAACACGCAAAATCAAAAAACGCGCACACGCTAATGTGTGGGCTTGTATAAAAAGCTATATTATGTTGCATTTTTTTATAGTTTCAGACCTACGGGAAAACTCAGGCGTTTAATTAGCCTTACTTATTAGCCAATGCTAAAGACGACCCTCTATGCTCTCTCCTCGTTGAATTAGCCCATCGGTTCTTCAGCATCATGACGTGGTGGTCCAACACGACCGGCTGGTGCTCCCAGGGTGGAATCTCGAAACAGAGCCCGCCATCTTGACGCAACTGGTTACTTCGGTACTGGAATAATGAATAAAAATGTATTAGAAATTAAACTAATTTTTCGGTTTTAATCGCGTGGTGTTTATTACTTTTGCCTTGTTTCAACGCTCAACGTTTCCTTTACAGGATTCCTTCTTCGGGATTGAGTAAATCCTGAAAAATTAGTTTAATTTCTATACAACAACGCGAAAACATAATTAAAATCTATAAAAATTGATTTACACATATACGGCTCTACACAGTTACTTTCTATGATCAAAAAAGTCAACGTAAAGCAGGTCATTAGTCCCTAGAGCTTAAATTGCGTGTTTAAACCTTAGAGCTTAAAGTAATTTAAATTTGGAACGTTAAATTTTATAAACGCGCTTTCGTAATGGTCATCTAGACAAAACACAAAGAAAACGAAAAAATACCGTCTATCTTACCCTACGGTTAACCTTTAACTTAACCGACCATTAGCATTCAACTTACCCGATGGTTTAAGTTTTACTTACTCGACAGTTAACAGTTAACTTACCCGAGAGTTGACAGTAGGCTCTATAGCTTCTATTCTCAAAAAACAAACCAAGTAAACGATAATCACTTTATTCTTGGCCATTTGATATAAAAAAAATTCAAGCTAAAACAACAAAAAGAATTATTTTAAACTTTATTTATAGGTAGGCTAAATTTTCGACTTTTTTACGACTACAATGAACTTATCAGTTTCGACAAATGAAAAGAACAAATTACACTATTAAGTGTAAAATAGGTTAACCTCTTCCAAATAAAATAGTAGGTTTGGTTACACAATTTAATTTTGCATACAAGAGTGTTCAATAAATGAATCGAGTCGATTGCAATTTTCCGATAAAACCTCCGTATACAACAATACAAATTAAAAAATAAAATTATGAATTGATTGCTTGCTTACAAAAGAGAAGTTATCGTCGAGGTTGCGTAAAGCATAAACCCACATAAATTATATATTAAAATACGTTCTGTTCAATTCAATTGTCAATCTTTAGGGTTCCGTACCTATAGGGTGAAACCACTAAAAATGGAACTCTATTACTGAGATTTCACTGTCTGTCTGCCCTTCCGTCCGTCTGTGTATCCGTCACCAGACTGTGTCTTACATCTGTAAATTATCTAAGAGCGTTTAGGTACGCACTGTACCTCACCATCTTATGTAAATATTGAGATAAAAAGTAGCCTATGTATTGTTCTAGGTCTCCAGCTATCTACATTCTAAGTTTCATCGCAATCGATTCAGTAGTTTTTGCGTGAAGGAGTAACAAAGTCACTTACATACATACTAGCTTACAAACTTTCGCGTTTATAATATTACTCGCTGCGCCCTGCGGTTTCACTCGCGTAAGTCCCGATCCCGCGGGATTTACCAAAAACCCTTTCTTAGTAGATACCTACACATCACAAACGGCACACTCTCCAAATTTCAAGTCTTTAGGACCTTCGGTTTTGGCTCTGCGTTGATATATAGATCAGCCAGGACATTGAATTTTATTTATATAGATAAGTAGGATTAAAAAAAACAAAAGCATTCCAATTTCAAAACCGGAAACAACTGTAAATTGAAAATCGAATTCCCCAACTCGACCGATCGGGCTGTCCGATGTCCCTAATAATAAATAACAAACCAAACTATAATAGGTAGGAAACTCCTGACAGCACAACAATTGGGTCCGACCTTATAGTTACAAATACATACATTTGAATCTGATATACAAACCTGGACTAACTTTTAGTTAGTTAGCTTTATTTATTTTATTACTACGCCGGAGAAAGTTTATTTGAGACTAGCAGCGTTCCGCGATTTCACTTATATCAAAAACTAACAAAAAATAATAAAACTAAAGGTCCCATCTGGACTAGACTAATATCTATTAGAGACTAGAAAAAGAAAGGTCGCCTGAAAGTGATCCATTTCAAACTCGTCTCTGACGGACGAGCTTCACCAGTTTCAAAGTCGAACTGTTCGGGAAATTACTCAGACACCTTTAAGGGCCCTATACTGAAAAACTGAAAATCCATGTCGGGCGCATCGAAAATTGTTGATTATTTCATGACGGAATGTCGTAGAACTTTTTTTTGTGTACAGATTGTAGGCGACATTGTTTCCGATATTTTATTGCAGTTTCCATACAAATATGTCGAAACGTATTGAAGCCTATCGACATTTTAGCCAAATCAGACATTTTTTGTCTAAAATTTGGATAGGCTTTGCAGCAATAGGATGTTCTTGTCTTAAAACTACACCAAAATGTAGGAAACAATGTCACCTACAATCTGTGCACAAAAAAAAGTTCTACGACATTCCGTCATGAAATAATCAACAATTTTCGATGAGCCCGAAAGGGATTTTCAGTTTCAAGGTCGTTGGCGTTGATACTCCTCTTAACAAATATGGATCAAAACTCGAACGTCGTTGTTAGAATACCCACCATCTAGGTAATCTATGGGAACCATGTTACTACTAAAGTATAAATCTCTCTTTAAACCAAGGTACATCATAATTGGCCCTGTAGCTTAGGAACGAAAAGGGCGGGCGTTGGATTTGGAATACCTAATGCTTTTTCCTTCTTCCTTAGTGGCTGCACTGGTCTACGTATCGTAACAGTAAGTCCCATGCCGCTACGACTTAGGCCAGCAAATAAAACCATGTTTTGTTCATAAAGAATGACGTATGACCGCTAAAACGTAAGTATTAGCGTGTAAACTGCTAATTTTTAGAGGTTCCGGCCTTCTTCAGGTTTCTGAATTTCTTTTAGAGGCTCCTGCCTTCTTCAGCCTTCTGCAATTTTTCTGAGGGTTCCGGCCTTCTTCAGACTTCTTCAGGCGTCTGCTAATTAGAGGCTTTTGCCGCGTCCATTTAGGTGCAGGTGTTCTGTTAAAATTTAAAAAAAACCCCAGACTAATTAATAACCTCCATATTTGGAAGGCGGTTAATAAAATTAGCATCTTATCACCTCAAACTTACGGTTTACGGTCATAAGTCATTCGTTATTCACAAAACTTGGTTTTATTCATACGTTTGAGTGTGAAATGTAAGTATACAAGTATATAAATTCTGTAAACACCTCACCTCACCTCACCTCGGAGCTCGCCCCCATGTCTTCGACAGGACGAAAACGTTTCACAAAATACGGATTTCCGTTTGTTGATAAAATGCTTTGAAACGTTTAAAATTTATTTAGTTTTATGAAAGAAGCTGTAGGTAACAGTTACTTACCTAATGTTTTAGTTGAGATAAAACTATTTTGATTTTTTCCGGGTCTTATTCGCGTTCTAGTGCTTAGTTTGGGGCTAGATTGGGCCGTGTGTAACATATCGTGCAATTATTTGACTACACTAATATTATAAAGAGAAAAGATTTGTATTTTTGTTTGTGTGTGTGTATGTTTGTAATGAATAAACTCAAAAACTACTAGACCGATTTCAAAAAGAAAGCTACATTCACCCTGAGTAACAAACTACTTTTGATCCCGATATTCCCACGGGATCGGGCTAACGCGGGTGAGGTTTCATCCCGTGGTTACGGGATAAAGCTGTTTATTTATAGAAAGACAGAAATACTTACCGTAAAGCAGTCGCCCTTTACTTCGTAATTGGATAAGCAGGATTAGATTACTCAGAATCGAACCGAGCATAACCTATCCAAACCTCACTGTACCTATACCGAATACATCCAAACCGCTACCTATGTAAAGTAGTTTAATTAACATCGCTGCTACACTGAGATTAATGCTTCATTATAATAGTATCTAGAGACATATGAAACGTATCTGAGCCAGGCTCTCATTGCCAAAGAGTAATGAATTTTACTAGAAATGGCTAAGCGGTTCTTGGACCGGGCCGGGTCTAAAAGAAGATATCTATGAGTTTGAGCCCCGAGGGTCTAAAAAAATAGGGCTACGGGTTTGAGCCCTGCAGCCCGGATCTAAAAGAATATACCTAGCTACGGGTTTGAGCCCTGCAGCCCGGGTCTAAAAGAATATACCTAGCTACAGGTTTGAGCCCTGCAGCCCGGGTCTAAAAGAATATACCCAGCTACGGGTTTGAGCCCTGCAGCCCGGATCTAAAAGAATATACCTAGCTACGGGTTTGAGCCCTGCAGCCCGGGTCTAAAAGAATATACCTAGCTACGGGTTTGAGCCCTGCAGCCCGGGTCTAAAAGAATATACCTAGCTACGGGTTTGAGCCCTGCAGCCCGGGTCTTAAAGAATATACCTAGCTACAGGTTTGAGCCCTGCAGCCCGGGTCTAAAAGAATATACCCAGCTACGGGTTTGAGCCCTGCAGCCCGGATCTAAAAGAATATACCTAGCTACGGGTTTGAGCCCTGCAGCCCGGGTCTAAAAGAATATACCTAGCTACGGGTTTGAGCCCTGCAGCCCGGGTCTAAAAGAATATACCTAGCTACGGGTTTGAGCCCTGCAGCCCGGGTCTAAAAGAATATACCTAGCTACGGGTTTGAGCCCTGCAGCCCGGGTCTAAAAGAATATACCTAGCTACGGGTTTGAGCCCTGCAGCCCGGGTCTAAAAGAATATACCTAGCTACGGGTTTGAGCCCTGTATGGTCTAAAAGAATAGGGCTACGATTTTTAGCTCAGTAGCCCGGGTCTAAAAGAATATGGCTAAAGTATCCTCTGCCAGTCGTAAAAGGCGACCAAAAGGGGTTTCATAAATTAAAAATAAATAGGTTACTTCCTAAAAAACAACACAACAACAGAGAGAACAGGGCGAAGACAAAATCGCTAATTCACCGTGTCACGTGGGTTCCCGTGTGGCGCAGTGGCTAGCGCACTCGCCCGGCAAGCGAGGAACACAGGTTCAAATCCTGTCACGGGAGAATGTTTGATAATGCATTCCTCCTTTTAAAAACTAAAAATACTGCTAAGTTATTTCTTTTTTTTTAATTTAAACATCTTTCTAGAGCAAACTAACAAGCTTTGAATTTCAAACAAACTGTTAGTAACACGTACAGACGCCGCGTCTTCCACAAAGAAAAATACATTAATTAATTATATAGGTACCTACCGACCTATGTAATTAATTCTAGAAACGTCTCCGGTTCAGATAGCTCCCGTACGGAGCCATTTTAAAACTTAAAAACGAATTTCTCTGGCATTTAAATACGTCTGCATACCTTTGCAGTCAGTAAGTACCTACCTACTTAATATGTCTCAAAAATGTACTTGAGTTGATGCTTTGGACCTTTATTTTTAAGGGCGCGTTCCGAAACCACAGTAAAATAAAATCTCGACTTTTCAAAACGTACGTATGTGTGTATAATTTACGTTCTAAATGAATTTTGAGTTTTTGAGTTTTTGAAGGCTGGAAGAAGACTGAATGCGTATACGTAAACGTAAGCGTAGACATGTACGTACCACTGAGTTGTAATGTATGAAACTGTATGAGACAGGACACACTGCTTGCGTCGTCTACATTACGCAAGCAGTGTGTCCTGTCTCATACAGTTTCATACATTACAGCTTTTTTTTTCAAATAACCTTAGTCACAGACCTAAATAAACATTTAATATTAGCATGCCACAGGCAAATAATGCGCTATTTCTTAATTATGAGTCCCTACATAACTGTAATAAAGGTGTATAATGCATTACCGACTGAATTTAAAATCTTAGGAAATGTAAACGTTTTTTAAGTGTCGACTGAAAAAATAGCGTTTTTCTATCTTAGAAAAACGCAAAAACGGGGCAAGTGCGACACTCGCGCATAAAGGGTTCCGTACCACTATCACAATTGGATACGGAACCCTAAAATGGTTTACAACAACCAATTTTTAAATTTTATAGGAAAATATGAAATATTTATCTTCGATTCTTACTCCCATCAAACGACCGAATCACTCAAAAAAAAAAAACCTTGGCACAAAGAAAATCTGAAACATAAAAGAAACTCTTTGGTAAGTGAAGGCAGACTGGTATATTTGACAGATAGGGCAGCCATTTTGAATTCCATGACCAACTCGATTTGTCCTCCTGTCCCTCTTCCTGTCCTGACTCCTTGTTATGTTTGAAACACGTTTGTTGTATGGGAGCCCCTTTTAAATAATTGTTTTATTTTGTTTTTAGTATTTGTTGTTGTAGCGGCAACCGAAATACATCTTCTGTGAAAATTTCAACCTTCTAGCTATTACGGTTCATGAGATACAGCCTGGTGACAGACGGACAGACGGACGGACGGACGGACAGACAGACAGACAGACAGACAGACAGACAGACAGACAGACAGACAGACAGACAGACAGACAGCGAAGTCTCAGTAATAGGGTCCCGTTTTTACCTTTAGGTACGGAACCCTAAAAAAGGATAGGAAAACTTAAATATGAATGAGGTCTCTTAGTGCATCTATAAAATGAGTCGAAGGACTCGTTTCTGCTCATCATTTTGAGGTTCTTCTTCAGATCTGCTTGACCTCAAACAGTCAAGAATCAAGAATCATAGGGGTCTTAAATTAAAATATATTATTACAATATTTTAAGTTATGTACCTACTTGTACCACAATAGTTTTAAGTTATTCTTTGTATAATTTGTATTAAGTTTGTGTTTTTGGTGCAATAAGCAAAAGTTTATTGCACTTTACCTCAAAATGATGAGCAGAAACGCGTCCTTCGACTCATTTTATAGATGCACTAAGAGACCTCATTCATATTTAAGTTTTCCTATCCTTTTTTTAGTAGCTATACAAGATCAGTTCTAATAAACTCCGGGAAAGTGGTTACAGGCTCTCGTCTACGTGGAATCCGGTAATTAAGATGTGTAAGTGTCGCGATAAATCTCAGCAAAAAACTTCGAATGTTGTGAGTGTAGTGTGTCGCCACCCTTAGACTATAGCTAACTTTAAAAATGTGGGTACTTCACCATCAAAATGTGGGTAGTCCACCTACCCAAAAGTTTCAACAATAGCCGGTATACGACGGCTATAAATAGAGGACGACACCCGCCGCAGCTCCAGTCCCCTCGCGACCAAGACCGTTGCAACATGGTCGAAACGTCGAGGTAAGAGAATTAAAAAGTAAAAATCACGCGATTAAGACCCGGGAAAATATAAAATTAAGATTAGTTCTACTTTAAGTTTTACAAAACTTGAAAATCTTTAGCCATTACTGTAAAATCTAATTGCTCTTCCAAGTTAGGTATTTACACAAAACTTTTCAATTTGTAAAAGAATTTAAAAACTATTTTTACGAATTGTGAATGAAAGTCTGGGTTTTAGAGCTCACTCTGTTCTTAACTGCTGTGACACGAGACAATGTAGGGTTACTTACTATTTTATCTTTTTAATGGGGACAGTATACGGCAGATTTATAATCGGCTGACAACTCTTGAAATTGTTATAAAGAATTAATTTAGTCCATTTAGGATCTACAACGGTTTAAAGTTAGTAGCTGTTCATACTTAGACTATCGCAACCTAATGAATAATCCTTAAGTTAATTACTCCCTCAATGAAATGTTGATATAATTAACCGTCTTATACCTAATGCTGACTAGAAAGTTACAATAAAAATATGAAAAACTCGCCTCATTAAAAAAATCTATACTTATATTATAAATGTGAAAGTAACTCTGTCTGTCTGTCTGTCTGTCTGTTACGCTTTCACGCCTAAACCGCTGAACCGATATTAATGAATTTTGGTATAGAGATAAATAGGACCTTGGAGAAGGACATAGGCTACTTTTGATACCGTAAATCCCGCGGGATCGAGACTTACGCGGGTGAAACCGCGGGCGCAGCTAGTATAAAATAAAACTTAAAATTAAAACTAAAAAAGAAAATAAAACAAGTCCGAAAGTATTCTATTTTTAAGTCCTTAAGCCTGCCCTGGGTTTGAAGTCCTGAAGTCACGGTACATAGCGACTTTAACAGTCGGGATATCTGACCACCATCAACCTTTCCAATAATGGGTCCCGTCTGTTAAAAAGTCGCTATGTTCCGTGACTTCTGAACTTGTTTTATTTTCTTTTCAGTTCTAATAATCTTTAAAAATTTAATTTAAATTTTTTCGTGATTTAGGTTTATTGTTGGTTTATAAGTGTCGTTCGACCGAAAATATTTAGTCTGCGTTGATTCTAAGCAATGAAACCAACATTGTTGCTTCATGAGTCGTATTGAAAAAGTATTATCACTCGTGTTGTTTACGGCTAAAGGTACTCGCACACTATATTTAATTTTCCTCCGTAGAAATCGAACCCGCAACTTGGCATGTCGCGATTTACAAAACTGATTTCAATTAACTCATTTTTTATTGGCCAGCTGCCTGACTGACACCAACCCTCTTTGGGACTAACCCACTAACTCATAACTTAAACAGTCACTAAGTTTATGTAACGTTTGTCTCAGTCTGTTAACTTTGAAATTTCATGTCACAGTAAAAGACAAAGTAGCAAAGTATACATAGTTTATGCAGCTGTTTATAAGCAAGGGGGAAGTAGTTTACCCGCCACCGCGCGGGTAAAACTCCAAGTTCGCTAGTCTCCCCCAGATCCCTTAGTCGCCTTTTACGACACCCACGGAAAGAAATTAGCCCTATTCTATCCTAGGGGTATAAGGTATAGAATCCCAATCAGTTTTACCCCAAAATAATTTGAAACAAATTACAAGTGATGGTAGTAATGGGTAGGTAAGCTGGTAAGCAATGAAAATATTTTTCTTCGCAAAATTCACTACCGCATATTTCATTTTGTGTAGGAAATTGAGTCTTATGTCGATGGCAGAAAGGACTGTTTTGCTTTACGTCAACTAAATACAAGTTCGTGACATGCAGTCAGAGTTCCTCAACTAAAAGAGAACGGAGTTGAAACGATCGTAAATTATTTTCATGTTTGATTAGAAAAAAGTAATTAATAGACCGTCCATACGAGGCAGAATTTTAAACTGATCCCTCATGCCAGTAGACTAGGTAAATGTCTGCAAATCTGACAGGCCAATAATTTAGTAAAAACAGATCGTACTCCGATCGTCATTTGTTTCTGCGCCGATCTTCTTTTCTTCCTACGCCGATCGTCTTTTGTTTTAACGCCGAACATCTTTTGTTTCAATGCCGATCGTCTTATTTTTTTTCTTCGCCGATTATCTTTTGTTTCAACGTCTATCGTCTTTTGTTTTTACGCTGATGATCTTTTGTTTCAACCCCGAACGTCTTTTGTTTCGACGCCGATTAATGTCTTTTGTTTCTTCGCCGATCGACTTTTGTTTCAACGCCGAACGTCTTTTGTTTCGACGCCGATTATTGTCTTTTGTTTCTTCGCCGATCGACTTTTGTTTCAACGCCGATTGTCGTTTGTTTCTCCGCCGATCGTCTTTTGATTCTCCGTCGATTGTCTTTTGTTTCCCCGCCATACATCTTTTTTTTCTCCGCCGTACGTCTTTTATTTCTACGCCGATCGTCTTTTGTTTCTACGCCAATTATTGTCTTTTGTTTCTCCGCCGAACGTCTTTTGTTTCTACGCCGATCGTCGGCCGTTGTCAGTTTTGTAGTAGGTACATAAATATGAAAATAATAACTTCTTCTCCAATCGTTTCTTATGTCAAAACAAAATGTTTTGAAAGCATCGACAGAATGATGCGAAATGATGCAAGCGACAGCCCTCCGAGAAATGAACCGACGAACGCACCTGTGTACCCGACTGTACTGATACACACATACTTACGAGTACAGCTCTATCAAAGATATTTAATATTTTAGAGATAAAGCAGAAACCAAGTCCAACTGTTTCTGACAAAATAATATGACTAGAAATTAAACTCATTTTTCGGTTTTAATCGCGTGGTGTTTATTACTTTTAGCATATTATTCGAGACTTTTACAGATCTCTTCTCAGGATTGGAATATGTCTGTCATATACACGCGAATTTTTGTAAGTAGGTATATGTAGGTATGTGATTTTGTTACTATTTCACGCAAAAACTGCTAAACCGTTTGCAATGAAACTTGGAATATAGATAGCTGCAAACCTGAAATTACACACACTTTTTATCCTGTTATTCCTATGGAATTGGAACTTACGCGAGTGAAACCGCAGGGCGCTGCTAGTTATAAACATAATATAAAACACAGAAACCAAAATTAAATCGAATCAACTTTATTTCACGAATCAACGTTATTATAAATAAATCTTTTTTGTTATATAGCTATTGCATAGCTTTTATCGCGGGCTTTGAGCTTTGAATAACACCCCCCACTTCGCCTACCATGTTGACTACCGAGCTACATAGTAACTAGAGATGCGCCGAGTACTCTGCCGAGTACTCGTTACTCGGTTACTCGGCAGTTTTTTACTACTCGTACTCGGCCTCGGTACTCGGTTCATGAGCCGAGTAACTCGGGTTTATATAAATATATATATCTGTGTAGGATTTTATCTGTGTACAGCTTTGGCTTCCTAACTTAGTGCGAAAGTTTGTGTATTTGTTTGTTCCTCCTTCACGCTCAAACGGGTCGACCAATTTAGATGAAATTTAACGCAAAGGTACAGAGCTAAAGAACATTATATCGACACATAAGCTGGTAAAGTGGCAAGCGTCTAACTTTCCTGAAGATCGCGACGTGTACAGGTCCGCCAAACGTGCCACTAAAAGAGCAGTAGCCAGAGACAGACAGCACCACTGACAGCCATTGTACGATAAGTTGGAAACATCTGAGGGGCAGAAGCTTATTTATAAGTAGGCATGTTCTGGGATCAAAGCGGCGCAGGATATCTCAAGAGCAATCGTCAGGGATCTGTTTTAGACAGATCGTGTCCTCGAACGCTAGTTCGGTCTTCTTAAAGGACCCGCTATCTACACGGCCAAAGTGGCTATGGCCACTTTGTGAATGTAGATAGCACACCTGTGTAGACGATCATATGGTCAAACGGACAGGCCAGTTTAAGTACTTGGGATTTGTGCTTCCTGCGTCCGGCGACATCGGTTGCTACGTCAAGTCTCGTATTTAGGCAGCTTGGGCTAAGTGTCGAGAGGTAACTGGTATCGTCTGCGACCCCAAAATACCGGTTGAACTAAAAGGAACAAGTGTATAAAACAATCACTGGAACTGTCCTTTTGTACGATAGTGATACGTGGCCAGTGCTTGAGCAACATAAGCAGGAGTTTCACGAAGATGAAAATGCTGCGCTGGATGTGTGGCGCGACAAGACCGCGTCAGAAACTCCGGCAACAGGTGCAGCCTTAATGCCCGTGAATAATGGCAAATGACCATGCAAGAATGGCGTTAACGATGGCAAGGTCACGTTTTACGAAAACCGGCTAGTTACGTAGGTTCAAATGTTTTGCTATGGCGCCTCCGCCCGACCGCAGCAGATTGGGAAGATTCAAGAAAGGCTGGCTTGACGGCGAGAGAGCAGATATGCGTGCAAATGGCCTCACTACACGGGATGCCAAAGATCGTGCGAAGTAGAGACGTAAGAGTAGGATAGCGGACTCCGGGCTCCCGAGAGTGTTGATGATGAGATATTCCCATCAGGAACATCGCGCGGATGATGATGATGATGAACCGTGGGCGCAGCTAGTACCTAAAGAAGAAAACCTGCTTGCTTCGAGTAGCCTCGCCTGTTGTGCGACGTCGAGCGCGTTGCAACTTGTTTTCGCGATTATTTAAATGAACCGAGTAACTCGGCAGAGTACTCGACTCGATAAATTTTGAACCGAGTAATACTCGGTACTCGTTTACTCGGTAAAACTGGTACTCGGCGCATCACTAATAGTAACCATGGCAACGTGGTACAAAATGAAAAAATAATTATAATTGCATAAGTTGATAAAAAAATGCTAAGCAAAAGCCTTACCGCGGCAGTCCCCGAGTGCCACACGTTTTTAATTTTTACAGAGCGTCATCAAGCCCAATGGTAAGCTTTTGTAAGCCTGTGTTATGGTGACTAGACTAAATACTTATTTATTTCTCTTTCATACACATACATTATTATACATATTTGGAAAAACCCAGACCATAAAAAAATCTAAGCATAAATCCTTGTCCCGGGCAGGAATCGAATCAGCAGCCATCTGCGTTACAGCCGAGTAATCGTCCGATTCGCCACGGAGGTCGTCACAGAGGTTACATAGCGGTATATCTACTCCGCTACAATTTAAGAGTCTTTGTATTCAACACATTCTACTATAACATGTTCTTTCACGTATTTCGATATGAACGCCATTGAGCGCGACTGTACTACCATAGTCGTAGCACCTATTTGCACAACGTAACCATATTTTGTTGTCGAAGGTACATGTATAGGTACTCTTTACGTATTAAGGTAGAAACATACTTGGCCCACACGCGCTACACGCACCATCACTCGCCGATCTGGATCTTAACGTTTGGCGTAACGCGCGTGAAGACGTTGCGCGTGATTGTATGTTTCTTACTCAAAGGATTTCATAGAAAGTCACGAGTCCAGTTTTCGCCACGCGTTGCGCGTGTGGGCGCGTGTGGGCTAAGTATGTTTCTACCTTTAGAGTTGCTTGCGCAAAAACTGAGAAAAATCTGTTTATTTTTTAACAAGTTCCATGGCGAAGCGATGCGACGTAGTGTGAATGATGTGAAACCTTTTGGGCCCTGTAGCCTGGACAAAGCAGATGGTAAACAATGTCCTAGGGTGAAATATTGCAAAATATCGAAAATCGTATTAGAAACAAAAGAAGATCAAAACGGAAAAAAGACGGTCGAAATAATAACAAATTAAATTCAATTATATTTTTCCTTTAAAAAAAACAAAAAGTCTTATACTAGGTTTATATCATTGTCATACCATATATTTATTTCGCATAAACATAGGTTCCTCCTACACAAAAGTATGTATTACATTTTAATTGTTTTAGCCATGTTTTGCTTTTTAACATTTAACATTTTAAAAAAACCTACATCATTTGTTAATTACCTACTGTACCTATTTAATACTTACTAATCGTTTCAGAACTATTACACCTAACTAAATTAATGATCTGTAAATCCATAATTCATTAAAAGGGCCAAACCCTTACATTGTCCCGTCTTAGAACATCCTAAACTGAGGTCAGTCACCTCAAGCGCCAACCCCTAGGCAGGGTCCGAGGATCTTTGTTCTAGAAAATGTAACCTAATTACTTAAGTTAGTTTATATCTGGGCTGTTTGTCCTAGATGTTTAATTCGGCGTTATTGTCCGGTGTACCACAGTTTACTCAGTAGTTGTGCGCCTCGGCGCTATTACAGTGGAACTGTAATTGATGATTTCAGACAAATGAGTGTCCCGAAGCGTCGCGCCCGCGCACGGAGATTCCGGGATACCCATTAGTCCGGGCGATATTCGCGGTTGCATCCCTTTTGGGAGCTTTGGGTTCGCTAAACTTTAAATTGATTTTTTTTATTTGGGGGCGGCGCAGCAGGTCATAATTGACCATACCTTCTGCAAAGAGATTCGGCATTTTTTTACGGCCGCCTGCCTGCCCGCCCGCTACCTACACGCCACACATTGGTGTGACCCGGCCGTGCTTTTTCGTTTTCGTATAGGAGGCAATAATAAGCTGCCTTGACATGCACATGGGTTTATTTTCCAAATTGCATCACCAAACCTATGTTCAATACAAGGCATGCCTCAACAGCACCCTCAATTGCAACAACCCAGCCTAAATTCCTATCTCTCTACAAAAACAAAACTTCCCACACATTTTTAAACCCAAACAAAGGTAGGTAGGTATTAGCGGACAATACCAAGAATTCCTATATCAATTTAACACAGCAGTTATCCCGAAACACAATAAACCATTCCGATTCCCAATAACCAATCCGCGGCTTCCATAAAAGAAAACCTATCACGTCCCGCCGAACAGAAAAAAGCACAAAAACACGATGGAAACGCTAGTACAGTCTTGGAAAAAAGTCGACGACAAGCCACCCTGTTCTGCCTATATTTCATCCGCAGTACAATCGCGGCCGCAAACCCGATAAATCCAGGGAGAACCAGAGATTTCTATTACAGATAGCGTTCCGAATTCTTTCCGGATATTTAATTTTATGTACGTACGGAACGCGACTCGATAGACTTATTTTAAACGTTTTAGAGTTTGAAATTTCTCAGATTGTTATTATTGGATGACTGTTACTTTGTTTTTGGGGTCGGAGTGAGAGCGATTAGAAATTAATGTGAACAACACCATCTAACCCCATGGTAAGCTACTATATAAGCCTGTGTTACGGTGACGACCAGACAACGGATTTATTTTCTTTTTAGGGTTCCGTACCCAAAGGGTAAAAACGAACCCTATTACTGAGACTTCGCTGTCAGTCTGTCCGTCTATCCGTCTGTCACCAGGCTGTATCTCATGAACCGTAATAGCTAGAAGGTTGAAATTTTCACAGATGTATTTTTTGTAAATTCATACATAATTATTCCTATGCGTAGTTTCCTCCTCGTAAGTCCTGATTTGGTAAAAATATTGGGATCAAAAGTACCCTATGTCCTTCTCCAAGATCCCATCTATCTTTATATACCGACCAAAGTTTATCAAAAACAGTTCAGCGTTTTAGGCGTGACAACGTAACAGACAGATTTACTTTCGCGTTTATAATTTTGGCGTAGCGGTTATCGCGCTGGGACGGCAAACCAATAGTCGCCGATTCGAATCCCGCCGGGTAACCTCCTAAAACTTTGAAAGCATCTTTTCAAAAAGTCGTATTTGTAGAGATAAAACTCCGTCACACCTCTGTCCGTCAGATTACCTCGTTTGCCAGCGACGCGACAACCGCGACTCAGGCTAAAAAGCTTACAGTAGCACCACACCCCACCTGAAAATGCAGCCGAACAAATTCACCAAGGTTTTTATTTATGTTTCATAAACCGTGTACATAATATAGATAGTGTCTGCTACTGTTACTTTATTATTGGACTTTATATTCTTTTATTACTTTTATTTTTAACATAATACCTTTAACATAATAACTACGTATGGAGGTGTTTTAAGGGGACAGTCTACCTACTCTTTTCTCCATACAAACTTTACAAATGTAGTAGGCAGTTTCCTCCCTGGATAAAGATATTAAAAGAAATATGTTAATGTCATAAATAATTGATTGTATTAGGCGTTACTTTTCGGAACTCCATAACTACTCTGTAAAAGAATAATATTTAGTTTTTAGTCCCGACACCCGACTAGTGTTATAACACAGCGTGCAGTGTGCAGCTTGCAAAGAGCGGTGGGAGGGTGGTGCTCTTTGCAAGCTGCCCACTGCACGCTGTGTTATAACACTAGTCGGGTGTCGGGACTAAAAACGAAATATTATTCTTTTACAGAGTAATGTCATAAATTCCTATATCAGCCATGAACATGCCCTTACGTTTTGATATTTTTCATTTTCTATATTTTCTGAATTTTATTTCTATTCTAATTAGAAAATGAAAAAAAAAAAACAACTTCAGATCTAGGTTTTATGGCATAAACATATTTGCATATATTAACAGATTTCCTAATGTTTTTATCCAGGGAGGAAACAGTCGACTACGTCTGTATGGAAAAAGAGTAGGTAGACTGTCCTCTTAAGTTACAAAACGCCGAGATTTTCGTGAAGTTTAATGCATTTTAGGTTATACGTGTACTTATAACTGATGAGTCGTTGAGGAGGTGCGTCGCCGTAGCGTCGTGAATGCCTTTTGAGACAATTAAGCAGCTCCTAAACACAAATTCGCATACAAATTTTGTTTTAGAATCTACACAATTGTCTCAAATTTAATGCGTTTCAGTATCCGGTTAAATGTCCAGTAGCTACTGGATATAGGACCTAGGTGTTGCTAAGGCGTACCTATCACCCATTGTGCGCAGCGCAAAACCCATTGTAACTATCATTGCCTGCTTATCATGATGATCGTTGAGCTCAAAATCAATCAATACGCAGAAAACTACGGCCGCAGCAAAACATTATGTAGGTAAGTACAATTTAAGAACTTTAACTTCTAATATCGAGTAAGAAATTCTATTTCTGCAGTTCCAAAAATTCTAAAATACATTGTAAGTCACCGGTGGTTGTTTGAATGCAGGGGTTCTCAAGTGAGTTCACCCATTTAGCTACATTAGCGGTGGATCGTGCGACCGAATGTTTACCGCCCCTGCACTGACAGCCACGAAAAATATCTCTGCTGGATACGTTTTACTGGAAAAGTAAAATATTAAAATTAAAGACATTTTTCGGTATTAATCGCGTGGTGTTTAATACTTTTAGCAGATCGTGTCGAGATCTTTACAGGTCCCTTCTTCAGGATTGACCCAAAGGATCTGTAAAGGTCTATTGTATTGTAATTAAAGAATTACAATACAACGTCGCGAAAACTGAAGAAAAATCTAAAGTAAAATATGTTATTATTGTCTGGGTATTTGATACCTCGAAGGATAAGTGGTTAAAACATAAATAGAATAGAAACTATAAGGCACGAAGACTGTATAAAAAACAAAGAGTATGACAGATTACGCCTCATCAAGTCTTCGAAATGTTGGAAATAAATGGTAAAAAATAATAAAAGCAACGCAATTAAAACTTTATTTGTTTTTTTTCATATCTTAGATACCTACGTACCTATCTTGTGTTAGAGCCTTATCATACTAGCGGTTTGTGAGCTGTTTAGTTGCGGAGCGGGCGCGCAGCGTATTCGCCGCGGTCGCGTACGATCGTGTTTTGCACACTCAGTCAGAATTGATTCTGACAAGGAAACACTGCTGTTGGCTGTTTGATTCGAAGCTCATGTGAACGCAAGTGTACAAACTAATTAGTTTTGAAGCGGCGTACACGCAGGGCGACCGCGACGTCTTCGCCGCGCACTCGCGGCGAATCCGCTGCGCGCCCGCTCCGCAACTAAACCACTCACAAACTGCTAGTACCCAAAAAACGGGTCGAACTTCAGAAACCCTTGCAGTACTAGTAAAAATCACGTTGGTTGTACTCGTATAATATTAATTATATTCCTAGTATTTGTTGTTATATAGGCTTAAACATTTAAACTGAATAGCTATCACGGTTCTTGAGATACAGCTGTCGTGATAGACAGACAGTTATTCAAGTCTTGATACATTTTTGATACATTGTTTACATTATAAATAGATGGCATTACCCAGGGGTTAATGTATAAAAAAATACCTTATTGGCCATCAGATTCTGATACCCTGATACGGAAACCCAAAAATAGTATTTACTTTTGTAAAGACCTATTCAAATCCAGAGCGCTATCCATCTACGTTGAGTGTGCCACTAGTTTACAGCAATGCTCCGTCCACAATTCTTTCCTTGCCTATTTAGAGCTTCCTAAGAATGCCAGGTCGACACCAGTTCTATACATAACCTAGATTTTATTTATAAACGCTGCACGAAATCTTTTCTAGTTTTAAACTGAAAATGTTGCAGTTAAATGTATATTCTTTGAATAAGGATTTGTTTGGAGTTGGAATAGGTTCTAAACTCTTTTGTCTTCCTTCCTGTTTTTTTAAATGGGGGCAATTAGGTCATTTTCGGACATTAGAAGAGAAGGATGGTACTTCAAATTCTAATATCGGACATCTTACGAGTATTTCCTACTAATCTTATATATAAAATTTCCATGTCACATCTTCTTATATTTAAAATTTCCATGGCACAATGTTAGTTACCGTACTCCTCCGAAACGGCGCAACCGATTTTTACAATTTTTATAACTCTAATATCGGACATCTTACGAGTATTTCCTACTAATCTTATATATAAAATTTCCATGTCACATCTTATATTTAAAATTTCCATGGCACAATGTTAGTTACCGTACTCCTCCGAAACGGCGCAACCGATTTTTACCAAATTTTATATGCGTATTCAGTAGGTCTGAGAATCGGCTACTATCTATAATTAACTAGCTGACCCGGCGAACTTTGTTCCGCCTTAAAGGCAATAAATAAGCATTTTTTTTTAATCGGGATAAAAAGTATCCTATGTCCTTCTCCTGGCTCTAAACTACCTCCCTGCCAATTTTCAGCTAAATCGGTTCAGCCGTTCTTGAGTTATAAGTGGAGTAACTAACACGACTTTCTTTTATATACGATATAAGATAAGGCAAAACAACGTTTGCCGGGTCAGCTAGTAATATTATAATTACGAAAGTTTGCATAATAAATGTTTGATACCCTTTCACGCAAAAACTGCTAAACTAATTACGATGCAACTTTGAATGTAGATAGCTGGAGTTCTGGATTAATATATTTTTCATCCCGATATTCCAAAGAGATGCAGACTTAGGAATGATGTTATCGACATTATCGACATTATTCATAGTATTACCTACATAATGGACTAGGATTTTTATATTAAATTTTCTGAAGAAGAGCTGAGTAAGTATTTCTGGAAACATTACAGGAATAGTTGAAGAAGTTCCCCTTACGTTCTGCTCGCGTGTAGCTCCAGGAAACTCTACAATATGAAGTTCTTCGAGAGCTATATATAGAAAAAAATAATTTAAAAAAATTAAAAACCGACTTCAAAAAAAAAGCATTAAAAAAAACCGACTTAAAAAAACATAAAATAACTTCGCCTACGTACAGTGCCACCGACTTATCTGTTATGTAATCTGAAGTCGGGCAGCCAAACTACTTACAATCCTACTCAACCAACCCAGTAAATCTGCCCGACTTCAGATTACATAACAGATAAGTCGGTGGCACTGTACGTAGGCGAAGTTATTTTATGTTTTTTTAAGTCGGTTTTTTTTAATGCTTTTTTTTTGAAGTCGGTTTTTAATTTTTTTAAATTATTTTTTTATTTCATCCTTTTTAGTGTACTTTCAACTACCACTAAAATCATTAAAATTGTATCCATAACTTTTATCATTGAGGAGTTCTGTGATGAGAAGGTGGTTTCAGATGTGGAGATTCCGAAACCATATTCTTATTCATCGGTATCTATTCTTTATGGCCTTATTCTACTGGTGATAAAACATACGAATTTTGAGGAGCAATCCCGTTCATCACTCCGAAGATCCTCATCAGATCCTCACTAAATTTTTATGGAACCATCTCGGAGCTCCCACCTTTCAGTTTTAAAAGGAATCATCTCAATCGGTCAAGCCGTATTCGAGTAATCGATGAACATCCCTAAAACATAGGAATTTTGAGGAGCAATCCCGTTCATCATTACGAAGATCCTCATCAGATCCTCACCAAATTTTTATGGGACCATTTCGAAGCTCCCACCTTTCGATTAAAAAAAGAATCATCTTAATCGGTCAAGCCGTCTTCGAGTAATCGGTGAACATACATAAAAAAAAAAAAAAAAAAAAAAATTATACATACAGACGAATTGAGAACCTCCTCCTTTTTTGAAGTCGGTTAATAAATGAGAGCAAATTAGGTATTACAGTTATTACAGAAATTGTGTTAAGACCGTATTAAGAGCACTTCTCATATTAAAATTCAAAATTCAAAGTACTTTTATTCATTCAGATATTACAATATATCTCTTTGAATCATCAATTATACCTATAATGTAATCTACTGTGTCTTCGGAACGCGACCTCCAATGAGAAGAAGATACAAGAAACTCATGGGGTTTGTTTTTGTACATTATTTTTTTTGCAGTAATCATGTGATTTACATTGTCGCATATTTATTTTTGAACAATAGTAGAACTGGAGCAATAATCTATAGTACCATAATATATTGTCTTATTAATAAACGAGTATAAAATCTTACTCAGTTTACCGTTTGTAGATAATTAACCCCCGACGGAAAAAAAGAGGGGTGTTATAAGTTTGACGTGTCTGTGTGTCTGTCTGTCTGTCTGTATGTCTGTCTGTCGGTCTGTCTGTCTGTCTGTCTGTCGTCTGTGTATCTGTCTGTGGCATCGTAGCTCACGAACGGATGAACCGATTTGAATGTAGTTTTTTTTGTTTAATAGGTGTCATTTGCGCAAGTGTTCTTAGCTATGTTTGATCGAAATCGGTTCAGCCGTTCATAATATATGTTGGTTGAAGCTCGGAAATAAAAACCGAATGTTTTCAAATATGCCCGAGTGGGATATCAAATAAAAGAGCATGACTGTTGTGACAACAATATGCAAGTTTCATCAAAATCGGTTCAGCCGTTCAAAGTATATGTAGGGTCAAACTCGGAAATAAAAACCGAATGTTTTCAAATATACCCGAGTGGGGTATCAAATAAAAGGACGTGACTTTTGTGACAACAATAAGCATGTTTAATCAAAATCGCTTTTACAAAAAGGGTGAAATAAAAAAATTAAATTAAAAATTTAAAAAACCCCCGACTCGGGAACGTAAGGTGCCACGTACCTACTCAGAGACATGAAATTTGTTTTCGGCTTATTATTTTTGCCATTTTAAAGTTTAGTTTTGTTTTAACTTTGAAGATTTTTTAAGTCGGGGGTTTTTTAATTTTTTTTTAGATTAAAATTGTCGCGGTCGCCACGGCCGGTGTAACCCGTTGTCGAAACGGCGAAGTAATTTATATTTTTTTTAAAAGAAAGTCGTAAGTTCATATGTGTTAGTTACACAATATATAACTCAAGAACGGCTGAACCGATTTGGCTGTAGCTTAGAACCAGGAGAAGGACATAGGATATTTTTTTGTTTTTAGAGGGCAGTAGTAGGGTAGGGTAGTGGAGTAGTTCTAGGTTTTTTTTTTATTTAACGGGCAGGACAACGTCTGTCGGATCATCACTAATATTATCACCATCTTTCACCATTAGAAAGCTACATTCACTCTGAGTAATATAGGCTACTTTTGATCCCGATATTCCCACGGGAACGGGACTTACGCGGGTGAAACCTCGGGACGCTCTGCTAGTAATTAATAATACGGACAGAAATCGTATAAGTTTAAAACGTGTGTGGTGTAGCTTAACCGTGTTTCGTCTTTTACTGTGACAAGAAGTTTAATAAAAAGAAACATATCCCAATAGTAACTACTTTAGTCTGCGTTTGTTAATATCTGTGATATGTCCTAACACATTTTTCTTGTATTTTCGCGATGTTGAATTGAAATTAAACTCATTTTTCCGGTCTGTAAAGATCTCGAAACGCAGGGCATTGACAAAAAGCTTACTATAAAAAAAAAGAATTATCGCAATCGTACTTCATACATCCACATACACACATACAAGCAATATACGGGTCGAATTAAGAGCCTCCTCCTTTTTTTGAAGTCGGTTAATAAAAGCAACACGATTAAAACCGGAAAAAATAGTTTAATTTCAAATAGTAAAAAGTTTCAAATACATTAACATACAAAAAACGTTAAAAACCTAGTAAAATTACATCCTGGACAAGATCCAAAATTTCTCATTGAAAATTTGCAAAAAAGATACTGTAAAATTAATTGGGAATTGAATGACTCGTTACTCTAACAAGAGAGGACCTTTGAAATAATTAATTTCAGTACGAACACAACAACTATCAAACTATTTGATATCTTATTTTGGTTAGCATAGAGTTTGTTTTCGAATACATAATGTTGCTTAGTAAATTTTTCGAAGAAGCTTCATTTTCTTAACTCTTTGAGTTTTTTTGTAGCCCGTTGAAAATGTAACGCGGGAGTTACGATTTTAAGTTGGCTGAAAAGACTTGAATGAGTATGTTCTATCTATACAGCTATTATAGTGTCTTTTGGGAATGGTATCTAATATAAGCCAAATATCAACACGCAAAATCATCATCTTCATCTGGTGCCATCTTCTAAGGAAGGTCGGCGGTCAATTGGTGAAAATATTTCCGATCTTTTGCTGCAGCTTTGTGTTGTTGGTAGTTGAGGCCAGTCTTTTGAGTCGTCGAACCACGTCCGCCAAAATCAGTCACAGAAAAAAACGCTAATGTGTGGGCTTGATGGAAAGCTATGTGTTGCATATTTATGCGATTTCAAACCTACTAGATAACGCAGGCGTTTAACCGCAATACGTTCTAAGCCAAAAACACAGAACAGCACTAACTCTAAACCCTGATCTCTAAAAGCTACTAAACAAAACATCTCCAACGACAGTAGGTTAAATAATTACAATAACGTCGTAAGCCAAAAACCATCTTTAACTAACGAGCTGCCAATTGGTCCAATAACAGTTTAGGCACGGAACCAACTGTAATCATATTCATGTACGTTTTCTCTTCAAAGCTAATGGGGAAGGTCTTTGGCTTTTTTGGAACGGCGTTCTTTAGTGAGACGCGGATTGTGGATGTGGAGGGGTTGAATTTCTAACGTAACTGTATGCTTCTGGTTGTCAAACTTCAAATAAAATGATGTAGTTTTAGGACACAGATCGTTTCTTAAAGTAGTAGTGTATAATGTGGCTAACCACATTATACACTAACTAATTAGTTTCGCTGGGCCTTTTCCGCACTTAGCCTCACAATTGGGCGTGATTTCTTAGAGGGGCTAAGTAGTAAGACGAACGGGATCCTACTTCAGATTGGCGAATATCCCATGCCTTCGGACCTAGGTTTTCCGTTTTCCGGTTTAACTTTTTCTTAAAGAAAAAGACATTGTGTGCCTACATAATGTAAAGACTACGTTTGAAGTGCTAAGTAACAACGTAACAAACTAAATTTTTCATAAACTCTTCTCTTTAAACTAATATAATTTGTTTTAAAAAAAAAAGTTGTCTTAACTTCGACTTAGCGGGTACTATTGTACCCGTGGCGAAGCAGTCAACGTGCTAGTTGGGATTACTAGTAGTCGCGGGATCGAATCCCGCGGGGTGCGAATTTTTGGAATAATTTTTCAAGACCACTATTTTTTAAGTTTGGTAAACACTTCAAATAATGTTAGTTAACACTTTTGTACTCATATTTACCTTTTTCCGGGTTTTATTCGAGTGTAAAACAAAACTCATCCTGTGTGAGTCAGACTCGCACTTGGCTAGTTTTATTTAGAAGATATTTTTGAGATTTGAGATATTTATACTAGCGACCATCAGACAATTTGTAACAAACTCCACTATTATTTAAAAAATAATTATCCTAAAAACAAAACCTTCTTTAGTTTTGTTTCCTCTAGTTACAAGAGTCGAGTAAGCAAATAAGCAATTAAGAAATAACGATTGCAGCGCAAAGGCCCTCGTAAACATGCATTTCACTCATTCATTTATGTTTAAAGCGCTACAGCGGACTAGTACTAGGTACCTAATTCAACAGTGAAATACCTAGCTCATCAACTAAAATGAAGAAGAAGTAACGCGGCTAATGTTTAAACTACACGGTTCAACATTAAAAAAAACTTAATTGAAACCAAACTGAACTTATAAAACATAAAAAAAATTAGAAACTAAATTAAAACTAAAACTGAATAAAATAAAACTAAATTAAATCTAAATAATCTAAACCCTTGGTGGAGGAAATGTCCTTCTGTCTTCAGAGGCGCTTATTTATCAACTAGATTCGAAAGGTAAACAAGGAATCCTTGTAAGATGTCTGCCTATATCAGCACTCAGCATCGATTGTGGATAGATAGATACATGTTTTATTACACCAAAACTTAAATTGCGCAAATATTATAAAGAAAAACTTAAATCAAGTGTAGCATAAAGAGCAACTGGGCGGCCTTATCGTCGAAGAGCAAATTATCTCAGGAACGGGTTGACTTAAGCTAGTAATACACGGTTCAACAACATTGAATTCGCTCTGGTTGAAAGGCACAAAAATGTATGAAGAGTGATAAAACGATGACATTGAATCATTCGCTTTTATGTTTACACGAATCAATTTTGGATGCTTCATCGGACGGCTCGGTTAGGGGCAGATATGGACGCCCCTAACTGTCATCACCTACCAATTTCAATTTCAATTTTCAAACTTCTTTATTGTCTTAAATTTTTAACAAAACAGTACATAATTTAAATACTGATATAAAATAATTTTAAATCTACTTTGTCAGGCTAAAGTCGCCTACAAAAGTTTAATATAAATAGGTAATAAAAATACTCTAGCTCATTATAACATGAAATTACATTAAAATAGATAACGTGATTTGCGAGATTTTAGTATAATCTACGCTTATGATAACAATAGGGGGTAGTTAAAATGTATTGCACCGAGTCAAAGTACTCGACGAGTAGCTTGGAGTGCAACCAGAACTAGAGAGCCCCCCCGTCCCCCGCGCCCGTACGCTCACTGGGCACTAAAGGGGAAGGTGCGAGCGGTTAGGTATGTGCGGCGGCGTTGGCCGTGCGCTTGCACACCGGTTGGGTGACGTCGACGGGTGGGAATAGGAGATAGTGATGGGGCAAGCGGTGTGCTTTAGGTCAAGTCGGATTTTGTTGTTTTGCATATATTGGCAATAAGTGGATTTTTATTATGTTTATTTTTATCATAGAAATGCTTTGTTAGTTTTAAGATAAATTGTGCCAATGGTTGAAATTTTATTTTGATGTGTAACTTGAATAGATTTGTTTTGAAAGGAGTATTATACGCAATTTTTAATGCTTTATTTTGAAGAACCTGTAGGAATTGGTAATTTGTCCAACATGTGCTGCTCCAAACTGGACAAGCATATGTTATACATGGCCTAACGAGGGTACTATAGATTTTGAGTTTCATGTGGGGGCTTAGACAGTTTTTACGATTTAAGATCGGGCTTAGTGCGCCCATTGCTTGTGCGCCCTTAACCCGCAAGTTCTGTACATGCTTGGTCCAGTTCAACTTATTGTCCATAGTAACACCTAGGTAACGTACAGAAAGGCTCCAGGGGATAGCGTGTCCCCCTATTTTTAATGTACGTTTAGGTAGTTGACGGTGATCTATACATATAATAAAATCGTAACTTAGCGGTGTCTGTTTTTGGAAGATATAAAAAAAAGATAAATTGTAGGGGTATCTATTAACGCATTAGAACCTATTTTTCTGTTTTTCTGGTTGTCTGTTTGTCTGTTTGTCTGTTTGTCTGTTTGTGTGTGCCTTTGTGCCCGCTAATCTCAGAAACGGCTTATCCGATTTTGACCAAATTTGGTATGCAGATAGCTTTAGACCCCGATTAACATATAGGGTACTTTTTATCCGGATATTTAATCCGGTTATCCGGATAAAGTGTTTTTTTCTGTTTTTACCTGATTAGTTTGAATGTTGTATTGAAGAAGTATGTTTTGTGGAATCAACACATGATTAACCGGATATCCGGTCGAAAATAAAAAAAACCGGATATCCAGTTTTTTTGCAGGAAATTCCTAAATTACCGTATACCTATGTATATCCACATATCCGGATCCTTCGGACATACGGAAATTCTTTATAATGGCTGGTTTTAACCGACTTTAAAAAAAAGAAGAGCTGCTCAATTCTACCCGCATATTGTTTGTATGTGAATATGTTCACACGCGGTACTCCGGCAAATAAAGTCCGGTTTCGATCATTCTTTTTTTATTTGGAAAGTGAGAGTCCCGAGTTGGTCTCATAAATTGTTGGTGAAGATCTGATGAGAACCTTCGGAATGATGAGCAGAATAGCATCTCACAATGATGTTAATTACTAATTTTTGGACTTCCATCAATAGAATAGGCTTATAACTAACTTAAATCGGCTAGAAGAACTAGGTACAAATTGATGAACCACCTGAAACCACCTTCTCAAAAATTTCTCAGTGATTAAAGTTACGGTTACAATCTTGAAAATGCAATAAAATGGATTAAAAAAATATATCTGTAATCGTGCAGTTTTACTGGGTAGATGCAGATTGCATGTAGTTTACGTGGCACAATGGCAGCTATGGATTCCGAGTCGTGGGTTCCGCGTTCGAATCACAGACCGGTGCATTCCCTTTTTAAGGAACGGTGGCCTACCGAGCCGAGTGATGGCTTCCGATTCGACGGCTGCGCGTTCGAGTCACGAGTCCCGGACACGACGTTACGTTTTACCCTCCAGATGGTCGTCCACCTTGCCGTTGTGAGGGGACTCAGTAGCTGAAAGCTAAGAGCGCACGAGGTAGGAAACCGGGCTTGCCTGGCTTCTAACCCGTAATCTCGCGTCAGCGGGCTCGGGCTTCCGCAAGAAAAGGCCCGCGTGGTAGACAACCACTATAAAAATCACCTCAGCCTCTGGCGGTGAATTGGAGGGGGGGGGGGAGGTTATCACCGGCTTTGGGGACCTCGAGACGGTGGCGTGACCGTGCCGAGGGAGGGGAGACGGAGAGGGGTTGTCTATCGGGCAGATGCAGAGATGAGGCTTGGAAAGGCCGTCGTTGTCGGGATGTAGTCCATGAGGAATTTCCACTGGCTTTGACACTTGTGGAGCGAGGGACACCATGGGGGTTTACATTATAAGCCTATGGTAGGGAGCCCAACGAGATTGGCCTGACGGCGACGGACATTAGCCACGTAAAAAAAAAGATATCATGTAGTTAAGCTGCCCGACTTCAGCTTACATAACAGATAAGTCGGTTGCACTGTATTTAGGAGAGCTCAATATTATTGTTTTGTCCTTTATGTTCGAAGTCGGGTTTCGATTTTTTTTTTTTTCGATAAAGGCTACTTCTTATAAGCATGCAACACGTTACCCACCGCTGCGCTGTGCTAAATCTACACTTAAATAGACTCTGCCATGATTATCTTCTGCTCAGCAACATACTTCCCTGGTCGTCCGTTCAAGCACAGCGATGGGTAGGTAGTCCGAAAAACGCTGACGAAGTCGCGGGCACAGCTAGTGTGTAAATAAGATGGCCTCCGTTTTGGATTCGTTTAATTTGAGTTTCCATTTCGTAAAATATTCATAAAGTAAGTCAATTGAAAATTGTAAGCGACCAATAATAATATCTAAATCGTCTGAAGTCGTATATGACGCAGTATCGTCAGCGAAGCAAGCGAGATTTGTACGTGGTTGTTTGGGCATGTCAGCAAGGTATAAAATAAACAGATAAGGGCCTAAAATAGATCCTTGAGGAACACCGGCTGGCACAAAATGGCGTGAGGACTTACTGTTGGCCAGGAATACCGAAAAACTGCGGTTAGATAAGTACGATTTAATAAGCTTGACTAGATCTAGCGGTATGCCTAGGTCAAGCATCTTGTGAAGAAGTCCTTCGTGCCAAACGGTATCAAAGGCTTTTTCTATGTCCAACAGAAACATACCAGTCGATCTTCTAAGGTTTAGATTGTGTGAGATGTGTTCTGACAGCCGCGCTAATTGCTGTGGACAAGAATGATTGGACCTAAACCCAAATTGTTCATCAAGAATAAGGTTATTAGTTGCTGTAAGGAGCCTTGAGTAAATTATTTTTTCAAACAGCTTACCTATAGAGGGTAACAAACTAATTGGTCGATAATTAGTGGGAATTGAGTTATTTCTGCCAGGTTTCTTGATCGCAATCACTTTTGCATTCTTCCAGTTATTGGGAAAATATCCTAGGCAAAAGCAACTATTGAAGATAAGAGTAAGGAACACTACTGCCTTCCGAGAAAAGTTTTTAAGTAGGTAATTCGTTACTTCATCCTCGCCAGGTGACTTGCGTAATTTAAGGGTTTTTAGGGTTTTGCAGATCTCAGAAGGTCTGACTGGGTTGGGGAAGCCAGTAATGCAATGTTCATTGATCTTTTGTAGGGACAATTTAATTTCAGTGTCTAAACTAGGAACAGTAGACATTAGAGTGAGTTTCATGTTGCTTAAGAAGGCAGATGCGAGGACCTCACACTTTTCAGATTCAGAGGTGACCAGTGTGCCATTGCTGCTCTCAAGAGGAGGAATACTGTGCGATCTGGGTTTTAACTTTTGAGCTAGGCGCCAAATGTCATTGCCGGGGTTGTCAATTTTCGAGAGTCTAATGTTCCACTCCCTGTCCAGATGTGCCCTAATTTGATCCGATATGATGCCACAAATTCTGTTTATTGATTGACGAATGCTTCTTTTGAGGTCGCTTTTCGGCAATTTATGGTCTACTCTGCGTAAATAGTTTTTATGTGCAATCAATCGTCTTATGTGGTAAGGTAAGAAAGTCTTACCATCACGGCCTATTAGGCGAGAGGGAATTGCTATATTTCTAGCTTTGATTATAGTAGACTGTAAGTGGATGACGGCACAATCCACATCCTCAACCGACTGCAAGGTACCCGATGTCAAGTGAATGTTGTCATCAAGGACAGACCGGTAAAGCTTCCAGTCAGCTTTGTCGAGGGAAAATACGTGTAGTTTTTTCTTACATTGAAGACTGCCGCCGACGGTGAAGAAAAGAGGGTAGTGGTTAGACGAGAGGGCCACAACTGCGTCAACGTGGCTGATTGTGTTTATATTGCGACATAGAATCAGGTCAGGGATGGTAGGATTTTTGTCGGCAGAGTAGTTGATCTGTGTAGGTGAGTTCGCAGAGAATATAAAGTAGTCATTTTGCAGCATGTGCCCGAACAGAACTCTGCCACGGGTATTCGTATAGCTGCTGCACCAGTGACTATGGTTTGCATTGAAATCACCTAAAACAATAACATGTTTCGAAAGACCGAATAATATGTCAAGATCGCTTTGCAAAATCGGCAAGTTTGGCGATTGATAGACACTAATTATTATATGTTCAACATTGGATAATTTAACCGAAATACCTACAGCTTCAATATTCTTGGTCGTTGGTATATGGATGATAGAGTGATCAATGCATTGTTTGACTAATATAGCCACACCTTGGCCCCTACCGCTGGGATGCTTGTCATTACGATGACAGTCATACCCTGGAGTCGAGAGAGAAACATTTTGCGTAAGCTTTGTTTCGCAGATTGCTATGATGTCGACAGGAACAGATTTTGTGGCAAAATACAAGAGTTCATGAATCTTGGCACGCACGCCATCGGCGTTCCATGAGAGTACCCGCATTGTTTTAGTATTAATCACCTACCAGTAATCTCCAGTCTCGTAAACAAGCCAGTTGAAATTACTGGCGAAATATCAACCTCAATGAAAAAACAAGTTTAAACATGGTAAATACCCCGTTGTATAATAATATTCGTTCAAGTTGAACGGAAAAAGTGAACTGTGTAATTTTGGCTTTAGAAGTTGAAATTGATTGGAAGTGAAAGTTGCGTCGTCTACTCCCAACCTTAAACGGTAAAGAACCCGCCCATCCACTAATTAGGATCCGTTTAAACGTTTAAAAGTAATCGTATTTTTGTTTCTAACTATGTATTTAAGTGGAACGGTGCAGTTTTCAGATTACTTTATATCTACGTACAGTGCTTTTCACAAAAGCAGTCCCGCGGATCAAACTGGAACTAAAGTTGGATCTTTAAAGTATAATTTATTCATTTAAACTTACATTAAAATTACAAACAACTTATAAAAAATAAATTGTTCCCATTTTTTTTCGATAAAACGTTTTTTTTTTTTAATTTAAGACTGGGATCTAACGCTCTGGTCCTTTACTGACTATTCAAAACGATCAACAGAATACTTATTATTGAATAAACATATTATCGAATTTTGAATATGAATTTTTGCGTTTTTTATTCAGGAACATGTGTTAAATCGTCCTCTACAATTAAAATTATAGATGGGTTTCCGTTTTCAAATTTCGAACAAAATAAAACTTCGATTTAATAGTTGACTATAGATACACTACGCAGATTTTTCTGACTCAGACGTAGCTGACGTTTCGTACTGTAAATGCTTGAGTTAGGCTATCTATAGGCGCACTGATTGGTTTCTGTATTTCGACAAATCGACACAAATCCGCCTAAGTGCAGACAGCTAATCAATTAGGTATATAAAAACAATAAAATGTCCCAGATCTTATCTTTTCTTATCTTTTCGTATGTACAAATTGTGTCAGTTTAAAAAGTTAATTTTAGTCTGGCAACTGCGGGCAACGCTGCGTCCGAGGACCTTCTTTCATGAAAAGTACTTTACATAGAGGCGGGTGGCGGTTCGTGCAACGCTTTATTTACGGTGGCGTTTATAGCCTACTACAATTGTTGTTCAGTAACAACATTGAGATGTTTTATTTTAAACCAAAACGTAGTAGGTAGTATATTATGCGTGCGAGAATACGAAATAAATGTATTCAAGGTAATTTTAGTAAGTTTTCGTGTTTTTTTTGGAGTTCCTCCGTACCTAAAGGGTCAAAACGGGACCCTATTACTAAGACTCCGCTGTCAGTCTGTCACCAGGCTCTGTTCATGAACCGTGATAGCTAGACAGTTGAAATTGTCACAGACTAGGCTAGGTAGGTCACAGACGCAGTTTCACCCGCGTAAGTCCCGATCCCGTGGGAATATCGGGATCAAAAGTAGCCTATGTTACTCAGGGTGAATGTAGTTTTTTAATGATGAAAGAGTTTTTGAAATCGGTCCAGTAGTTTTTGAGTTTATTCATTACAAAAATACAGACACACACACACACAAATACAAGTCTTTCCTATTTATAACATTAGTGTAGATGTAGATGTAGAAGTGTAGATCATGTCTGTCTGTCACTTTCTGATAACTTAATGGTCAAACGCACATCTGTGTCTTAAAAAAAAGAACGCTCTCTTCAGGTCAAAAACATAACTTTCCCACAGTGGCGTACGGTATAAAAAAAACTGCCCTACTTTCCCTATTTGACGATTCAATTGGTAATACAGTACCACAACCCGGGATACAAAGATACCCGCTATACAAAGGGATTTTAATTAAAATGGAGTCTGTCTGGCCCGAGCTAAGTCTCTACATTTAAATTTGCCGGAGCGAAACGGGACTGTAAAGAAACGCTTCTTTGATTGTGTTTTAGTTAATTGAAATATGTGTTGCTGATAGAGATAAAACATTTATCCCAGTCGTATTCGCGTATTAGATGACCCGGTTGTGACCATTGACTCGTTTGTGTGGTCATGTGAGATTTAGTGTTGTAATTTTTTTTAATTGTATGTATGGGCCAACGTTTGACCACCATCACACCTGTTGGTAAGTGTAAATGCAGTCTACGGAAGCACGCGACTTCAATTCACACGCGACTTAAAGCATAATAGGGGAAATGAATAATCAGAGAAATAATAAGTAATACGGTTTATTGGCATGCTCCCCACTAAAAGGTCCCCACCAGTGGGAATTAGTAATGCTATTCAGTAATGTATCGGGCAATTTAATTAAGCATAATAGGGGAAATGAATAATCAGAGAAATAATAAGTAATACTATTCAGTAATCTATCGGGCAATGTCATTGAGGAAACGTCTTCAGATGAAAAGTGTTTCGAAATAACGCAGGGAACCTAAATCATAGACCTCTATGATGTACGGTCCAGTTCAAATGAAGTAAAATTAATTTATGATTGACTAGCTGGAGAAACTCCTAATTTTGATCGTTGATCATGAAAGTTCAAGGATTTTTACCCTTTGTTGACTGCTGAAGTTGTAATCGCAAATTGTTTCAAAATTTGAAAAAAAAACGCGTCTGTGTGAGCAGTCAAAGAGAGTGACTGATTATTGTTAAATGGAAAATAAATAATACTTATGGGATTAATTAAACGACATTTCAATGAAGTAATATGAATTACAGAAACAAAAATTAAGGCGTCTACTAAATGATTCGAAATCGGAAGAGCTGTTTTGAAACTTCCTAATTAGTAAAGTCTAACTGTAACAGTAAAAACACCGATGTACACTCTATTGTACACGTTACTATTTGATCTCTAAGGTGTTACGTCAATTTTAGGCAGCGGGTCAACTAGCGTAAGATTGGCTGAATTGTTTGGACTACTTAAGGCGATGTTAAATAGGCTGCCACATTGTTATAAGAGATAAATAGAAAACTATAGTAGGTAAGTATATTACATTACTAGCGAGTAGATTTGACGGTAGTTTTCAGTAACTTTTTAGAACAATGAGAATAACAAATTACATATCAGTCTTCCCGTGAACAAGAGGTCTGGAAAGACTTTGAAACTATATTATGTACAGATTCTACATCTACAGAACTCTCTGCCGATTAAAAAATCAGTTAGTCTGCGGGCTCTAAAATAACCTTGTTAGGAACTTAATTTGATTTGCACCTAAAAATAACTTTTACAAAAGCGTGATTGTAAGGTAAGAGAATAATGAAAACTCGAACGAAAAGTAAGTAATTTAATGTTGGTGCACAATCTTTATGGGTAGCGTAGACTACGGACATTTTTGTCGACCTAGCGACCTGCATGCATAAAAAGTATATAAGTATATGCGTGTGTATTTGGTGCGCCTTCACGCATAAACCTTATTGCAATGAAACTGGATAATAGGTAATATGTAGATAGCAAATAGGCTACTTTTAGCTGCAGGGGTGCTGCTAATTCTCAATATATGGCAAACGATCGACCAATATCCAAATTTAAAAAAATGGTAGATATAAATGGGAAAGGCAGAATTAGCAAAAAAAACTAACGACCAAAAACCACCCGAATGAGACTTTTAAGCTATGTTTACAGGTCTGATCCGTCCCGGTACCGTATCGGTTACGAGGACGGATGGGACCTACCCAAATAGAGCTGTCAGCAAATAAAGTCATTTTAATTTCAATCCAAATTCGCGAAAATAGAAGAAAAATCTATAGTGAGTGCAGTCAGAATAAAAAGAGAAAAGATATACCTAAGTACCTAAAATTGTTGGCAATACCAGCAAAACTAAAGATTTGCGTACGGCGCGTACGACGCAAACGACGCGCGCGGCGCGTACGTTGCTGATGATATATGTGCGATCACCTTTCTCTCAGTTTTCGTCGACCGACATTTTGTTCGATGATCTGCGATGCCCTAGGAGTTTTTGTTCAAGTTAAGAAACGAAAATTTGTCCAAATAAAGAAAGTTTTAGATTAATGACTTGTAAATAAACCTTCACGCAGTTTTCCTTCTTTTTTTATTAACTTTTTTTTACGCAAAACAGCTATTTTTACCCGACTACGGCGAAACTAAAAGGAAGGGTAATGGTTTTGGCAATATATGTGTGTATGTTTCACCGTAGCGCCTAGAGTACGAGCCTACTTTGGAATTTTATCTTCTCTTCCTTTCTTACCTATTGAGAATTAAAATCGGTCCAGTAGTTTCGGAGCCTATTCGTTACAAACAAACTAATAAATCTTTCGTCTTAATAATATTAGTATAGATTTGTATAGAGACTTAGATTTATAATATTATACTAGCTGACCCGACTTTGTTTTGCTTTAGACCCAAAAAAAATGGAAAAAAAAGTATCCTATGTCCGTTTCCTGGTTATAAGCTATCTCCTACCTATTTTTTATCCAAATTGGCTTGGCCGTTTTGGAGTTATAAATAATGTATGTAACTAACATGACTTTCTTTTATAGGATAAGATATACATACATAACATAGAAGAAATATTAGATAGTTATAGTAAGTATAGATAGATACCTAACATATTGATAGATGAAAACAAGGCGTAATAGTGCACTCATTGCAGCGCCTTAACTCACTTCGTAAATTCTAGGTCACGATCTACACACAGCCTATCAATTTTGAACTCTATGTACTAAACAATAAGTTCTAAATTGTAAATGTAAATTAGTTGGGACGCGCGAAGTGTGCGGGTCAAATTAACCAATATTGACGACGCAGACTGTGTTGGAAACTAGGCGTGCCACGATACTGACTCTGAGGAAGAAAAATTCGGAGAAGGTAAATAAATAAGTTAATATTGCACGACACCTAGTGCTAACCCCAAACTAAGCACTAGGTGCCTACTATAGGTACCTACTAGACAACGGATATACTACATATTATAATATTTTTTTTGTAGATACATAGAAAACACCCAGACAAGAAACAAATAATTATTTTTAAGCATAAATACTTGCACCCCGCGGGAATCGAACCCGCAACCTTCTGCGTTGTAGTCTGGCCTTCCCCCGACGAGCCACAGAGGTCGTCAAAATAACATAAATAATAACATTTCAAAAACTTTAACCCTATTGAATTTCATCATCATCAACCGATCGATGTTCCCGGTTGCATTCCTCTCTGGAGCCCGGGGTCCGGGTTATTAAACTTGATCCATCTGATTTATGTAGTGCAATTATTCAATTACCTGTAGGAACTAGGTACTTTACTGTTTATTGAAATTAAACTTATCAACACTCGAGACCTTTTCGAGTCACGTTCTAAAGAGTCGTTAGCCTGTACCGTAGGGACTCTGAATTCTGTTCCGAAGAGTACGGCGTTCGAATCCCGGGATGATGAAATCTTTTAGAATCAAGAATCAAGAATATTTATTGAATAACTGTGTACATTAAGGTGACATGGAAATGTGTTATAAGTATCAACAGTTTGTCCATCCCGGACATACAATATTATAGTAACTTAATCTAAGCATTGCTTCTAATTAAAAATTAACAATTATTAATTGTTAACATAATTAGAGTCAACAAATGAATCTTATGTAAAGTAAACATCTAAATCTAAATATTCTTTGACACTGTAGAAAGCCTTTGAGATCAACCATTTTCACCGTGTATCTATAGTTTATAATATGATCGAAGTCTATTGCGGAATAAGTTGCCTTCTAGCATTTTTATTTCTAATGGTAAATTATTAAATATTCTAATAGCAGAAACGAAGGTGCCTTTAAGATTTTGTCGAAGAAGTCGACAAGTTTTTCATAAATAGGAAGCCTTCTCCAAAACATATCGGTTCCCAGTGATTGCCAAACTGTTCAAGCGGCTAGACGTTTCCGAAGTTTACTGCTGCACAACCAACTTATTCAGAGAGCTGCATAAGTCTTCATTAAACCGACCTGAATGTTACCCACACAACTTATTAATAAGTACCATTATTTGGAAACAGATATTGAAGGAGGTCGTGCTAAGGATAAATCACTTAATTCAAAAACTGGCCAAGTGCGAGTCGGACTCGCGCGCGAAGAGTGATATTTCTATCACAAACGTTGTTGTAATTTACGTTGTTGTATGAGAGCTCTACTTAGATATTGGCTTTATTTATTTATTTGGAAACCTAACAGCTAAAAACAAAAACATAAAAACTGTGACTAAAACGGAAAGCCATTTATTAAGTACAATTACATTATTATTTTATACTGTTATTAGTATTTGTTGTTATAGCGGCATAATCTGTCTAGCTTTTATGGTCATTGATGTCAAAAATTTAACATCAAGAGTTTGCTAATCAGTAGATAATCTTTGATTCTTCTAGTATTATATCCGTTGTCTAGTCACCGTAACACAAGCTTAATCGCTTACCACGGGGCTAGATGGCGTTGTGTGTTGTTCACAGAATTTATTTATTTATTTTATTTTATTTATTTGACACTATGGGCTGTGCTATGGGTGCTCATTCGAAGCAGAGGCCTACTTACACTGGTTTTTAGTTTTGTATCAGGAGACTACGACTACGAAAATATAAACTCTTTTTTTCCTTTATTTGTGCTACAAGACCTTGCATTACGGAACCCTAAAAACAATTTTGACCAAAATGTCGCACAAACGATTTTACCATCGCTGCAAGGCGCACCAACTATTAGGTAAACTGTGGTTTTCCTTTAAGGCAACTAAACGACTAAAGGAACAATATGGACCAAATGTCCAAGTTTGCTTGAAGAGACCACCTTCTAAAGGTTGACGTTCTCAAGGCGTTTGCAAATTAGTTCCACTTCTGTTTGAAACTGCAAGACATAGGTACATTCATAACTTTGATATTAGTGTAATGGAGGTGTTTCACTAGACATTGTGCAATGTAGAACTGACATTGTGTACGAAGTTGTGAATACAAACAACTATGTATGTATTTCCATTAAACTAAATATCCCAACCCACTTATTATTATATACTAGAAGTGCCCGCGACTTCGTCCGCCTAATTTTTTTGGAAATATAATAGCCTTCCTCAGTAAATCAACTATCTAACACTGAAAGCATTTTTCAAGTCGGACCAGCGAATGGTCCCGGAGATTAGCGCGTTCAAACAAACAAACCCTTCAGCTTTATAATATTAGGTATACATAAATGCGAATACGTAGCTGTAAATACTTTGTATTCTTTTTTATTTTTCGAACTTTGATAATTTTCTTTCTTACTGGCCCTCAAATCTGACAGCATATTAAGCCACCAAAAATGTTTTACTAACTTACAGTACAGCGCTATGTAAATGGTCCATTAGCACTGACCTGAATTATATGGACAGGAGGTCTCGCACTGAATTTTGTGTCTATTTGATCTGCGCCATGTTGCGCTGTTGTCGCGCGTTTTCTATGGAAAGTGATGGTGACGCGTCCATAGAACTAATAGTTCCGGAGACGGTCACCATCACTTTCCATAGGAAACGCGCGACAACAGCGCAACATGGCGCAAATCAAATCGGCACAAATATCTAATGTAATTTTGTATGGTACAGCAATTCCAGCGTGCTTGTATAGTTTCATTTCAGTGTCCATTAGCCAGTTTAATACAAAAATGTTTAAATCATGTACTCTGAGCATTTACCTACCTACCTAATTTATTTGAAAACACGACAGAAGCGACGGACTGTCTATCAACGAAATCCCATCGGACCTCAATCATTTCAAAAGTAGGTTACTTACATTTAACATTATTTGAATTTTCTACTCTTTCATGTTTCATTGATATGGCATAAAGTAACTAGGGCACTTTCATTATAAATCACTTATTATTAACATAATATATTAACTTAAAACTTACCATTGAATAATACTAAAACTAAGCAAATTATTGGTACCTAACTTAAAAAATGTAGTGGCGATGACATTTTTGGGTAAAGTTGTAAGAAAATGTACTGTTTGGGAACATACACTTTCGAGGAAAGTGCCCTAAATCGGCAAGAGTACATATTGGGTAGCGGCATTTCACATTAATAGTGCACTTTTAGAGAAGGTGTACATTTTAGAAAAAGAGTTTTACGAGCCTAAACCCTGTGGATCAACGCACAGCCTAAACCAATGATAGTGTAGAGGGCTGAAATTTGAAGATAGATTTTTATATGATGTAGGTATTCGTAAGAAAGGATTTTTAGGGGATCGGGACTTACGCGGAAGAAACCACGGGACATAACTAGTTAAATATAAAACTAAATACCTGAAAAAATTCAAAAATATTTATTTCCAATTGGATTTTTTTTAGTACAATAAAATGTCGTCGGTGGTGCCCACTAGAGGCATAATGGTTCCCAAAATGTTTGCGGCGTTCCCACGTTCAACAGCAAGGTACTATAAAAAAGGCTATCTTTACCCCCAAAATAAACTTACTTATCTTGTTTAGCTATCTAAAAATACAGCACAGTATTTCCAAACCTTCCATCCCCATCAAACCATTCTAACTTGATCCAATCTACAGCAGTTCGGGTAAGAAACGGAGCATGAAGTAATGTACTTTAATACCCGGAAACTTTTGACTCATTACTATAGGACAAAGAGCTATGCCAGTTGCTAAAGCGAGAAAGTTTGAGCACCGCATGCCCGTTATAAACAGACCGTACCTAGGTATTTTGAAATAGTGCTGTTTTACAATTAAAATGAATGTGGTTTCGTCAGGGTTTTCTGCTGTGTTTTATGGCCTAGTTGTTAAAATGTGGAGTCAATGCCCTGGTTTCGTGGAGGGTTAGGTCGAGAGTTTCTTTTGTTGGGGCTTGTTTTATTGTTGAAAGGTTTCTGGTCTTTTTAGGGTTCGATAATGATGAAGGTGCCCTTGTAGTTTTGCTGTGACTGTACGTCGTACTATTCTTGTTATTTGTTTACTACCAACGCCCAGGTTTCACCCGCGTAAGTCCCGATCTCGTGAGAATATCGTAATTAAAAGTAGCAAATGTTAGCCACCTCAGGGTGAATGTAGCATTCTAATGGTGAAAGAATTTTTGAAATCAGTGCAGTAGTTTTTAGGTTTATTCATTACCTACAAACATACAGACACACACACAAGATTTGTTGGAAGAGAACACTTTTTAACATTAAGCACGCTGTAGTTAAATGAAAATAAATGCATTTCTAAAATCAGCTTTTAAACCTTTAATTTGATACCCCACTCAATATAGTTGAAAGGAAAAAAAAATTAGACCCCACATTATCCCATCTAAATAGCGTCATTTTTTTGTATTGCTAAAACACTCGCGTTGTCATTACGAATCGAATGACACCTCATATGCTAAAATCCATAGAACCGTTCAGGCTACATAGAGTGACAAACGAAATTGGAAACATACACACAAGCATACTCGCCAAAAACATAACACACCTTCGGCAGTCGGGTAAAAATAAAGAGTACCTAACTATTAAACAAACTCTGACGACAGCATCTCTTTACCAAAGTCACATCACATGCAATGCCATGCAAAGTTCCCGGAATATCAGGTGTTTCATGTGCAAAATTACTTACTGAACTAATTAAACATTCAAACCCAAGGAAGGGCGACCTGCATCATATTCCTGCATTTTACATAAGGTAGCTTTTCCACCAATTTCGCTAAAGACTTGCTCTGAAGATCGCTGTACACTATTGGTTTAAAGAGCTGGGCCAACATGTTGGGCCAATATATTCAGCATTCAGCTTCTGTACCTACACATTGGCTCCAAGGACGTGTACAGAGCTTACGAGCGAAAGCGTATTTTCTATGAAACCGAATCACGCTCATGTGCCCTCGCCCTAAGACTCCATCGTTGAACACTTGTAGCAGAGCGCTCCAAGATAAGACCCGTTTATGTCTCTCCAATGTTTGTCTAACACTATTTAATAGGTCAGTAATGTCGCCAACCACCATTATACTGACAAACTGATTTATTCGTATATCGGTAGGTACTTGTTTCTAGCCGCGTTCCCTGATTGTGAGTTACTGTAACATTTATTTGTTTAATCGGCCAATATTGTCGCCAACAACCAACATACCTTCAATATCTGCCAGCATTGGCCTAAAACGTCAGTATTTTTGACCAATGTGTACAGATGGCTTAAAGCGAACGTGTAAGGCACGCAAATGCATCGCTATCAAGGTAATTTTGCCAGACGCGTCCCGTACCCTTGACCGAGGGAATATATAACGCGGGCAACACTGACACACTGATTTATTCGTAGTAGGTACTTGTATCTAGCCCGCGTTCCCCGATTGTTAACTTTTCTAACACTCTCTGTTTAATCGACCAATATTGTCGCCAACAACCAACATACCACCAATAGATATCTACCAACATTGGCCAAATATATTAGTATGTTTGACCATTGTGTACAGAAAGCTTAAAGCGAACGTGTAAGGCACGCAAATGCATCGCAATCAAGGTAATGTTGCCAGGTGCGTCCCGTACCCGCGACCGAGGGAATATATAACGCGGGCAACACTGACAAACTGATTTATTTGTATACCGGTAGGTACTTGTACTCTTAGATGAAAACAAAAATAGTAGATACGATATATTCTAACATTGCGTTTCGAAAAACGAGCTAGAAACACCTACGTGCATTTACATAAAATTATTGTATTTAAAAACATTTGTCTTTAAGAATGATTCAGGCATTTGTAAATAAGCAAAAGGGCATTCTTATGGATTTCAAAAAGATAATCGCAGTGTGACAGCACGTGCTCACGCGACAACGGTTCGACATACGACTGAGGCTAGTGCGTCAGCTAGACGCAGTTTTATCGTCTCATTTTCCGAGACTAGGTAACGTATCTGCTGTTTTTTGTTTTCATCTAAGCTTGTACGTAGCCGCGTTCCCCGATTGTGAGTTATTCTGCAACACGCGTGGTAATGCTTGCGGCCCAATACTTTTCACGTTTTATTGCTTGTCTGTGAAATATTTTATGCCGTTTGTTTTACTTGTATCGGTTCGGGTGTCCATAGTTTTATGAATTTGATATATTCAGGGTGGATTTATGGTTATGATAGGGGAAAAGAACACAGTGAAACCTAGGTGTGACCGAATTTTATTAGGCAAACTATGATATAATAGTATAGGTTACCTGAAGTGGTAAGCGAAAAAATTCGTCTCGTTGGCTCGTCTTTTTTGTCGTTTGAGAAAAAGAGATGATTTTTTTTCCTATGACTTACCTACCTGCCTGGCAAATCACCATATCCACAGTAACCAAAACACATTAAAGTGGTTGAAGTAAGATTAGATAAGACAAGAACCCAGCAGCTCGACGGATACGCAACTGGACAGTCATCTATCTATACAAATATTATAAAGCTGAAGAGTTTGTTTGTTTGAACGCGCTAGTCTCATCTAAACGCTAATCTGTAACCGCTGCGCTCGCTGGTCCGATTTGAAAAATTCTTTCAGTGTTGAATAGTCAATTTATTGAGGAAGGCTACTTTTGATCTTGATATTCCCACGGGATCGCGACTTACACGGGTGAAACCGCGGGACGCAACTAGTTATTAAATAAGATTTGAAATGGATTTGAATGCTTGTAGTCGGGTCATATAATACAATACAAGCCATTTTGCTTAGATATGGCTACGGTTACAGCTCTCTAGTTAGTACCTACCTACCTGGGTTAAGAATGGTCATAGTTAGGTTTCACCGTAAATGTTCGGGCTCATAGGTGCATTTAGATTTTACTAGGCAGACACGTCGGACTTTATCTATAGCAGCGTCTCGCGATTTCACCCGCGTAAGTCCCGATTCAGTGCGAATATCGAAATAAAAAAATAAGTGTTTATCCAGATCTCCAGCTCTAGACATACCAAGTTTCATCGCAATCGGTTACGTACCTACCTAGTTTTTGCATGATGGAGAAACAAACATACCAATTCACTTACTTAGTAGGATTTTATCAGCGAAATTGATATAATTGGAAAAGTGGTAGATTGTATTTTAGAAATATAATAAAATGTTTGAAGAGAAACGTGTTTTGAATACCTACGTGTAGGTGAATTTTATCGAGTGGCATGAATGTGGCGCATATTATTTACAAGATTTTTTAACAATTGAGTAGATAGTTAAGTAAATTAAATAGTATGAGACTAGTTAAGTCTCGTGGTGTTACTCGAAAGTCCCGATCCCGTGGGAATTTACATATAAATCCTTTCTTTTTTCCCAATTTCAGTTTTCAATTTTCTGCGGTTTATGCTGTGCGATGATCAGTCAGTCAGTCAGTCAGTAAGGACAAAGCATTTTATAGATACCAATAGATTATTGCTCCGGTTCCACTACAGTACTAAATATGCGACAATGTGAATCACATGATCACTGCAAAAAAAACCCTAAGTGTCTTCTTCTCATCGGAGGTCGCGTTCCGAAGACACTTGATTATACTGACGATTCAAAACGATCATGTAAATATCTTATTCAATAAACAATTTTTTGATTTTTTTTATTCAAGAGCATTAAAACATTCACGACGAATCAATGAATGTCAACAAAATGGCGGTACCTAAATTAAAAAAAACACTTCTCACGCATTTCACACCAACGCAGCGTATTGTTTGTTTTTCCTGCATGCCTACAGAACAAGACACATTCCCCAGTCCAATCGGTCACGTTGTACCAACTGATAGTTCAACTTAGTTGGTAAGTCAGTGAATCTACGTACATCTGTGACAAAGGGACCAAAAGAGAATAACATTATGATTGACGACTGTAGAGTTTCAAACAATGATTTGCGAAGGGAGAAAACTTCGAATATAATTTAAACCCTTTGTCCGTATTTAAATTGATAATCTTAGTTGTGAAATTAGTCAAATTTGGTACTTATAGAATATAGAATGTCATTTTGTCATTCTGATAATTGTGTTTTGTGTAGATAAGTACCTACAGAAATTTTAAAGACATTTTTCGGGTTGAATCGCATGGTGTTTATTACTTTTAGCATTGTTTCAACGCTCAACGTTTAACGCCTTTTATTACATTAGAATGACAAATAATATCTCAGACAATCCTGAAGAAGGGACCTGTAAAGGTCTCGAAACGTTGAGCGTTGAAACAATGCTAAAAGTAATAAACACCACGCGAAAAATGTCTTTGATTTCTATCGACGAAGAGTTATCAAAATTATTTTCTCGAGCTCCTCTGTGCTTCGGAAGGCACGTTAAGCAGTTGGTCCCGGAAAATTTGAACTGTGTAGCTATAACGGTTTATTAGATACAACCTGCTGAAAGACAGACGGACAAACAGAGAAGTCTCAATAATAGGGTCCCGTTTTCAGCCGTTGAGTACGAGACCCTAAAAAAATAAATCATTGGGACCGGACCTTAGATGGCGGAGATATCCTGACCTGAATTTTATGGACAGGAGGTCTCGCACTGAATTTGCCTATTTGAACTGCGCCATCAAATCGGCACAAACATCTTAAGTCATGTTGTATGGTATAGCAATTGCAGCGTACCTACTTGTATAGTTTCATTTCAGTGTGTAACATACACAAAAACACACACTAACATCCAAATTGATAACCTCTTTCACTATGAAAACCCCCGACACGAAAACTCACGCCCACAAAACAATTTACTAAAAGACTGATATTAAAAATTATACAAAATTGCTGGATTAAAATAACAATCTTTAAAACCCACTTTTTGAAGCGTAGCGTAATCAAGAAACTGCCACGTTCGCAGTTTACCGTCGACAATTTGCTTCTGATGCAACCATTAATTTCGAGGTATTATCATAAAAATTGTCGTAAAAGAATATCGTGTGGCAACCACAACAAAAAGAGGTTTTATTCTGTGTTAAAAAAAACTGAATATGATTCCACACGGCGGTGGTGGCACCAATTAACAATGGCTTATGTGCTTGTTTTTCATTCTAGTTGTATTGGTATCTTAATAGCAATAATAATAAGTAATAAAAAACACATTTATTAAAAAAATAAAAAGGAGGTTTCGTTAACGAAAAACAAAAGGCAGAGCCATATGAGATAAGATGGCTTATTCCCGATGGTGCCATTCTTTTTTCCTATTCGGCTAAAAAAATACAGTTTGTCTTAACTTCCAGTTTGCCTGCTAACGTACTGTGTACGCAGGCACCGAATATCTAAACCACCAGAACAACAGCTTCATACAAGCCCGCGGCCGCGGCGGTAGGTACTCCACTACATGCGCAGCTATGTGTGCGTGTCTTATCACCGCTTACCACACGGTTTTGCCGAGGCCGCCCGAAACGCCTACTCGGCTTACGTACGTGAACCCGTCGGCGGACTGTCGGTGAGAGAGGTCACATACACATAGCTGCGCATTTAGTGAAGTACCTACGCCGCAGGCTTGTATGAAGCTGTTGTTCTGGTGGATTAGATATTCGGTGACGTAGGTACAGACTGTGTAGATTTAGAACATTTGGATGGGCCCTAAATAATAAATAATTATTACAGTGAGACGGGTTGATTGCTAAATGACTAGGAGGGATACCTCAAGCTCAATCCAACTCAAATTAATATAAAATTGCATTCAAAAACATTACTAGGTCAAACACAGTTTCAGTTCAAATATTGCTATTTCACTTCGTGCAGTGGACACTTTTTTCAGTATATTCTCCCCTACAGTAGATAATCTACGTACCTACTCGTATAGATACGATTTAAACAAATGAAACGATGAAAACGAATATTTATGTTAAAGCTACCTACTGTTGAAAATTGGTTCGTTACGTTACTGTAATGAGACGAAAGGCGTAAAATATGTGTATTTTATTGTCAATTCTGTTTCTTACTTTGCAATATTGCTTGTCGGCGAATATGATCCGTTCCCGTACGCATGTACCTACGAGTAAATGAATTATTTTATCGTAATTAATGAATAAGGCAAAATAATATCTGATTCGGATAATTTTAAGGGGTAGAAAAGAGCTTTTTTATCCTCGCGCCTCGTTGTATGCAGAAATCGCTGCTTTTCGGAGATGTGATAAATATCCCGATGCGGGTGAAATGTGGGTATATAATGACTCTCCGGTTATAATGACATCGAAGGGATTGTTAACCACACTATACATACTTCATATTTAGTTGACATTGTTTTGTATGTTTCCATGATATTCTGCGAAAGCCTTAACTCTCTAAGAGAGAGCTGCCTACTTTCAGAAGACGGTATATCCAAATCCAAAGTTTTAGCCTCATTCTCATAACACTTGCACTGTGCAAATTTCCACACTTAAGCGGTGGCCCAATAAAGCACTAAACGTGCAATCTTCTTAGTTCTCTCTGACGCACTCAGAGACGTTTAATGATTACTCAAAGTATCACTAAGTACAGATTTTCTTTTTGAAATCTCTACTTAGTGATAGTTTAAGTAAAAATAAAAATAAAAAAAAAAAAGTAAAAATTCATTTTCAATATTTGTTACTTAAATATAACTTTTTTAATGAGCAATACAGAGACGAGATAAAACACAAACACCCCGTACGTACACGAGCGGCCGCTCGGAATCAGCTGGAGTTACGTATGATGACCGGCGCGAACAATTCCTACGGCGAGCGAACTACTGCCTACCTTGTTCCTCGATTTATAAATAAACTACCTCCGGAATTGCGTACTTTTCAAATTATTAGACCCAACAATGTTAAATTAAAATTAAAGTCCTATTTCTTAGATAATAATATGATAGACGTCGTAGATTAGATAGTATAACATTTGTTACAAACCTCATTGGTTTTTTATAATGTTATTTAAGCAATTGTTTTTGTTTTGTAAATTTTTAGAAGATAAATAAATTAAAAAAAAAAAAAAAGTAACCATTAAACGTCTCTGAATGCGGCCGTTAGAGTGGGCAATGTAAAATCCACGAAGACGAAAAAAATATATCAATTTTAGTATAAATACCCTTAATAAGTGCTTGATGACGTATGCGATTTTCAGCGGGCAGAAAAGTTACTTTTCGTGAAAACCTGTTTGAAAAGAGACAGTTTCCAAGCAAGATGCCGAAAAACAATTTGCATCGAATCAAAGTGATGCAACTCATGCAACCGAAAGTTTTGTTTACCAGTGTCGTGTGTTCAAAGCTTAATGTCGCGGAATATTGCACGCTTTCGTTCGAGAACTTTCCAGTGTGCACCCTACTTTAAGTATTTGTTGATTTTGTTTTAAAATATTGTTTATCGAGTAAAGTTACCTATTATAACTTGAGAAAATTATTAATTGGGAAATAGTTTTTTCGATCAACAGATCGACCATATAAATTTCGATGTTCAGTGGGTACGGGATTCAATTTTTGGCTTATTTTCAAAATTTCGTACAAAAAATTTGATATCCATTTAATTCCCGATCTATATAAGCCGTGAAACGAGAAAAAAACGTTACACAAAGATTTTTTTTCTGTTTTTGCGATGTTCGATTGAAATTAAACTCATTTTTCAATTTTAAGGTTAATCTTGAAGAAGAAACCTGTAAAGGTCTCATAACGTTGAGCATTCAAAACAATGCTTAAAGTACTAAACACCACAAGATTAAAACTAAAGAATGGGTCCAATTGGAGACCCATTTTTCGGGTCCATCCCTTCTTCAGGATTGACCCAAGGAGGTCTCTTTGGGTCAATCCTGAAGAAGGGACCAGTAAAGTAACCTGTAAAGGTCTTGAAACGTTGAGCGTTGAAACAATGCTAAAAGTAATAAACACCACGCAATTAAAACCGAAGAATGTCTTTGTTTTGTTAAAAAAAAATGTTAATAAAGTTGACAGACTTTGTTACTAATTATTAACAAATCGTAGAGCACGAAATTTTGGCAATTGCCTTGTTGAGCCACGCGCAGTGTAGTGGTGGTGGTGTAGTGTTACGTAGTTTCCATAAAATAACGAGAATTGCAATTTTGAAAAGTCGTTACAGCTAACAACTTAAACGTACTCTATATAATTTAAAATGGCATTTGTTCGATTTTTTTCTCATTTCGAACAAATTCATTCGAAAACATTTAAAAAGACTATCGAAACAATAGCAAACTTTCCAACGTATTTGAAAAGAATGCAATTTACTAAGTTAACATAAGAGAGGAACTGTGAGTTACCAAAATTTAAACAAGATTGTTTAATTTAACCTCACGTTAAAACAAATAGCTACAAACTGCCACTTAAACTTAACTAAATAGAATGGACTAAATGAAAATTCCACGAAAAACCTAAAACCGCATTCATATAGAAAGCAAGTTACTGGCGGGCGTGGCGCCGACTTACCGGCGCGTAAAGCTGGGGTCTTACGCCAGCTTTACGCGCCTGCTGCTTACGATGGTATTGCCACCTACGATAACCGGCTAGTTACGCGGGGAAAAGTAGGAAAGCGGACCCCGGGCTCTCGAGAGGGATGCAACCGGGATCATCGCTCGGATCATGAAAGCTCTCACGGCCTGTGTTTTATCAGGCCAAACCGCGCCAGACTAGATGGACAGGCCGTGGGAACCGTACCGTCCGATGAAGCCTGCCGTCGCGCGAGTTGCAATTAGTCGCACTGGCCGGATGGCCTCGACAAGCGTGGCGCGGCCTAGCCTGGCCTGTGATAAAACAGACGGCCTATTCCAGGCCAGGCTCCAGCTTAACAGCGCAGTAAAAAACACTACAGTAGCATTTGATGGTTGTCACCAACTGCTGGTTTTCATCATTATAGGAAAATGTCACGTTAAAGCCAGCCCACCCTTCCCCTCCTTCAATTCTTGTCCATTCAAAGGTTGCCTGGAAGAGACGGCTTTTAACAATAAGGCAGTTATTTATAATATAAGAAAGGTACCAATGCCCATTGGTACCTTTCTTATTTTATAAATAACTGTAAGTTTTTGTTTCTGTAATGTGTTTTGTAAATTTTGGTGCAATATACGATTTAGTAGCGAGATGCCTACTATCGGCCTTAGTCTATCTTATATTTTTTACTTGCAGTATATAGCATAATGCCAATATTTTAATGAGTCAATACATATCATCGTATACCTTTTTTATTTAATCAAATATAACAGCTACACCTACTGTGTTAAAAAAAACTCAAAACTTCAATTAGCGATAAGTTTAATTTCCAATAAAAAAAATGTTATTTCATGTTTTTTTGTATGATTCTCTTGTAAAAAAAATGTTTGTTTGTTCATAATAATTTGGTACAACAAAACATTAATCTATGTATCTATCTAGTGCCAAAACTGACTCCAACCAGCGCCGATCAGTTGTCTCCATGAACACGGCTTTAGCCTCTAAAAGAGAAACGAAAAAAAGGTGATGTTGTCGTAAAAACCGCGGTACCTTTCTGTTTTAATTAAAGACTACGTCATTAATCCACGTTTCCCGCAAAAATTAAAGGGGTCTTGATGTAGACTGCTATTTAGGATAGACTTTTTAACCGAATTTAAAGAAGGAGGAGGTTCTGAATTCGACCCGTAAATTGTAAACATGGAGTTTATAGCGTATGAATCGGGGTAGTGACGGGCCCAGGCTGACTCGAGGCTGACCGAGTTTTTTAGGCATAACTTTTAGTCTACTTTCTACCATATTAGTCCCAACTTGGTACTCGATGAGGTAAGTTCCCAGGCCCGATTGATCCCCTAAAAACGGGCTGAATTCAGACGGGCCCAGGCTGACTCGAGGCTGACCGACTTTTTTTTAGCATAACTTTTACTACTCTTTCCACCATATAAGTCTCCACTTGGTACTAATGAGGTAAGATGACCAACTTCCCCCTCCTAGTCTATAGGTCAGCGTGCTTCATCTTAGACTGCATCTATACTTACCATCAGGCCAAAAGGGGTTTTTTGGTGGGAAGCTTCGACTGCGGCTTGTTTCCACCCACGGCCTAAGTCGTATTGACAAGTAGACTTGTTTCGTGTTTCGTGCGTGTTTCAATACGTAGTCCAGAGCAGCCACTAAGAAAGTCGAGTCGGATCTTGTTCCACTGCATTCTTCTAGATTACCGTGCTACATCTTAAACCACATCACCACTTTCTGATCTAGACCAACCTCGGGATCCAGTTAGTATATCTATGTTCATACAGCCGATGTCATTCAACATTTTCAAAAGATTTAAGTTTGAAAAAAAAATGTGCTAGACCTAAAATAAACTTTACTATCTGATTCAGCCGGCGCCATTCAAACATATTTTATGTTAAAAAAGTGAGAAAAATAATAAAATGAAGAATATTTTTTATATGAGCGACGTTCAAAAGCCGTAGGTCAGTTGGCTGGAGCAATCTTTCCACTAGGCTGCCTACAGACATCTTTGTAAGCTTTAAAGGTCACACCAAGAACTAACTGTCTAGCTGCTAGCTACTGACTGACTAGCTGAAGCCACTACGCATTGGCTTTTAAAAAAAACTTGACACTGGCAGCATTATTATGCCCACGAGAAAAAAAAACAAAACTTCTTTATGCCCGATTATAAAATAGTTTGAAAATGGAACCCATTTTGTTTGCTACAACATGAATAAGAAAATTATTTTTTCGACCATTCCAACAATTATTGTCTTATTTTAACTATTAAGTTAAAAAACGTGACAAATTAAATACGTTAACCTTCCTCTTGAATCACTCTATCTAATGTTTAATCCGGAACCCTTCGTGCGCGAGCCCGACTCGCACTAAACCAGTTTTTTGATTCATCTATACTAATATTATAAAGAGGTAACGTTGGTAACATGTATGTAGATATGTATGTATATTGGGGGTAATCTCCGAAACCGCTAGACCGATTTCAAAAAATCTTTCACCATTAGAAAGCTACATTCACCCTGAGTAACTTAGATTATGCTTTTGATCCCGATATTCCAACGGGATCGGGGCTAACGCGGGTGAAACCGCGGGACGCAGCTAGTAGTTAATAACAATGCAAATATCAAAACGTAACCTAACTAAACAAAACCATGCCGTGTGAAGACACTACTCATAACACACTCATAACATATTCACCAAAAACAAACCCAACGAACTCTAGCCAAATGTCACAGACTGCCACAGCCAACCATAAATAAAAGTTTAAAAGAGTGTGAAACATAAATTTTAAATTACCGCTACGTACCGTATTCCCCTTTATTTTTGAGGCAGCGAGTCTGCGCTCCGCAATTAGATTCAACTCGTTAACCACGAGATCAAGACCTAATGAGCCACGTATATGGTTTAGTACACTCACAGGATCAAAAATTATAATCCTCATATACCAGTGTAAGTTGACACGCCATGCCAGTCTTTTTAGTTACAAACGGTAGGTCAAGTTACGCTGGTTACTGCTCGCGATGACAGTCAGATGACAGTTGACGCGCCGTCAATGCCGCTATAAATTGTAAGGTACGATAGCGCAAAGGATTATGAAATTTATTGTAAAGAAATAAGGTACGGAACAGAATGCTCGAAAGTCGAATACGCTTTTTAAAATAATTCGAATGCAAAATGGCTGCATTTATTCGAGTTTTGACGTAGATTTAACTGCACATTTAAAAACTGACGCAAAGCCGAAAATAATGGCGCGATAATAATTAAAACCAGTCACAATGTTCGCTTGATTCGTATTAAATATGCTTATTGTAATAATTATAATTTTAATGAAAATTTTAAATCGGAAATCTGAACGATAACGTTTATCGAAAGCACCGCCCGTATGGAAGTGAATGTCAAACACATTCGAAATTCAAATTTAAAAGAGTTCCATGTATTCCCGTTCAAATCGAATAAAATTATAGAAGCATTTTTTCGTCTATATTTTTATTTTATGCCAGCTATATTAAATTCGTAGATTACAAAGAATAAAAAGGAAATAAACGTCAAGTGCGAGCGTTTAAAAGTGCGCGTGGCGCGAAATGGGATGCCCATGGTTTAGTGGGGTTATACTTAGCGCGACAAAGCAGATTTTTTTTTCTACTAGCGTCCCTGGGAAAACTTAGTGAAACAATATGTCTTTATATAGATAACTAGTAAGTAGTACACTAATAGTGTAGACACTCTGAGGACACTCCTTTTTATAATAGACTAGTAGAGTTTTGCGTCATTCCAGATCCCGCGGGAGCGTCCAAAACCCTTTCTTAGTAGGATACCTACACACCACAAAGAACACACTCTCCAAATTTCAGCTCTCTAGCGCCGGCGGTTCTCACCGGCTTAGGCTGTGCGTTGATCAGTCAGTCAGTCAGGACAAAGCTTTTTTATAGAGGAGATATAAGGCTGAATAAGGGCCCACAGAGTATTTGCCCCCCCCCCCCCCCCTTTCATCAAGTCCGAGGACAAGAAAAAAAACAATTATCCATTCTTTAACCATTAACATAAAAGAAGTACCCTCAAATGCACCTTTTAAATGTGCCTTTTTTTTTCAAAATAGGGAAGAATAAAAGGATATGGCAAAGTAAGAAAAACTAATTTTAGTTCCTTTTGTTACCAAGGGACTAATTTAATGAAACTAAGACTCTATAACGAGTTTTAAACTATTACCCGTGGGGAACACCATAGGACCATGGGTACTTAATTCAAATTAGCCTACTGGGCCCGTATTCTACAACTATAAAATGCCTCAGATCTGTTGATTTTTATCGAAAAATAAAACTTTGCTAGGGTTTGTTAAATTCAATCTTGTATTTTTTTCTGTTTTCGTGTTCCGCTTTCTGATATTGGATTAAAATCAAAATCATTTTCCAGTTTTAATCGCGTTGTTTTTATTATTTTTAGCATTTTATTAATGCCCTACGTTTCGAAACCTTTACAGATCTCTTCCTCAAATCTCCTTTCAGAGGGTCTACCTCTGAAAGTTAAGTTTAAATAAACCCCCTACTTATAAACGATAATTAACATTAAAGAGAAGTAAGGTTCAATTCGTCCAAACTGGAATATGCAACGAATAACAAATCTACGCATAAACCGTCTATTGTTCGAGATAAATAACGTATTATGCGGAGAATGGTTATTCATTGCTTATTCTAGCGTGGTCGCATCAAGCCTAAGTTCTGAATGTTTGTCTTTTGCCCGAATACAGAAACGCAACTCAAAATTTGAGTTCTACTTAAACAACTAAGCACCTCTCATATTTAAAAAATCCCATACTATTTTTAAATTTAGAGTTGCTCAATCATTTAAGTACGCCTCACATTTTAAGCGGCGTTTCTGTATTCGGCGGTTAGTCTTTGAACTTCGAAACGTCATATGACAGTAGAATACAAACGAAACATTCAGCTGTTAATCATCGTTTATAAGTAAGGGGAAAAACTGTAAAATCGCCCTCAATCGGGCCCCACAACACAAGCGGAGATATATTCTATGTAATGAGTTCTGTACCACTCGTCCTGAGGTATAATTGACTCGATCCTTTCACTGTATTGCGAGGATTCCTTTTTTTATTACAAGCACGATATAGGCCCATTCACGCTTTATAGGCCCGGTTATTATTAGCTTTTATGGGCTTGATGTGTGTGAAATATCAATCAATACTTGTTAAAGCATTCATGCCTAGTCGAGAATTATTATATAGGTAGGTAGGTATAGTTTTAAAATGCAAAAAATCATTTTCTCGTGTTTCTCCGTGCTTCGGAAGGCACGTTTAGCTGATTGTTATCTCAGATAGCAGTCGTTAGGTCAAGTTAGAGGCGTTAGAGCGACCTGAAAACTCAAACACTAGGTGAGCCCCACTACTATATACGGAAAAAAAAACTTTAAACTGGTACGTACTGCTATGAAATGGAATTCACTGCCCGCGTCAATATTTCACCTAAAAACTACATTGGAGTCTAGAGTTATTCGAAAATGTAAGGTTTTTGTTGGGTATTACGCTGCGCCCCGCGACTTCACCCACGTTAGTCCCGTTTCTGTGGAAATATCGGGATCAAAAGTAGCCTAAGTCCGTCTTCAAGGTTCTATCTATATTTGTGCTAAAAATGATCAAGATCGGTTCAGCAAATTAGGCGTGAATACGTAATAGAGTGATAGAGTTACTCTTGCTTAGTTTCACCCGCGTAAGTCCCGATCCCGCTGGAATATCGGGATCAAAAGTAGTCTATGTCCTTCTCCAAGGACCCATCTATCTCTATATCGGCGGCTTAGGCGTGAAAACATAACAGGCAGACAAAGAAACAAAGTTAGGTACTTACGCATTTCCGCTAACTGTTGTACAAAAAGTATTAAAAAAGAGATTATTAAAACAAACAAAAAGTTGTAAAATCGACAATAAACAGCTTAATATTATAAAGGAATTTATAATACAAACGCAATCTGCCCGCGCGCGAGCAGAATTGCAAATTCGGTGTCGATTCAACGATGCCAATTCAAATAGACCTCGATAACGAGACGATACGATCACGATCCGATTCCGATCCGATTTTGAACTAAATCCGATCCGACACCTTCCGTATTCGAAGTAAAATTAGACTAGGGATGTATGAATGATCGGAATAATTTAGATCTTTTTATAAGATACGTATCCAATAACGCAATGAATGTTAAATTCATTAGGCAGTTGTTACTTATCAGTCTGTCATTTAAGTATTCCTTAAAATGGGAGCTTATGGACCTATATAGCTCCTATAGCTAAAGATTACCCTAAGGTCTGTAACTTGTACGACTGCTATCAGAGATAACAACAGGGACCAACTGCTTACGTACCTTCCGAAGCACAAAGCGAGAAAATGTTTTCGCCACACATTATAGCTCATCCATCTAAGTAATGACCGCACCAAGCATTGCTTAAGGGCCCTATACCTGCTAAACTCAAAATCCATGTCGGGCGCATCGAAAATTGTTGATTATTTCATGACGGAATGTCGTAGAACTTTTTTTTGTGTACATATTGTAGGCGACATTGTTTCCGATATTTTAGTGCAGTTTCCATACAAATATGTCGAAACGTATTGAAGCCTATCGACATTTTAGCCAAATCAGACATTTTTTGTCTAAAATTTGGATAGGCTTTGCACCAATAGGAGGTTCTTGTCTTAAAACTACACCAAAATGTAGGAAACAATGTCACCTACAATCTGTACACAAAAAAAAGTTCTATGACATTCCGTCATGAAATAATCAACAATTTTCGATGAGCCCGACAGGGATTTTCAGTTTCAAGGTCGTTGGCGTTGTAATTCCTCTTAAACAGCACGACTTTACAAAATTGGCGGGCACAGGTAGGCCAAAGAGCTCTTTAATAGACTGATATAACAGCCTCAACTGCTGGCCATAGAGCCATGTTTGTAGGGCTTGCTTTTTCGGAGTTCATTATAAAATTTACGTCAAGTAAACTTGTATTATTATTCTGTCTTTTGTTTGAAGTACTAGGAATACCAATCCAACTTATAATTTTATATTTTCTCGGGTCTATTTAGAACCGCCATGTACCGGCTATATTGTTGAAACTTGTGAGTGGGTAGACTACCCACATTTTATTAATAGTTGTGGATAGGTGGAGTACCCACACTTTTTATTTCGCTATAGATAGATAGATAGATAGATTTACGCCTGATTTGCACGACAAACAATATACAAAACAACATAAAATATATGTAAGATAAATACACAGAAAGCAATCGCCGCCCTTAGCCTATACTATAAGTAGTACTATACAAGTATACACACTACACTCACGACATCCAAAGTTTTAACCAGAGTTTTAAAAAGTTTACGATTCCAACTTGTAGAAAATAAGTATATCTTAAACCGATACATTTCTCTGATCTTTCGGACATAGTCAACCCAAGCCTACATTAGGCTCGTTCGAGATATTCGTAACAGCCTGGCGGGGTGCCAAATACGTAACATTAATTCTCTGACTTAGCTCATTAATCATTTACTTGCAAAAGAAAACATGAACAAATTGCTATGATTTCTGGAAATTCACTTTAGACCTTGTCATGACATATTGAGGCCGACTTCAGTTGATTTTGGACGATTTTCTTTTGAATAAAGTCAGTGTAAACCTTTTTGTTTGACCACCTATCTCACTAGATGGTAAGTGACGCTTTTGATCTAAGACGCTCTCTCACCTACGGCAGTGGAAAAAATCCCGATCTGTTTTTCTTAGCGACTTAGACCAGACATCTGTGACAAGCCGCGGCCAAGCCTACAAAGAAGTGATTGCATCAAGTAAAGTGAAGTGGAAGTGAAGTGAAGTGCACAAATAAAAATTTATTGTCTAACATTTTGGACGTATTCAGAACGATGAAAATAAAAAAAAAACAAGAAACTCAGCCCTCAAACGATATTCTCATTTTTAACCGACTTCCAAAAAAAGAAGTTCTCAATTCGTCGGGATATTTTTTTTTTATGTATGTTCCCCGATTACTCGAAGATGCCTGGACCGATTTGGATAATTTTTTTGTTTGAAAGAAGATATATCACAGTTGGTCCCGTAAAAATTTGGTGAAGATCTGATGAGGATCTTCGGAGTGATGAACAGGATTGCACCTCGAGAGTGAAGCAAAGTGCTCAGTTTTTGATTTTCACCAGTGGAATAAGGCTTTAAAGAATAGATACCAATGAATAAGAATATGGTTTCAGAATCTCCACATCTGAAACCACCTTCTCATCACAGAACTCCTCAATGATTAAAGTTATGGATACAATTTTAATGATTTTAGTGGTAGTTGAAAGTACACTAAAAACAAAGAAATAAAAAAAAATTAAAAACCGACTTAAAAAAAAAGCATAAAATAACCTTGCCTACGTAAAGTGCCACCGACTTATCTGTTATGTAATCCGAAGTCGGGCAGCCAAACTACTTACAATCCTACCCAACCAACCCAGTAAATCCGCCCGACTTCAGATTACATAACAGATAAGTCGGTGGCACTGTACGTAGGCGAGGTTATTTTATGCTTTTTTTTTGAAGTCGGTTTTTAATTATTTTTTTTATAGCTAGACTAAATTTTCTCATGAGACTCATAACATTTTAGATTTTAATGACTACGAAACCCTAGAAATCGTGTCTGATTGTCTAAAAGCATCGATAGTGACAATTGCTTGCTAAATGCTAGGGGACTGGACCATCCCAAAAATCGTGTCTGATTGTCTAAAAACGCTCCGATTAATCGTCAATCGGCTAATTGGCTTCCGAGCGTGACGCTTGCTCTAAAGTTCCCAACTCGTTCTGCAGACGCTCGCCTTCCGAATATTAACATCCGATACTGAACTTTAGTTAAGATTTAACCGGTTATTGTATTCAGTTAGAATTGTTTAACTGGTTTAAAGAGATGAACTGCTAGTTGTATTTTTGGATTTAAAATGGTTGCTGTATATCAGAATTTATAGGAACCCTTTCTTATCGGATGCCTAAATCATATTAAGAACAGTCTCCAAATTTCAGCTCTTTACCAAATCAGCTCTGTACTATATCAGCCAGACAGTACATTGCATTTTATTGATAAAGATTGAATATGGCATTTGTTCCACCAATCTCATTATTATATTTTTAATTAAATTTCACCATAATGTTTTATTTTAAGTTATTTTCATTTGGTCTTTCCGTTTTTTCACTGTTTTTATGTTTCTTTTTAGCTGTTAGGTTTCCAAATAATTTAATACAATAATTTTAATTTAGCCAAGCGGACTAGCTTACTCGGATTGTTTTATTCGCTCAGCTAGTTATGTAGAGGCTGTCGGTCATAATTTTGAAAAAAAAAACATATGTCGATAAATTATACCAACATTTAATTTTGTTCCGCGGGGTAAAATCGAACCCGTGCCCATCTGCATCCCAGCTGCACATTCGCTCTTAGCACGTTACAAAAATTGAACCCTATTCCCAACTACCTACCTAAACCCTAACTAAACTGTTCATGGCTATTTGATATTATACCTACCTCTATAATTTCAGACTTGTTAGAAAATAATATCAAAATTCCTTCTAAATTCAAATTCAAAGCTATTCAAATTCGCCGTAGCTAATTGGATGGCCGTAGCAATTCGTAGCACACGACCGTAGCTCGTAGCAGCCGTAGCAGTATCGTAGCTCTTAGCTCGTTACAATTTCGCGGCTTACAAACTTCAATTTTTGAGAAAACATTTTTAAGAAATTCTCTAGAAAATCTCTTTTTTTAAAGAAAAATGATTGTACTAAGAAAATTATTTTTATATTTTTAACTTATTTTAAGAAGACGCTAGTGGTGCGAGTTTTGCCTCGTCATCATTGGATACTGACAAGCCCATATGCAATTATTTTTACCACAAATCCTACTCCCTACTTTAATATTATAGACGCGAAAGTTTGTATGTGTTACTCCTTCACGCAAAAACTACTGAACCGATTGCGGTGTAACTTGGAATATAGATAGCTTTTTATCCCGAAATTCCCCGTGGGGCGCAGCTAGTAGGTATAAATATTATATCTCTATCTACATAAAAGAAAGTTGTGTTGTGTTGAAAATTTGGCTAAATATTGATGGGCTTAGAACCAGAAGACGGACAAACGATATTTTTTTGCCTCTAAGGCGGAACAAAGTTCGCCGGGTCAGCTAGTTTGTACATAAATCATAAATGTTTGTTTGAGGCGGGGATCGAACCCTAGAGGTCTTAGCTAGTAAGCAATTAGCTACAAAGGTAAGACGAAATAATTCTGTCTGTACCCTCTTAGAGATGCTAAATCTGAAACCAAACGTACTTGTGGTCTAAAAAGGTAGTTTAGCAGATTCTGCAAGGAACACCTCAAACCTACAGGGAAACCTCTTTCCTCATTGGCATATAGCACACTGCTCCTTTTTTTTGTTTTAACTATTAGCGTTTTTCCATAAAATGTTCTCTTGCCTTTGTATTCTTTTATTTTACCTTTTATATTTTGTAGAGTGTGTTTTTTTGGCAATAAAATGGTTTCTATTTATTCTATTCTTATTTTTCTAAAATTGTTCTTCTAGAAATATTTTCTCAAGAAGAAATGGATCGTCAAAATATGGTTTCCCGTGTGGCGCAGGGGATAGCGGGCTCGCAGCAAGCGAGAAGCCCAGGTTCGAATCCTGTGACGGAAGGATTTTACATGATGCATTTCTACTTGTAAAAAAAACAAGTAAAAATGCCTAGAACAATAAAACATAAGAAATATTTAATATACCTAGTTTTTTTTTATTGTGCATCTGTATCTGTGCATCTAGCCCGTATAAGTCTGATATGTAGATTCGAAAACCGTCGTTGCACGCGTAACTATGACAGAAGCACAGTTATTTTGACTGTCAAAAATCAGAATTCCTTGCAGAATCGTTGAGACTGCCTTTTTAGACGCCTTTGTCGGAGATCGAGAAGTGTATTTGCAATGGCTTGCATATTCTAAGCAAATGGACGTTAGGTACCTGACGGGTCATAAGTGCATACCCAGTGGACGCGACGGTAATCACCAACTTACACGCCTAATTTCATATTTAATGAACTTTTTAACTCCAACTTGACCTAACGACTGCTATCAGAGATCACAACCGTGATCAACTGCTTAACGTGCCTTCCGAAGCACGGAGGAGCTCGAGAAAAACGCCACGCAAATTTTTTCGGTCACCCATCCAAGTACTGACCGCGCCAGGCGTTGCTTAACCCACACGACCATTCAAGATCGGCAGGTGCAGCGAGCTCCTGTTTTGTTTTCCTCTAATTGGCATGGAATACATCCAAACAAAAGTCGTTGTCAATACTTCAAAGCAACAAAGCCTACATAAAAACCCGAAACACGATAACACGCAGTGACAGTACATCGAAACATATCTACTCGCAATTCGAAGTACCTATCTACTCATATGTCATTGTTGAAATACTGATAGCATCGCACAATGGGGTGCTTTGACAGAGAAACATGAAGGAGTTAACTAAGTTAGCTTAGCTTAGCTGTTAGCTCGTATGTTTTACAAATAATTGAGCTAAGCTGGTTCAGTTTGCAGTGATCGCTTATGCACGAAAAACTGACTAACACATTTTATCCGACTTCATGGAGGAGGAGGTTCATTCGTCGGAATATTTTTTTCGTATGTTTTTTTAATGTATGTTCCCCGATTACTGGAACACGCCTGGTCCGATTTGGATAATTCATCTTTGTTTGAAAGGAGATATCTCATAAGTGGTCCCATAATTTGATTTCGAAGTGATGAACAGAATTGCACCTTGAGATTGCAGTAAATTACTCGGTTTCCACCAGTAGAATAAAGTTATAAATAATATATACCGATGAATGGAGCATCTGAAACCACCTTCTCATCTGAAAACTACTCTATTTTTTTTTGATTACCCCCTCTTTTTCCGTCAGGGGTTGAAACACAGCACTGTATCTTCAAAATTATTTATCACTATGCAATCTCTCATATCGGATAATTGTGGCGGTATGAAAGAATGTAATATTTCCGCGGTACGGGATGTGTTTCGGATTATTTTATTGGTATATCGGTTTATTATTCCGTCGGTTTCTGATTTACTGTAAATAGGAAACTACATTATTGTAATTTGATAATTTGTTACGAAGTAAATGTATGTACCTACCTACCTTAGCCATAGCGTAGAGACATGGCGAATACATATAGCTGACTAGTCGAGTCCCGCGGTTTTACTCGCGTAAGTCCTAATCCCCTGGAAATATCCAAAAAAAAAATCTTAGTGCATGAAAAGACATTATCCATAATCAACTTATTAAACACAATTATTACATTATATTTGCGTTCGAAAAATATCGCGATAATTCCTGTTGGCCGAAAACCGAAACCCTAAAAAACCCTAAAAAAGTTACTAACCCACACGTACCTACATATGGCCACCTTGAGAAACATAGGTACTTACCTCCAGTAACATAGTTATCAACAATTCCCAGCCACTAAAGCGAGTTATACCGACATTTCTATACAAAGGGAACTTCACTCTGTCCACAGACCGTCTGATTCACTCGTGACATGAATACATGGGACGGGCACAATTAAACAACGTGGAAATTATACCGTATGTATTCTGAACTAGTCTAGATAAATAGTTCTTTCATATTATGTACGTAGTACGTATGGGTTGGTTTAGGTTTCTTAGATGGACATACCACCTTAAGAAACATAGATACCTTAGTACCTACAGTAACATAGTTATCAACAATTCCCAGCCACTAAAGCGAGTTATACCGACATTCCTATACAAAGGGAACTTCACTCTGTCCACAGACCGTCTGATTCACTCGTGACATGAATACTTGGGACAGGCACAATTAAACAACGTGGAAATTATACCGTATGTGTTCTGAAGATAGATACCATAGATCACAGACCATAGATCATAGATCAGACCGTAGATCACAATTTATTATGGCAAAAACTTAGGAACATGGCAGTGGATCCGAGGGTTGTCGAATTGCTCTCTTTTTGGTACAGAAACCAGATGAATACTGTTAGGTGGGGCCAGGAACAGTCTGACAGTTTTCGTCTGTCATGTGGTGTGAGACAGGGCGGTCTCACCTCTCCCGATCTGTTTAATGCATATGTCGATGGTTTGATTGTCGAACTCAGCAGCACCCCTGTCGGTCTGAGGTTGGATGGTAGATATATCAACAACCTGAGCTACGCTGACGATATGGTGCTGCTCAGTCCGACAATCAAGGGCCTAAGAAAGCTAATTAACATCTGCGAACGGTACGCTAAAAATCATGCGCTCAAATACAACGCCAAAAAAACAGAAATGTTGATATTCAGATCGGGAAAGGGACCGGATAACGTGCCTGATGTATACGTTGACGGTACGCCAGTTAAAATAGTTGAAAGCTTCAGGTACCTTGGTCACATTGTGACTTCCACCAAGAACGACGATACAGACATTGAGCGGCAAAGGCGAGCTTTATGCACTGTCGGTAATATGATTATTAGAAAGTTCAGTAAAGCCTCGCCTGACGTGAAACTAACCCTATTCAGGTCCTACTGTCAGACGTTCTATACCTGTCAACTGTGGACAAATTATACGAAAAAAGCGCATGATGCCATAAGAGTTGCCTATAATAACATCTTTAGGCAACTCATGGGTCTAAGTAGATACTGCAGTGCATCTGCCATGTTTCTGGACGCTCGCACAAATACATTCAATGCGATCCAGAGGCAACGAATTGCAATAATTTACTCGGATGTACCTACGTAAATATCTAACTTTTACTTTTTTAAATATTTTAAATATTTTGTGTCTTTTTTGTGATATGGATTAGGTAATTTATATTTTCTGTAAAATGCTATTGATCCGAAATAAAGAATTATTATTATTATTATTGTTTTCAACATTTTTGTTTCTCCTCATTTATGAGGGTGAAAAGGTACGGGCCGAAGCCAAGTACATTATAATGTTTGTAAGATCAGGTAATATCGGAGTTGAGGAATTTACGAGTGAGACGGCATGTATTGTATTATTATGAACTAGTCTAGATAAATAAAAATCAAAATTGAAGATCACTTTTTCCATCGTGGGTTAAAAATTTAATATAGATCAATGGAAATTTTAATTCAGGCGGCATTGAGTTATTATGTACTAGGTTGAAATCAATGTCATGAGGCTACCTACTCTTTTCTCCGTACAAACTTTACAAACGTAGTCGACTGTTTCCTCCCTGGATTAAGATATTAGAAAATATTATGTTTATGCCATAAGCCTTATATCAGCCATGACCATGCCCCTACGTTTTGATTTTATTCATTTTTTAATTTTTATGAATGTTATTTCTATTCTAATTAATTTTTTTTTTTTAAATACAAAATGAAGGGACATGGTCATGGCAGATATAGGTTTTATGGCATAAACATATTTGCTCTAATGTCTTTATCTAGGGAGAATCTAGAGGTGTTTTATTAATATCAATGGAAAATTTAATTCAGCAGGTCACTTTTTTTACAAATAGAGTTTCTCTAATGTAAAATCTATAAAATAACCTAAAACCTGAGAGTTTTCTCAACTTTTATCCAAACAAATTGCGTTACACCTTGCGAAGACTTTGTTACAAGACGTGAAAACGTAAATCTATTAAATCCTGCCATTCGCGGTGCAACATGGTGGGCTTTTTTTTGTGAATAACGATTACTTATTACCTTAGCTAGCAATCAGTGCAAATCATGCAAAGCAACTTCTTCTGCAATAGACTAAGAAGATAGTTGATCTCTAATTCTTTCTACAGTGTGAATATATAGATTTAGATGTTTACTTTACATAAGATTAATTTGTTGACTCTAATATGTTATTTTTTATTTAGAAGAAATGCTGAGACTAATTTACTGTAATATTATATGTCCGGGATGGACAAACTGTTGATACCTCTAACACATTTCCATGTCACCTTGATGTACACAGTTATTCAATAAGTTTTCTTGATTCTTGATTCATGGATTTTAGCGTTGTTTCCAAACCTCTTGAAAAAGTCATTGTTAATGGTCGCCATTTACAATGACTCCCTCGACATGATATAAGGTACATACGACGATTTTGACTGTTTTTGTATCTGCAAATAACTTGCAAATATCACTGGCTACTTTCTAATAATAGGTTCATAACCAATCCTACTAATATTGTAAAGCTGATAGTTTGTGAGTGTGTATGTGTGTATTTGTTACTCAATCACGTATAAACCGCTGAACCGATTACCATAAAACTCGGTATGTATAGATAGCTGGAGACCTGGAATAACACATAGGCTACTTTTTATCCCGATATTCCCGCGGGGTCCGGACTTACTCGGGTGAAACCGCGGGGCGCAGCTAGTAAGAACTCATTTTTAAGAAAAGAAATATTCCTAAGTATTTCAATTTATTCAAGGCTTGTAAAACTGCATTTTTGGTTTAAAAAGCTATTTCACCTGGCTTACTTTAAAATCCTTCAACAAACAAGACCATGAACAGCCAGCTTTAACCTAAATCCTGTTCACATAAGAACAAGTCCAACGAATAATCTAAAATCGATATCGAGTCGATACTAACGAGATAGCTGATCTTGTCGACATGTTTAAATCGACGTGACTCTATTCACATACACGAAGCTCAAAATACACGGGGAGTTTTGGCGGGAACGCGAAGACAACATGTCGTGCTCCAATTCTATTTTCGTGAAACTATGTTGTCCCGGTTAAATGGTGTAATTTTGGTGCGATCTTATTCAATTTAGTTCCGTGAATGTGCACAAGAGTAGTAAAAACAAAATTGAGTGTTAAACATGAACTCTCTTCTTTGCCTCCAAAGCTTCTTCAAGGTTATGGTAAAGTTGCTTTACCATAGCTCCTGACTTGAAACTTTGAGCCCGATCGTGTCAATACTTGATACTTGCAAGATGTGCAAGATGTACGACGCCAAAGCTAAAAAAAGAAAAAGAAGGATGCGATAATAAACACGACACTGGCAGATGTGCGAAGTAACAACACTTCGTGGATCGACGACGCCATGATGAAGAAAAAAAATAAAAAATACACGGGCGACACTAACACTGCAACTTTACCTATAGAGCCCGCACCTGCAACACACATGCACGAATTTCTTTATAATGTGTGCTGTAGGTGTGGGCTCTATAGGTAAAGTTGCAGTGTCAGTGTCGTCCTTGAATTTTGAGCTTTAAACTTTGAATCTCTTGCAATTTCATGAGCACCTAGTATATTTTTGTTTTGAGATACATACTAACTCAATAATTTAGGTACGGAACTCTAAAAATTGGTATCAATTAAAGATTATAAGCTTATAATGTGGCTGTGCCGCCTCGGCATAGAATGGGGTGATATACTCCATATGTCCCCTTGGGTGTTGTAGGCGACTAAGAGATCTCGGTGAGACTAGCAAACAATATCTTCTCGTCGCGCAGTAGCGGGTAAATTGCTTTTGAGAAGGGTTGGTGACAAGCAGGTTGCTAAATCTATTTCCAGTGGGTATGGTCAGTGATGCTGATGACCTACTATGTTGACTCCAAATAATTTGAAGTTTTAGCGGACCCTGGGATGCAACTTCGAATATCAGTCAGATAAAAAGATAAATTTAGAGCTTATAAACAACCTAAAGTCCGACCGTATTAAAAAATATACATTTCGTGTAAATAAAATCTCTTTTGTTTACACGGAATATTTACCTTTCTTACATAATAAAATTATAGTTCATCTCTGACTGTTCACACAGCCGTCAGCCGCCGACCGCCGAGCGTCTACTGCAATTGACTAGTTTTTGACTACTCAGCAGTGGCAATGAGGTTGACGCTGTTGTAACGTCTATAGCACCTCCTGTAGCGGCTGTGGCGCCTATTAATCGCTTTAGGTTGTAAATACGCTCTAATTGACACTAAAATGTTAATTTGTTATTTATAGACTCTTTTAAAGTGCCTTTAGAACGGCTAAACTATTGTAGAATAACAGACACTACAGTGTTTCAAGAATGTTTTCACAAATCAAGCTTCAAGAGTACAACAGGGACTTTGTCCTGCTAAGAAAACTGTAGCTCAAACTTTGTAAAAGTAAAAATAAGTATAGATTGGTAAATCACTTCATGGTGCACACCAAAAAAAATACAACAAATCTAAATATTATTTCTAAAAAATACCCGGCGGGACCCGAATTCGCGACCACTGGTATTTAATAATAATAATAATCATTTATTTCGACCAACATTAGGATCAATACAAATTAGTATGTTAGTATAGCTTAACCTAATGTTAGTTACAAAATTTAAAATCAAAATAAAAAACAAAGTCAGTCAATCGGATCGAATATAAAATTAAAATACTTAATGTCACTCAAATCAGATGTCAAATAAATTCAAATATGAAATTAATTAAAAAAACAATATGGTTACATGTCCGCATTTTTAGTCGCATGCACCATACAGCAACGATTAAGGTAGTGACAGTCGAACCTTAACGCAAATACGGTCAGGACACTATTGGAGCTGGCCCGTATCCTGCGCACCAGGGATGCACACCGCTTCCGCATCGTAGTGTAAAAACAGTCTACTCGCATCTCGGAAAACATCCCCGATGCACTACAGAAACGTGGCAGGCCCATCAGCATCCTAAACGCATTATTGTACTGGTCCCTAAGTGCATTGAGTGCTCGTCTCGTGTGACACGCCCACAGACTGCTCGTGTAAAAAAAGATGTACAATAAGCCCTGAAAAGCGTAATTTTTACTTCAGCTGAACAACGAGCAAATCTGCGGGCAATCATGTTAGCACGAACAGACAACGCCCTCCGCTCTCTCTCTAGGTCCGCATCGTCCTTCAAGTCAGAGTTTACTATATGTCCTAGATACTTAAACTGATCAACTGTACGTAAAGCTACTCCACAAAGTTTTATAGGAGGTATAGTTGCCTGACTTTTTCCTCTAGCCTGAAACACCATGCACTCGCTCTTACGGACATTATAAGTAAGGCCATGACGTCCAACAAGGGTTTCGAGGGTTTAAATCCTGCCGGGTACTAAATATTTTAATAAATTAAAATAAATTTATTCATAAAATGTCATATTTTAATTGGAAAAGGTGGGCTGGAAGTGGCGTCTCTTCCAGGCCACTATTTGATGGAATAAAATTTAAGAAAACACCGGAATTCGAAGCCATTTATCAGCTGTTTCTTAAAGTTTGAAGTCATTAGCCTTAGGGTGCCCTTTTATTTGTTTGGACTACTACAATCTAAACAGTAGGTTTATTAGGTTTATTTTACAGTAATTGCCTTTATTTTCAAAAAGAGCTGTTTTTGCTGTTAAACATCTTTAAAATTTTTGAAAAAAAAAGTTCGTATTTCTAGAAGTCGAAGAACAAAAGTTGTTCACCTAGACGTCTAGAACAACCCCCTTTCGGCTTAATACCTCGGAGCACATTGTATAAAACAATATTTTCAAATAAGATTAAAAGACAGTAAAAGTTTGAGAATCACAGTTTCATTTGTAGTGAGTGTTTACAAAACTAAACTGAGGTTACGGTCACTTCAAAGAATTGTAAAATACGAAGAAGAAGAAGACATAAAGCTCGTTTACACAGTGGGAGTTAGCTTGTGAGCAACTGCCTGGTCTAACTTTAACTTTACTTGGCGGTGGTCGATGGGGAACCCTTTCATTGACAGTTGAACGAAATATGTAAAGTGGCGACTTACCAGTTCAGACGGTCAAAATCAGAACTAAAGTAGTAATAAATAGTTTTTTTTTTAATTCTGTGAAAATTACACAGCGTCCTCTTGCCCTGTGGTTAGCGACTAAGCTTGTGTTACGGTGACTAGACAACGGATATAATACTTATATTTAGTTTTCTTTTGTAAATAGGTAGAGTAAGGTCGGAATAATTTAACCATCTTTTGTTTCTGGCTGTCAACTTTAAAAGTTTTTGTCACGGAAAAAGACAAAACATGTTCTTACTACTCCAACTACTCCACTACTCCACTACTCCACGTCTATTTATAAGGCTAAGAGAGACATCCAGACCAGAAACAAATAGGTATTTAACTTGCACCCGGCGGGAATCGAACCCGAAACCTTCTGCATTGCAGTCGTGCATTCCCCCGACGGACCACAGAGGTCGTCATATACCTTTCATTTACAGTTGAACGAAATATGTAAAGTGGCGACTTACGAGTTCAGACGGACAAAATCAAAACTAAAGTAGTTACAGTTGTTTTATCATAGTTCCGTGGTTAAACTGCCTTACTTTCGCACTTGCAGTTCTTATGCAGAACTGCAACTGAATTGCTCGGCTTGTTAAAATTATTATTCACTAGTTGCGTACCGCGGTTTCACCCGCGTAAGTCCTGATCCCGTGGGAATATCGGGATTAATAGTAGCCTCGATAATGTGGCTTTCTTTTGGTGAAATAATTTTTGAAATAGGGTCCTATAGTTCCAGTAGTTTTTGAGTTTATTCATTACAAACATACGACGCACACTCACACAAATACTAATCTTTCCTCTTTATAGTATTAGTGTATAATGGTTCGAAACGTAACCACAGAATACATAAATAAATACACCAAGAAATCTTACTCATTTTTGTTGCTTGGAATGTAATTTATTTATTTTGGAACCTTTTTTAATTAATGGAAAAAAAATCAAAGGTTTCTGTACACGATTCTGTACGCGTTAGTTTCTGAGGGCCAATAGTGTGGCTTTTTTTGTATAAATAACGTTACCGTCACATTTGCGTAAAATACGTATAATTAATAAACGCCCCTGCCACTTTCTATATGGGCAAGTTTCGAGTTAACGCAAATGCGAAGATTTGCGTTATCTCACACTCGGCGTGCTGCAATTTAGAACTAACAACCCCAGTAGGTAGTAGGTACGCAAAAAAACTCAAATGCCAAAAAAAAAACAACCGAGTAGATAACCTCCCCCTTTTTGGAAGTCGGTAATAGTTGCCGAAACGTGCTAAATGAAACGCAAATAAATTAAATATCAATATCGTATATTCATATCAGGCAAGAAAAAAGCTTACGCCAACAAAATATCAGTTAACTCTTAATTTTCGTGTTTACGCATAATTGGTCGAAGTAATTCAGTGTAAAGGCCTCGTAAATCTGTCTGATTTGTTATTTATACGCTATTATAAATGATGTTTAACGTTATTGTTTCGTAGAGTCAACATTGGATCTAGACGTCCTCCGCGTCGTCGATCGTCACGTCGCGTCGCGAGTAGAAAACCAATGAAAACATACGATTTTAAACTTACATGGTTGTTTTCACTAAAAATATTATTAAATAACCGGATTTTTCCATGTTTTGTTTTTGAAGGAGCTCGATATTTTGCCAGTAACTGATTTCAACTGGCTTGTTCACGAGACTGAAGATTGCGGGTAGGTGATGACAGTTAGGGGCGTCCATATCGACTACCTCCTTTCTAATACGCGTGCAGCGCCTTGGTGCTGGTCTCCTACTATTGTCACTAAGCTCAATATTTTCTCGATCCTGCACTATATCCCGTTATTTAATATTATTTGTAGCCAGTGAAAAGCTTCGGATGATTCGGATGTTTTTCCACATTATGAGACTTGGACATTCTGCCACCTGGACATTCTGCACCTAAACAATTCGATCGTCTTTGTTACATGTCGATTGGCAATGAAATGCCAACGAATGCCATTGTCGTCGTTTATAAGTAAGGGGGTAAGTAAACAGAGCATAGGTGAATGAATGATACCGTATGAACGAACGATACGAATGAACGATACATTGGTTCGAATCCCAGCCGACCGCGCGGTCGGCTGGGATTCGAACCAATGTCATTTCCTGAAAACGATAATAATGTAAAAGTATTATATCCGAAAGCCGATTTACATTTGGGTAGATTACCATACAATTTCGAGAAAGTCAGTGAGTTCGATGACTGATTTTGAAAGTTCTAGGGCAGTGACTTATTATTAAATATCTTTGACCTTTACATACGTGTAAAAGATACGCATAAACGTAGATCCCTAGCCGTTAACCGCCATTGTGGCACGATAATTTAATTATTTCATTATAGTTTTAATTTGATATCGTATTTTAGTTTTCGTATAAATTGCTTTTGTTTATCTATCATAGAGATAAAATAGTATAGAGCAGACATCTTCTATTATTGTCTGTTGTCTTTATCTTAATCTATATCTACTACCTTTATAAAAGAAAGTCGTGATAGTTACACGATTAATGGGCGAGGACTTTGCCCCCAAAGTCCTCGCGGCACGGCACCTAAGATACTTTTGATGCCGAAAATCCCGCGGAATCGTGAGTTACGCGGGTGAAACCGCGGAGCGCAGCTAGTTGCTTATAAAATGGTAAAATCAGAACCTTTGCAGTATCCTAAGAAGCAAAGTCTCCGGCTGCTCGATTTCCAGAGATTTTTACCGGTCGATAAACACTTTCTCATGAAATAGTTTCAGGACTTAAAAATCTTCAAAAACCGAGTAGTCGGAGACTAGACGTTACTTCTAAGAAAGAATACCGCAAATCTATTACCAAACCAAATCTAGCTCAGACCCAGCGAGATCTAGAGGTCTTCAATCATTTACCTACTTAGGGGAAAGGGGGGTAAGACGGGGTAGCGGGCAAGACGGGGCATTGGCTTTAAAACACAAACCAATTGACCAATAGCAATTGTTGAACCGGGAAGGGATGCGACGGGTGGGAGGTCATTAGATGACGCAGTGATTGATTGAAGGAACCACGCGAATTTGTTTTTATTTCGAAAAAACCGTTTTATGGTATTTAGCTTGCGAGTTTTGCCATTTAATTACATTGTGACTGTGGCTAACACAAGTGCATATACTATAAGAGATAAAGTGATTCATTTATGCCAAATACTTCATCAACAGGTAAGAACTTGTTTGTCTTCTTAATGCATGACGGTTTTTTTCTGTGAGATTTCAAATTCAAAATGACGGGAGTGGGCAAGATGGGGTATGGGGGTACCCCATCTTGCCCCCTTTATTTTTTAAAATATATTCGGTTAGGAAATAAATAATGTGTTCATCGTATCAGGCTTAATGGATTTTTATTTTATTTCAGCATGGTGAAGACGTATTTAAGGAAGACAGAAAGAGGAAGGTGGTCAGAAGAAAACATGAAAAATGCAGTCGATGCTGTGGTAGAAGGACGCATGGGGTATAGAGTAGCAGCCAAGACGTTTTTTGTTCCTCAAACAACATTAGAAAGAAAAGTCAACATAGTTCGTAAACATTTAGAAGAAAATACCGTACCACCACGGTCGTTTAAAGTTAGTTTAGGCTCTAAACAACAAGTTTTTTCTGATGCCGAAGAGCAAGAGCTGTGCGACTACATCCTAGACATGGAAAGTCGGCTCTATGGGCTAACGATCGCCGATTTGAGACGATTAGCCTACATGCTAGCAAATAAAAATAATAAACCTCATCCATTTAATGACGAAAAACAAATGGCTGGAAAAGACTGGGCACAAAGTTTTTTAAAACGGCACCCATCACTGTCTATAAGACAACCTGAAAGCACATCAGCTGCGCGTGCTGCTGGATTCAACAAGCAAGCGGTTGATCAGTTTTTCACTTTCTTGGGTAACGTGTATGATGAACATCAACTAACACCAGATAGAATTTACAACTGCGATGAAACTGGCATTTCAGTCGTCCCTAAAACGAAATCAAAAATTATAGCAAAAAAGGGTAGGAAGCAAGTTGGATCGATAACTTCGGCTGAAAGAGAAACCACAATTACTGTCGAAATATGTTTCAGTGCCAGTGGGCAATACATGCCTCCCATGATGATATATCCTAGAAAAAGAATGGATCCACAACTGATGCTAAATGCTGCGCCAGGAGCGTGGGGCGTTTGCAGTGACTCTGGCTGGATGACAACTGAATTGTTTCTTCAGTGGTTCAGAAAGTTCGTACAATTCAGTGGAGCAACACCCGACCGACCTGTTCTGCTACTGTTAGATGGACATAGCACCCACACCCAAAACATTGATCTGATAAACGAAGCCCGATCTAATGGGGTTGTTATTCTGTGTTTTCCACCACATACTACTCATCGACTGCAGGTAGCCGATGTTGCTTTTATGAGACCACTGAGTACGTATTATGACCAACAACTTACATCATGGCTTCGAAGCAATCCAGGGATGGTTGTCACACTCCGTCAAGTTGCTGAAATTTTTGGAAAGGCTTTCATTCAGGCGGCTACAATGCAAACAGCTGTTAATTTGTTCAAAAAATGTGGAATCTGGCCATATGATCCAACAGTTTTTTCTGACAGTGACTTTGCACCTTCATTGACGACAGATATTCCACAATCAGCAGTAACAGTCACTGAACCTGAATCTAGAAGTCAATTAACAGTTGGTGAAGAAATCTCACCACCTCAGTTGGATCAGTTGGATGGTGTAACATTACCCTCAATTGATGCTACTTCTAATTTGACTTCTAACGACGACGTAAGACACTCACCGTTTATTATTGAGGCAACTTCGACTAGAACACTATTAACTGTGGAGCCCGAAATTGATCAAAATAAAGAACGGAATGATTTTGTTGTAGAGAGTTCTTCGATAGGGCTCGCTGGTAATCCAGCCGAGACAGAATCAGTCAGTATCACGCCAACTTCTTCAATTGTGGCTACACCCGGATGTTCTTTTTGGCCCAGTAATACCGAAATAGAAATAAGGTCGAGTACTCCACAACAATCAATTTTTTCTGTTGCCAGTCCCCAGCAGATACTGCCCTTACCAGTCACGCGCAGAACATATCGCGTAACAAAAAAACGTGGGAAGACTGCAGTTATAACATCTTCACCTTATAAAAAGAATTTAGAAGAAGTTATAAAGAAAAAGAAACTTGCGGAGGAGACTAAACAGAAGAAAAAAGAACAAAGAGAAGCAAAGAAAATAGAGAAGACTAAAAAGGCCAAAAGAGTACCAAAAAAGGTATCTAAAATAAGAAAGTCATCAACAGAAGAAAGCGACAGCGATGTGGATAACCCACCTTGTGTGTTCTGCAAGGGTTTATATTTAGACTCGAATGAAGGCTGGGCTGCTTGTGGTGTGTGCGGCAAATGGGCACACTGCAGCTGTGCTGGTTTAATTGATGAAGACGATGAAGCCGCTTTTAATTGTTGTACCCACATATAATTTTTCACTTATTCACTTTTAATTACTGTACCCCATTATACCCCTAGGGGTATCCCATTTTACCCCGAGGGTGGGGCAAAATGGGGTATTTGGAACTTTTCCAGTTTTTGCATTTTTTTATATTACTAATGGTCCAAGCGTCCTAAAAGTATTCAATTATTAAAGACTGATTGTTATAGATGATTATAAGAATAAATAACATTATGAAAATACTATACTGTCTACTTTATTGAGCTTCAAACCTTAAGGTCCCCGTCTTGCCCCCCTCTCCCCTACTCCCTTACTTATAATATAAACGATGACTAACTACCTATATGTAACGTTTGTCTTTTACTGTGACATGAAGTTACAAAGTTAACAGACAGTGATAAACGTTACATAAACTTAGTCATCGTTTATAAGTAAGGGGGTAAGTTTCTTTGCTCAATTATTGATCACAGTTGTACCTATAGATAGGTATACTGTGTTTTTTTACATATCTCATTCCTGTTTTGTGTCGGGAATAGGGCTCAAGTCTTCAACATGTTGCACCTTATTAGTTTAGTAGTTTTGCGTGAAGCAATAATAAAAACTTACGCCTCACAGTTTCTCCCGCGTAGACACCGTTGGGTATTATTATTATGTCGGAATAAAAATTGACCTACTAATCCACCTACCAACTTCCAGCTTTCCATTTTTAAAAGCCCAATGTTCAACAGTGGAAGGATGATGATGATGACTATTGCACTGTACCACTGTCCTGTAGATTCCACACTGACCGGCCGGTGAAGGCAAGCCAGAAGCAGGGGACCGCTTTCTCGTCAGTGTTTACTGCGACCAGCCAACTGAGGTAAGCCAGAGGTGAGGAACGATGACTTACCCCTGGAACACCCGGGACCTTGGGGGACTCACCTCAAGCCTCAAGATGCCCTGCAGCCGAATACGGCGAAGTCAAAAGAAAGGGTAATGTTTTTAGTAACATAATTAATTACACAAACAAATTTTTCCATGAACGATATTAGTATCTATACCATAGGATAGGATTGAAAGCAACCCTTGACAAGAAAGAAGACAAATTAGGCAATGAAAAATCAATCTTGAATATTGTATATTGCTCTCAGGAGCAGACATGCGCCTGTAATTTGTTACTCTGTTTAGTGATGATTATTCACGTATGCATAAGTAAGACGCACATACAAAGTTAACAATGTTCCTGCGTACACAGTTGAGGTAACATACAGAGGGTAAACTGTAGTCCATTTCAATTAAATTCATTTATTTCAGTTAAATATTTGAAATCTAGTACTAAGAGCAGCCGCAGCATAACGAAAACCGAATTGGAATCCACACAACAATGATTTTCGAAGCGTATTTAGTGTTTAAATTGTAAAAATCTCAAATCTCAACGCGAATATGGCAATTATCATACGACACAATAAAATAGTTTGGTATGTACTTTATCCTACAGATAATAGAAATGCGAAAGATTAGAGGTTTTGACCCGATTGCGATGAAACTTGGAGTGCTAAAGATAGTTGAAAATCTGGATAAACACATAGGCTACAATTTTTATCCCGACTATCCCGCGAGATCGGGACTTCGCGGGTGAAAGAGCCCAGCGCTGTTAGTTGAAAAATAACTGTAAAAAATTAAAATGCAAATTAACATCAAAACAATAAAAAATGCAAAACAACCAGACAACTATAGGAAAAAGCTCTCGCCTAGCGTCCGACCTTCAAGCACTCATCGTGCTCAGCGCTACCGAGTCGGTTCCTACTGCAGTGTCGGAGGCATTACACACTTAACCCACTTCTTTCTTTACACTGCGCCCAGGGTAATTGCTCGAAGGAGCTGTGGAAGACAGCCCCCCGGTTATTAATGACGGGCGCCCTCCCTTATTTACAAGTCATTAACTGAACCCTACAGAATCCACGTTTGTAATCAAATATTGCCGGGAACTATGAATTTACAATGTTTTTAGGCCGTGAGAAAGTTTGGGCAAGTTTCAATTACGATGTTAAAGCATGGACAGATTTTATGGGTTCAAAGGGATGGGTGGGAATAATGCTAATTTTAACTGTTAATTGAATTTTGGGGGTTCAGGAACTTAACTGTTTATATTTAAGAGACGGAATATCTTTCCGAATTGTTTGGCCACGACCCACGACACTGGCAAGTGCTCGGATTCTTGGTCTCAGAAGCGTATGCCTACTAAGCCGATTTTCTAATCAATAATCATTTATTTTGGCTAATTAAGGAAACCTGTAACTATAACGACAAAACATAACTTATGTATGAATAATTAGAAAGTTTCCATTGATCCCTAAATAGTGAACATTAAAACTTTACTTTCTTTACAAACTCTTTCAGACGGCGTTTGAATCTCTCACCTAAATTGATCTGTCAATCGCTTAAAAAATCTGAACGTCAGGCCATTATATAGTTAATTTATTTATAAACACTAAAAAATATTATGGATCGACAGCCGCTGGATGCATTTGAAGAAACGGTGAGTACCAAAATAAAATTAGAACACCCTATTTTTCTACATCCTTTAACCTTACGTTAAAGGATGTAGAAAAAAAATACAGAGAAATGCATCATTCATCAAAAATCGTTCCGTGGCAAGATTCGAATAGTTAGCGCGAGTGCTCTTACAATCACACCAACCCCCAACTGATACTATAGTTGGGGGTTCGAATCCTGTCTTGGGTAGATTTTTGATGATTGCATTTCTCCTTGTAAAACATTTCTATTTCCTTGAACAATAAAAATAAGAAATTTTATTAATTGATAATTATGCCAATTTATTTTTCAGGTAGATACAATCGACTGGTGGTGGTACCTAATCGTCGTTAGCCTTGTGTTTTTAATAATCCTGGCATTACACGCCATTGTTAAGAGGTTAAACGGTCAGTCTGTTCTTTCTTTCGTTTCGTGTAATGGTGTGGCTCATCTAGTGATAAGGGTTTTAGGACAAAGCCCTGTAGGTACAATAACTCGACCTCGGTACCTTTGACGACCTCTGTGGCGCGTCGTGCGAAAGCGCGACTGCAATGCAGAAGGTTGCGGGTTCGATTCCCGCCGGGTGCAAGTATTTATGCTTAAAAAATAAATATTTGTGTCTGGTCTGGGTGTTCCTCTATGTATAATAATTATGTATGTATTTACAAAAGAAAAATAAATATAAGTATTATATTCGTTGTCTAGTCACCGTAACACAAGCTTAGTCGCTTACCACGGGGCTAGATGGCGCTGTGTGTTGTTGACACAATTTATTTATTTATTTGATTTGTTTATTTAACTTGAGCTAACGACAACTATCAGAGACCATCAGAGATAACAACCGGGACCAACGGCTGCGGCAGCGGCTCGTTACCACCTACTGGTCTATAGTCGTAGCGCCGGGTACGTTGCAAGCGGACTCGTCCGTGTTCTGATGCGTTGGCCGGTGCAGCAACTAAGGAAGACGGGTCGGCTCTTGTTCCACTGCCGTCTTCTTTCTTCATGATGAGCGGGTTACATCTTAGTTCATATCATCACTTACCATCAGGTAGTTAGGTAATGGCGCTCATCTATCGTGTGTAAAAAAGAAAAAAACATAAGCTTGTAGCGCAGCAACCGAGGTCCCAATGAAATGCTATAAGGATACTTAGAAAGACGATAACATATTGGTACAATAACATTAACTTTTGTGTCTCCATGTTACTATTTGTTACTTATAATTTTTACTCGGTAGTTGCTACTCATCGCCTCCACATCACAAATAACATAAATCGACAAAAGACAATAGCACATGTTCCATGTTTAGTTAAATGTTGTTATCGGATATTACTCAATAGGTAAGAAAGTAACACTTTGACACGTTGGTCTCAAAATAACACTGTGGTTTGGATGCACCATTACAGTATATAAAGTATCCCGCCTAAATAGTTCCTACATTAAAATTAAAACCTATTACAATTCGTTCTTGTAAGATCTGCTTACTGTTTTAATACTTATTAGTTTCCCAATTTCTCCTCAGGTGTACGTTTGGAGAAAAGAAAAAGAGACAAAAAACTTCCTGTTAATCGATCAGTCCAATTCAAAGATCAAGCAGCTTCAGTACCTCACGAAACCCCAAGGGCATTAAGGAATTCATCTGATAATGATATAACGCTCATTTTAAACACGCCAGTTAAAAAAGAGAAAGAGGACATTTTAAATAAAAAAGAAAAAAATACGTCTTTTGCTAATAAGAAAAGTGGGAGCAGTCGAGAAGAAAACCTGCAAATTTCTGCACCCGTAAGTGATAAGTCATCACCGCGCTCAACAGACACAATTGAAGGAGCAAAACCTGCTTTACTAGGAGTTATTTATAAATTTCTTTCTAGGGAAACTAAAATTAATATTATAGATAAGCCGGAATCGAAAGATACCAAGAAAGAAATTGAAACCGATGAAGAGAAAACTGGTAATCTAGATGAAATAAAATATGATGATAGTAAAGAAAGTAATAATGCGGAATATAAGGTAAAAATTGATCCAGAGGAACCTACTTGTTCTTATGACAACAAAGAACAGATTAAAGTAGAACATGATAAAATTAATTCAATTGATGAAGCTTCAGATAACCCCAAATCGAATGGGACCTCTAAAAGTAAGAAATCATTTCAAATCGCTGAGGTAAAATCTGTTAGCCAAGTTGAAGTAAAAAATAATACAAGCACAGAGAGTATTCATACGGATGATAAAGTAAATTATGCTGTGGAACAAGTTAAGATTAATTTAGTTGAAGACGCTTCAGATAACGTTAAATCGAAAAATATCACTAAAAGCAAGGAAGAAATTCAAATCCATGGGGTGAGCAATGTTCGTCAAGTTGAAGTAAAAAACGATAAAAGTAGCGAAAGTAAGGTGGAGTATAATAAAGACAAAATTGAAAAAGAGGAACACACAGACAGTTCCCTTTGTGGCAAAGATGAAAGCAATAATACAGTTGAACATGTTAAGGCAAATGCAAATGATAAAACTTCTAATAACTCAGAATCGAGAGAGATTTCTAAAAGTAGTAAAGAAGAAATAAATGAAGACAAAGAAGTGGAGAAAACATCAGATGCAAAGCAAAGAAAATGAGAGATGCTTGCTAAGTTTTCAGCTGTGATAGTATTTGCAGTACAGAAAATATTACCTAGGTACCTGTGTTTAACTTTGTTTATTCTTGGTGGCTAACGTGCTTAAGTTCTTAGTGGAATATGGCCATGGAGGCATTTAGTATTTTTGGCACCTAGGTATTTTATTTGTCGACCGTTTTTTTTGCAAGTAAACGGTCACAGTTAGTCGACGTAATGATCTCAATAATAAGTATACCTAATAAACAAACAAACAAGGGTATTGTTAAATGTTGGATGTACTTTTATTTAGTACAACTTTTTAGGAAATCGGTCTATGTTCGGCACTAATTTCCATTTTCACTACACATAACTTTTACGAAACTAAATTAGTTAATTAGTAATTCGCACAAATCAAACAACGTAAAATGCATTAAAGGCTTCACGTAAAATTAAAATTCAGTAGGTAGGTTACCACCGCATTATTTCTTCACCTCATTCCCGCCAAAACTCAGTTCCTATCAAAACTCTTTTTTTTTTACTTCTTGAAGGCTGCTGACGCTGGTGATTTTTAAAATGGCCATTTTGTATCTCACAACGAAAAAAAAAACAACGCAACGTCACTCAAGCAAACATTTTCATTGTTGTGAATTCGGATTATCGCGGTTTTATTCTGTTGTATTGAATTATCTTTTAAATAAAAACCACAAACCTGAGTAGCTATCTTTCCAGTAAAGTGCTAATAACATGACTTATAAGTTAACTTTGCAATTCCATTTGTAAAATTAAGGACTTTACCGGTACAAATCATACTATTGCACAATGACGTCCATCATCAAATTCCATTGCCTTTCTGGGGCTGGAGACGAGTCTCCTCCATGCTATGTGCTGCAGGTAGACGAGTTTAAGTTCTTGCTAGACTGCGGATGGGATGAACGTTTCGATATGGAGTTTATTAAGGAACTTAAGAGGTAGGTTTGGAGGTTATGTTTTTTTGCCTTATTTTACATAGAACAACTTGCTTTTTGATTTCTAAACGACCTCTGTTAAATGGTGCGTTGAACGACACGGCAGCAACATAAGGCTTGCGAATTCAATTCCATGTATAAAAAAATGTGAGGTCTACAGATATTTATATCCAGTTTCTGTATGAATAACTAGCAGCCCCCGCGCTTTCAACCCTCCTAAGTCTAGATCCCGTAGGAAGCTAGTTAAAAAGTAGCATATATTATGTTATTTATTACAGGTCTCCAACCAACTACACATCTGATATCCATTGCTATTAGCTCAGTGGTTATTGCGTGAAGCAACAATACACACAAACAACATTAACCTTTACAATATTAGTAGGATAGGACAGGAATGTGTTTATAATAAAAAGTTAATGTGTATATTATCATTTTACGTATCGGATCATTTTCTTGAACTCCTAAGTGCTTCGAAAGGCACATTAAACAGTTGGTCCTGGTTGTTGTCAGTGATAGCAGTCGCTAGGTCAAGTTAGAGGCCACACCACTGTACGAAAAGAAGAGGCAGATTGCTCCAGAACTAACAGCATAAGTCTAGTTTCCTAGTTTGTAGGCTAGGCTAGATTTTTTTAACGAGATTGTGCCCTTTAATCAGAGCTGATAGTTAAACTGAACAGCATGAGACATTAATAAATAAATAAATTCTGTGAACAACACACAGCGCCATCTAGCCCCGTGGTAAGCGACTAAGCTTGTGTTACGGTGACTAGACAACGGATATAATACTTATATTTATTTTTCTTTTGTAAATACATACATATTATACATAGAGGGACACCCAGACCAGACACAAATATTTATTTTATAAGCATAAATACTTGCACCCGGCGGGAATCGAACCCGCAACCTCCTGCATTGCAGTCGTGCTTTCGCACGACGCGCCACAGAGGTCGTCATTTGCCTATCTGTTAGTTCCAGTAATGTCTTCCTGCCTTATACAGTAAGACATAAGCGGTCTTACATTCTCAAAATCGTACAATAAAAATAAATACTAATTATTTTCTTCACAGACACATAAACTCAATAGATGCTGTACTTCTATCACATTCTGACCCGCTCCATCTCGGGGCCTTGCCATACGCAGTGGGAAAGCTCGGACTAACATGTCCCATATATGCCACACTACCTGTCTACAAAATGGGGCAGATGTTCATGTACGATCTGTACCAGGCACATAAGAATGCTGAGGAGTTCGATCTGTTTACGTTGGATGATGTTGATATGGCATTCGACAGGATGACCCAGTTGAAATATAATCAGAGTATTGATATGAAAGGTGAGATTTTGTTATTGTAGTACTTTTAAATATATTCTCCTTGAAGGTTAGATATTAATGTTGTGAATCTCAAGTTTAAAAGTTAACTCTGGACTGCAAGCATGGTGAGTGTATATAGGTATATGGTTGTTACTGGTTCTTAGTGTTTTGAAATTATTCTTTGTTTCTTTACAAAATAAGTATTATGTGTATCACTTTATTCTCTATTAGTCCCGATCCAAAATATTAGAATAATAAGAAACCTATGTGTTATTCCAAGTCAGTGCAATCGGTTTAGCAGTTTTTGCAAGGACAACCACACACATGCAAACACAGTCACAAACTTTCACCCTTATAATATTAGTAAGATACCCATACACAAACCTAGCTCAGTTTGGGGCTAGATGGCCCAGTGTGCACTTACTGCAATATGTATTTACTTAAAGAGACTAAATTATTTTCAGGCAAAGGCTTAGGGCTCCGAATAACTCCGCTTCCAGCTGGCCACTCCCTCGGTGGCACGGTCTGGCGCATCGCTGCGCCAGGAGAAGAAGATATAGTCTACGCCCCTGACTTCAATCATAAAAAGGAACGGCACCTAAATGGGTGTGAGATAGAGAAGCTTATGAGACCATCCTTGATGCTGCTTGGGGCTATGAATGCAGATTATGTGCAGCCGAGGCGGAGATTGAGAGATGAGAAGTTGATGAGTAAGTTCTTCTGTACTTATGTAACCCTTGAGCCCTCGAAACCGTCGAAAGATTGGGTGTTGAAAAATGCTTAATATAATAATAGCAACGCAATTAATTAAATTCGAAAAATATTGATTAATTTCATAACAACACTGCAAATACTGAAGAAATACTTACTTAAACTATACTAATAAGAAATATATCACTATCATATTTAAGTATTTCCTATCCTAGTATTGTCTATCCTATTCCACATTTCCAACTATTTCTGTATTGTTTTAGTTTTACACTGTATCCTTGATATATTCTCTCCACAGGACAAGTTTCGCCTAGTATGGAGAGTTAGTGTTTAAGTTTAATGTAGACTTACTTGTGGGAAATAAATTATTTATTTATTTAAGTAGCACAATGGACGGCCTGGCCTAACGGTGATCCCTTAGTCCAGGCCCCTTTGTGCCCCACTAGATTTAAGATTTTCTTGAAAAGGTAGTAAATGTACAATAAAGCATTAATCTATCTATCTTATAATTTCTAGCAACAATTCTAACAACGCTCCGAGGCGGTGGCTGTGTGCTGGTCTGCACAGACACAGCCGGTCGTGTGCTAGAACTAGCGCACATGTTAGACCAGTTGTGGAGAAACAAGGACTCGGGACTGGTCGCTTATTCGTTGCTCCTGCTTTCCAATGTTAGCTACAACGTTGTGGAGTTTGCTAAGTCTCAGGTTAGTACATTTTTCAATGTTTGAAATTAAAGGAAAACGAGTTCGTTTAGATAAGCACACAACTTACACAGCAAGAAATATAAGAGATAGGTACACAAAAACAAAAAGAAAAAATATATATGGTCAAATTGAGAACCTCCTCCTTTTTTTGAAGTTGGTTTTTTTTTTTTTTATATATTAATTTTTAAACAGTAATAAAACTTAAATAACATTCTAAACACCAAAAATCACTAAGATTTGTCTGGTGCAAACTATATTCATTCAAATAACAAACTAACAGAAATTAGTCATGTGCCAAATGGACTGCACAAATATTTACTTACTGCGAAGCAAGTGTTGGCTTAGGCATATCAAATAGAAGAAATTATTTAAAAAAAAACTGAAAAAAAATTAGGACATTGTACATAGCGCAATCTAGCCCCAAACTAAGCAACTAGTCGTGGACTTTAGGCACTTGACAACGGTTATACATTTTTTTTTTACATTTGAAAACACCCAAAACCAAAAACAAATATCTATGGTGAGCAAAAATACTTGCCCACGGCGAGAATCGAACCCTTAACCTTCTGCATCGCAGCGCGGGGATTGTCCGAGGTCAAGTTTATGAATTTCTAGTGGTTTCTTCTCATTAGAGGGCGCATTCCAAAACCACACTTAAATCATAGTCATAAGTCATAGTCGGTGTTTCAAATGATCATGTATTTGTTTCCATTGCTCTCATGGAATAAATGGAACTTTGTCAAACAATCTGTATATTTCTTTTACAGATAGAATGGATGAGCGATAAGTTGACGCGTGCCTTCGAAGGCGCTCGCTCCAACCCGTTCGCCCTCCGTCACCTGCAACTCTGCCACTCGGTGGCTGAGGTCACGAGGACTCCAGGGCCCAAGGTTGTGCTAGCGTCCTTCCCCGATCTAGAGGCAGGGTTCGCAAGGGACCTGTTCCTGCAATGGGCTCCTCACCCGCAGAATTCTATCGTTTTAACTGCCAGGTATTTATGGAAACTTATAAGTAGCACCTAGATATGTTCTAATACACCATTACTTCTGTAAAGTAATGCAATTGTGTACTTAATTGCATTATTTTCATGCAATTATATGTAAAATTAAAATTATATTGATTTTTAATCCTCTCCTAATCTTGACTCCGAATTGCGAAACTCAAGTGGCAGTGGGCGGGGCACATCGCTCGTAGAGCCGACGGCCGATGGGGCAAAAAGGTTCTCGAGTGGCGACCACGAACCGGAAGACGTGGTGTGGGCAGGCCTCCGACAAGGTGGACCAACGACCTGGTAAAGGTCGCGGGAAACCGCTGGACGCGAAAAGCGCAGAACCGGTCGTCGTGGAGATCATTGGGGGAGGCCTTTGTCCAGCAGTGGACGTCCTTCGGCTGAGATGATGATGATGATGAATCTTGACTTAGTTTAAATCCTATTTTTAACTTAGATAGATAGGAAAAAAACTGAATTCGCTGTCGCGAAATATACGGAAAAGTACTAATTATCCTATATTTGACAGCTCTTTATTTAACGTTTGTCAAAAAAAAACCGAGCTAATACCAGTAATGTAAATCCAAGATGGCGTCTGCCACAAAATGGCCACCAACATAGTTTTGTTCAATTACCTGTTTATCTATGCATTTATTTGTAATTATTAAATCGAATCAATTTCAGAACATCACCGGGAACGCTGGCCCGGGATCTAATGGAGAAGGGCGGTAATCGTACACTAGAGCTGACAGTAAAGCGACGCGTGCGACTTGAAGGCGCCGAGCTGGAGCAGATGATGCATCAACAGATGATGTACACCAACAACCAACCCAAGTTAGTATACTTAACGACCTCCATGATGTTCCCGATAAATTAAGAATTAAAAAACAGGCCAAGTGTAGCCCTAGCATAGAATAGGGTTATCCTTCCCCTCCTTCTCTTCCCGTGGGTGTCGTAAAAGGCGACTAAGGGATCTGAGGGAGATTAGCAAACCCTAAGTTCTCCCCGCGCGGTGGCGGATAAACGAGAGGAATGCAACCAGGAACATCGCTCGGATGAGAAAAAAAAACAGGCCAAGTGCAAGTCGGACTCGCGCACAAACTGTTCCATACCATTATGACAAAAAAGAACATGTTGTTGTATGTGAGGCCCGCTTTTATTCTAGCGGCAATAGAAATACATCATCTGTGAAAATTTCAACTGTCTTGTTATCACGGTTCATGAGATACAGCCTAGTGATAGTCAATTATCTGAATAAAGAGACGGACAGTTAAGTCTTAGTAAAAGGGTCCCGTTTTTACCCTTTGGCTACAGAACTCTAAAAGATCCCCAAGAGTTCTTTAATATTGTGAGTTTGTCGTATCCAGAGAGGAAGTCGGCGGCATATCGTCCGACTCCGACTCGGAGGGCGAACTGGAGATGTGGGTGGTGACGGGGAGACATGACATCCCGGTGCGGGGGGAGGCGCGCGGGGGCGCCGGGGGGTGCTTCAAGTCCAACAAGCGGCACCACGCCATGTACCCCTGTGCAGAGGAGCGCACCCGCCACGATGACTACGGCGAGGTCATTAAGGTAGGTACCACTACTATATGCCGGGGGGTGCTTCAAGTCCAACAAGCGGCATCACGCCATGTACCCCTGTTCAGAGGAGCGCACCCGCCACGATGACTACGGCGAGGTCATTAAGGTAGGTACCACTACTATATGCCGGGGGGTGCTTCAAGTCCAACAAGCGGCACCACGCCATGTACCCCTGTGCAGAGGAGCGCACCCGCCACGATGACTACGGCGATGTCATTAACCTATATATGCCCAGGGGGTCGTTATCGACCCCGAAGTACTCTTTCTTTTGTAAGATAGTTAGTCTTTGATGAAAAATTTATTACAGTGCCATCTATTAATAGATATTGGAACTATTTAAGTGACACTATATTGGAAATTAATCACTGTCATTATTTCGAGTGACAATTAGCGGTGAAAGTTCGGTTAGGTTATTTTTTGGAAAAAAAATTACGACTGAGCGCACAAAAATGTAAGGATTTTGTTTTAATTACGTTATTTATCTATACCTAGTGTTTTTATTGTAAATTAAATAAATGATTTAGTGATATAAACAGAAATAAATAAAGTAGTACTATTTTTACGCCAAATATCGATCAAAATATTTCGTTGGGTCGATATCGACCCCGTGGGCACATAAGATACTAAATATTGCTTTTTTCAGGTCTCGACTTGTGCTCTCCACTAATGACATAATCGAAGCTTTGGAAGATGCAGACATAGAGGATAGTGTTCAGGGCGTTGACGTATACATTGATCCGCCCTGCGAAGGTACCTTATCGGATGGTGATTCTGGTGAAGAAGATTGTCAAGACATAAACAGATTGAATCGACACCAATTACTAGCTCCCGCCGAAATGGTCCTACTAAGGCGAAATGACGACGATGACGATACTGTTGCGGAGGTCGTGGGTGTTACTCCAACTTCTCATGCTGCTGCTACTGGTTCTGCGACACCTGAAACCAACTCACGTAGACTGCGACGTCCTCGTCCAGTCGAAGAACAAAATGAACAGTCTATCAGATCCAGCAATGAAGAACCAGAATCGACTGAACAATCTAGATCTACTAGATCGACCAGGGATGGAGGGCGTAGCAGACAGCAAAACATCAGGCCGCGCAAATGGATAAAACAGGATTTGCGTACTCAGCAAACCGAGTGGTCACCTCCGCCTCCACGTGTTGTGCTAACGCTTACCAAACACAGTGAGCCCATAGACTTTTTTGAATTATTTTTCACTGAAGATGTCATTACATATATTGTAAGGCACACCGTCATGTATGCAGTAGAAAACCATAATTATAACTTTTGTCTTTCGGGAGATGAGATTTACTGTTTCATAGGTGTATTGATTTTGAGCGGATATGCACCTTTACCGAGACGACGTATGTATTGGGAAGTAAATGAGGATACCTACAATGTTTTGGTGGCTAAATCAATGCGAAGAAATAGATTTGAAGAAATATTTAGATTCCTACATGTGTGTGACAATAATAATCTACAACCAGGTGACAAAATGGCAAAAATTCGCCCATTATTCAACATTATGAACGAAAAATTTCTGATGTACGCTCCTATTGAAAAGAACTTTAGCGTCGATGAGTCAATGATACCCTATTATGGGCGACACGGCTGTAAACAGCACATACACGGAAAACCTATCCGTTTCGGCTTCAAGGCCAGGGTTGCAGCAACACGTTTGGGATACTGTTTGCAAGTTGATTTGTATGAGGGACACTCTGAAGCTCGAGACACAGGCCTCGGTGAACATGTTGTTACCAAATTGACCAACACTGTAAGGAAAGAATACCCAGACGTGCAGTTCTCTATTTATTGTGATAACTTTTTTACGTCCCCTACCTTACTAACTAATTTGAAAGACAAAAATGTGAAAATCACAGGAACCGTGCGACAAAATAGAGTTGATAAATGTCCCCTGAAAGACGTAAAAGCTTGCAAAAAAGAAGCCAGGGGATATTATGACTTCAAATTAGATAAAACAGATAATATTTGCGCAGTGAGATGGAACGACAATAGTGTTGTTACGATGTTGTCCAATGAATTTGGAGTATATCCAATTCAGAAGGCAAGACGATATTCCGCACAGGCTAAAAAGAAAGTCGATATTGACCAACCCAATCTTGTACATCAGTACAACCGTTATATGGGAGGAGTTGATAGACTTGATGCTAATGTCGGAGTTTACAGGATTAGTATTAGAGGCAAAAAGTGGTATATTCCTATTTTGATGTGGTTGGTGGATGTAGCCGTCAACAATGCCACTCTACTCGCAAAATCACTGGGAGCGAATGTAGATACGTTGGAATTTCGTCGATCTATTGCTAGGTCTCTACTACACAAATATGGAAATCCCAAAGGTCAACCAGGGCCACAGGCGCCGCCGTCGACAGTTAAAACAAATATTCCTGTCTCTGTTAGAAAATATGCAGCTCAGCATATCATTCTGACAGGTCAGATAAGACGAAAATGTGTTTTGTGTAAAAATAAAACTGTCAAAATATGTCGTAAATGCAACGTCAATTTACATGACAAATGCTTTGAAGCTTATCACGCCTAATTTTCAAATTTATTACTATTATTATTTAGTTACCATCTCTTTCAATTACTCAAAAATAAAAACTGATTATGATGTATATTATGTCTTTTATTTAGATTATTCTTCTTCCATACTAGTGTAAGACCTTATCTGCCCAAGGGGTCGTTATCGACCCACTGAAAAAAACACGTTTTCAGGTACAGGACGTCACTTTTTTTTAATGTTACATTATTTACTACCCATAAAGACAAACATATCCAAAAATCGCGAAAATCGGAGTCAAAAATAGTTCTGGGCATATATGGGTTAAGGTAGGTACCACTACTATATGCCGGGGGGTGTTTCAAGTCCAACAAGCGGCATCACGCCATGTACCCCTGTGCAGAGGAGCGCACCCGCCACGATGACTACGGCGAGGTCATTAAGGTAGGTACCACTACTATATGCCGGGGGGTGCTTCAAGTCCAACAAGCGGCATCACGCCATGTACCCCTGTGCAGAGGAGCGCACCCGCCACGATGACTACGGCGATGTCATTAAGGTAGGTACCACTACTATATGCCGGGGGGTGCTTCAAGTCCAACAAGCGGCATCACGCCATGTACCCCTGTGCAGAGGAGCGCACCCGCCACGATGACTACGGCGATGTCATTAAGGTAGGTACCACTACTATATGCCGGGGGGTGCTTCAAGTCCAACAAGCGGCATCACGCCATGTACCCCTGTGCAGAGGAGCGCACGCCGCCACGATGACTACGGCGATGTCATTAAGGTAGGTACCACTACTATATGCCGGGGGGTGCTTCAAGTCCAACAAGCGGCATCACGCCATGTACCCCTGTGCAGAGGAGCGCACCCGCCACGATGACTACGGCGAGGTCATTAAGGTAGGTACCACTACTATATGCCGGGGGGTGCTTCAAGTCCAACAAGCGGCATCACGCCATGTACCCCTGTGCAGAGGAGCGCACCCGCCACGATGACTACGGCGATGTCATTAAGGTAGGTACCACTACTATATGCCGGGGGGTGCTTCAAGTCCAACAAGCGGCATCACGCCATGTACCCCTGTGCAGAGGAGCGCACCCGCCACGATGACTACGGCGATGTCATTAAGGTAGGTACCACTACTATATGCCGGGGGGTGCTTCAAGTCCAACAAGCGGCATCACGCCATGTACCCCTGTGCAGAGGAGCGCACGCCGCCACGATGACTACGGCGATGTCATTAAGGTAGGTACCACTACTATATGCCGGGGGGTGCTTCAAGTCCAACAAGCGGCATCACGCCATGTACCCCTGTGCAGAGGAGCGCACCCGCCACGATGACTACGGCGATGTCATTAAGGTAGGTACCACTACTATATGCCGGGGGGTGCTTCAAGTCCAACAAGCGGCACCATTACTACTATGTTACACTACTAAATATTACCATTCTGGCTAAGTCTTCTATTTTCTACCAAAGGACAAAACCTCCCATTTTACCTAATTTTGCCGATATACAAACCTACCATTTTCTACTAATTCCTACCAATTTCTACCAAATCTTAATTTAAAGTTTGGGCCCATTGAATTTTCTATCAAAAAGCATTTATTTTCTATATACAAATTTAAATGTCATTTCAATATTCGGCCATTACCTGCGTAATGCATAAGTAAAACAAATAATAACCTATGTTTCAGCCGGAAGACTACCGCCTAGCAGAGATAGTGGACGGTGAAGGTGAAATAAAAGATATAACTCCCGCTCTCCCGCAGAAACAAGAACCAGATGGTAAGATGTTAGCTTACTCTTGCAGTTTTGAGTTTTTTTTTAAACATGATAGACACGTTTTGGCCTCACCTAATGGTATGTGAGGTCTAAGATGTGAACGTTTATCTAGAACAGTGGTTCCCTAACTGGGGGGCGCGGGCCACCTGTATAGAAAAACCAGCGATCGCTGAGAGAATGCATTCCAGACTGCTCGATACACCTAATGAAAATATATGAAATTAGTAGGATTGACGCCTGTCAAGAACCTCATTGATGCCTCAGTAGGCGAATGTTAAGGACTTTATCAGCCTCTAGTTGGCCCCGCGCCAACCTCGAGGGGGCTATCAAAGGTATTTGGTTCTACTTACCAAATACGTTTCGTATGACGTAAAACTTTAATGAGCAAAAAAATAGGTACTTATTTTGTTATTAAATCATTTTTTATTCTGACCTGTCTGGACTGGACAATGGGGGGGCGCGGATTTTGTTTTATAGTCGAAAGGGGGCGCGACTCAAATAAGTTAGGGAACCCCTGATCTAGAAGAAGGAAGACAGTAGTAGAACAAGATCTTCCTCCGGTCTACATATCGGAACACGCTACGACTTACACTTGGGAAGTAACAAGCTGTGGCCAAAGCTTCCCACCTAGAGACTTACTTACACCTCTTACTTTTACTTATGTTTCCGCAACTAGCCTTAAACTGAGCCTTTTTGCGTGACTTAAAGCTGTAGGTTTCCTCACGATGTTTTCCTTCACCGTAAGAGCGATGTTAATAGCGCACTTTAATTTTTCTTAAAGAAAAAGTCATTGGTGCGCGGTCGGCCAGGATTCGAAACCACGACTTTGGAATGAAAGACCACCACCGCTCTTTTCTTTCTATTGGTCACCTTTTATTGCGGGCAGGAGATACAGTAGCCAAATTATTTTTGTCCCGGGCTAGAGTGCCCAACAGGACAATAGGCTAAAGGGCCGATTTGGCCTTTTACGAACGATAACGTCAGATTATAGTCTGAAATTAAAAAACTTCAAAACATATTTTAATTTGACAGTGGAAATGACAGAAATCCCAACGAAGTGCATAACCTCAGTCCGTCAAGTGGCAATAAAGGCCAACATCCAATACATAGAGTTGGAAGGTCGGTGTGACGGTGAATCTTTACTGCGAGTCGTGGCGCAGTCCAAGCCGCGGGCTATAGTGGGGCTCAGAGCCAGTAACTCTGCACTTCAGACGCTATAGTAAGTCATTATTTTATTTAGAACATGGTTTTAATCGCGTGATTCTTTACTTTTTAACCCCCGACGGAAAAAGAGGGGTGTTATAAGTTTGACGTGTCTGTCTGTCTGTGTGTGTGTGTGTGTGTGTGTGTATCTGTCTGTGGCATCGTAGCTCACGAACGGATGAACCGATTTCTATGTAGTTGTTTTTGGTTCATAGGTGACTTTTGCGCGAGTGTTTAATTTTCTTACCTCGACGTTTCAACCATGTTACATTTGAAAATTTTAATTTGTAATTTGACCATTGTAACTGGTTATTATCAGCCACAGAAACTCAACTAGTGTTTTAATATAGGTAACTAAATTTTCAGTAAACATTGCGAAGCAGAGGGCATCGAAAAGATATTCATGCCGGGCAAAGGAGAAGTCGTCGATGCCACTACAGAATCACATATTTATCAAGTATGTATATTCAAACATTTATTGCTTAACTAGTTGCGCACCGTTGTATGTCTCCCGGAACTTTTGAGGGTAAAATTCTCCAGTATTCTTATTCTAATTATCATCAAAATGGATTGATTGATCATAGAAACAATTATAAATTAAATAAATATAGCACGATGTTGCTGTATGCAATGTCGTGCTATTCTACACATACACAGGCAAATCTAGCCTCAAACTAAGCACTAGGCTTGTATTATGGGTACTAGACCATTACGGATAAATTACATATACTTAACACTTTTTTTTGGAAATACATACATGATACATAAATAACACCCATATTAAAAATAAAGATAGATAGATAAACGCTTTATTGTACCAAAATATATAATTATTAGAAATAAAAATATAAATCTAGTGTGGCACATTGGGCGGCCTTATCGCCTAAGGGCGATCTCTACCAGGCAACAAATATACATATATGTATATTTTTAAGCATAAATTACTTACCACACCGACGGGAATCAAACCCGCAATAAATTAGTACAACCGTGAGAGCATCCGGGCTGTTTGTATTCAGTGGTGCCATCTATCGTAATTAATCGGTAACTTGTCCGCAGGTGAAACTGACGGACAGCGTGATGTCGACGCTGGTGTGGCGGTCGGCGGGCGCCGCCGAGCTCGCCTGGCTGTCGGCCGTGGTCGCGCATCGCCAGACGCATCTCGACCAAGGTAACGTAGTAGGGGATTTTTTATTGATGGAGTATTTCACTCACTAAGGGAGCTAAATGCCTGCAAGGTTTACTGTTCGCAGAATGACTAGTTGTAAACTTCTTCTTAGTTGTTACTCTTAACATCCTGGTCACGACACCAGATTGAATTTTTCCACTACGTCACCAGCCCATTGCTACAGCATAAATCTACCTCTCTATACTAGTGGGCATTTCATTCACCAACATAGGCTAGAGTGATTGAAGAAAGTACATATTTCAATATCCGTGGTGTGTTCGGTACATGGCGTGGTGCTCATACGTCGTCATATCGTTACATGATCATTCGCAGTCACACCACTCACAATTCACCCGGAACCTGAATTTAGCCAAACTGTTCAAAGTCAAATATATTTATTCATTAAGAACGATGTATAACTTACATGAACGTTTAGAAATGTCGAGATTTTACTGTGGTTTCGGAACGCGCCCTCCGATGAGAAGAAACCACAAGAAGCTCATGGGATTCATTCAAAAAATAAATAAACATCATATCTCCAGAGTCGGAAGACGACCCCGACGACGTGATGATGTCACTGGAGCCGTGCGCGGGCGCGGGCGGCGGCGGCGCGGGAGCTGCGCACACCGCGTCCTTCGTCAACTCGGTGCGGCTGTCGGAGCTGCGCGCCGCGCTCGCCAAGCTCGGCCTCCATGCGGAGGTCACGGGCGGCGCGCTGGAGTGCTGTAACGGGACACTCGCCATTAGACGGGTGAGTATTGTGGCTCTATAGACTCATATACTTACTATAATATAACCCCACAGTTTCACCCGCGCGCAAGTCCCGATCTCGCGGAACTACGGGGTTATAAAGTTTCCAGATTGTTTCAGTTTCATTCCAGTTGTTACTTGTAATTGGGAAAAAATGTTACAAAATGTAATAGTAATTTGTTACGCAAGGCTCCAAAATTGGATTTTGCAGCGAGTACTTGTATTGAAACCTGAGCTAGCGAAGCATTCTATCGTACTAACGGCCTCACTACACGGGATGCTGAAGATAGTGTAAAGTGGAGATTACGTCTCCACTTTACAAAGAGCGCAAAGAGCAGGAAAGCGGACCCCGGGTTCCCGATTGGGATGCAACCGGGAACATAGCTCGAATGATGATCATACCAACATAATTCTAAGCCTTAGGACTAGATGGCGCTATGCACAATACTTTAAAAAAATCTTTCTTTTACAGTTGGAAAACGGTCGAGTCGCATTAGAAGGCGTGCTTTCAGAAGAGTATTATAAAGTTAGAGAGCTTTTGTACGATCAGTTTGCTATTGTTTAAGAATTATTTATTAATATTTCTTATGTTGATTGCTCAAGGCATTGTATCAGAAATATTTTACAAGGAGAAATGCATCATCAAAAGTTATCCCATGACAGGATTCGAACCCGCGCCCCTCACTTGCCGTGCGAGTGCGCTAACGTCACGCCACGAGGGAGGATTTTGATGATGCCTTTTATTAATACTTATTCTTGTTTTTATTGCTCAAGGCTCGCCCTGCAAGCGCAAGGGCACAGGTTAGAATACTGTCCCGGAAGAAATTTTGATGATGCATTTCACCTTGTAAAATATTTCTGGAGAGTTTTAGTTAAATAATGCCCAATACACAGGGTGTTGTACATATATACGTTGATCTACACGTCTAGGCGAACAACTTTTTGTACCACGACTTTTGGAAATTTTAGTTACATACTACAATCTAATCATTAATTGCCTTTTTTTTTTCAAAAACAGCTGTTTTTCAGTAAATACCTTAGCCTTTTTGAAAAAAAGTTCTAATAAAAAAGGAAATAATGGTTCGCCTGGACGTGTAGAACATATAAGCAGCTGCTCCATATACTCCAACACCCTGTATAGTACTGAGTTACTGACATCTAATTGGTCATAATATAATGGAACTATTTGTCGTGTAAGACTCGCTCGTGAAACAGTAAAATATTGAATTTGATGATGTTACATTTTTACTGGTACTGACTATGTAAATATTATAATTAAGTAGTAAATAAGGTATGAAATATAAATGTTTTCAATTGATATTTTGGTTTTAAGTAACTTATACTTACCTAATTCGAGATATAGTTAAATCACCGCTAGGAGCAGTTGGTGGCCCTTTAAATAGCAACAAAGTTATATGCTCTGCTTCAGTGAAAACGCATCCTTAGAATAGCCCTTAAATAAAACAACAAAATTAAATGTCTCCATTTATTTTATTCACATTACTTCCGGGACCGGTTCACATCAATAACATTATGTAAAGAAAAAAAATAAGGTACAATTCGTTAAATACAAAAAGTAAGACACGAGTCCTAATTTTATTTATAAAAATTTGATCTGAGATTACTCTAAGATCCACCTTACGAAGTCCAATATGTTTTACAAACATCAAAGTCATCTAACTCTTACGAATTATTTGTGTTAAATTTTTAAGAGGATAGTCTCCATTCTCTTTCTCCATACAAACGTAGTTTAAATTTTCCTCCCTGGATAAAGACATAAGAGCAAATATGTTTATGCCATAAAACCCATATCTGTTATGACAATGCATCTACCTTTTTATTTTTTTTTATTTTCTAATTAAAATAATAATAATTAATAGTTAATCTCGTAAAGGCTGAAAAGGAGAAGGAAACTAAGTACTTGGACTTGGCCCATGAGATTACCGCCATGTGGCACGTTGATTCGACGAGTATTGTTCCGATAGTCGTGTCGGCAAATGGATTAATAGCGAAAAGCCTCGACCAACATCTTAAGAGGCTTTCGCTAGACGGTTGGGTCAAGGGTCAGATTCAGAAGGCAGTCGTCCTTGATACGGCACGTATCGTCAGAAGGTTCCTGTCTCTGCGTCCCTAACCATCGGTAGCCTGGGCCCTGCCCCGCTGCCGACGGGCTTCTAGGTTTAGGTTTTTATAGTAATTTACTGTTTTTGTACAAAATTTATACATTGTTTATAGGACTTGTAGATAGAATTTTATATAAGTTTGTTACTTAGATGGAATTTTGTTTATAGGTTTTGTAGTAATGTATATTATATTTTGTATGTAGTTTATTTTTATAAAAACTTAAATTTAAGAAATGAAAAAAATAAAAAAGTAGATGCATAGTCATGACAGATATAAGTTTTATGGCATAAACATATTTGCTCTAATATCTTTATTCAGGGAGGAAAATTCAAACTACGTTTGTATGGAGAAAGAGAATGGAGACTATCCTCTTAACAAAGACATGTGGTTAGGACCTTGATTCTAATACAGTAGATATATACAGCGATGGAGTTATCTTTCCATTTTGCTTTTTGGATATAAGAGGGAAGTCTACCTACTCTTTCTCCATACAAACGTGTCGACTGTTTCCTCCCTGGAAAAGATATTGACCAAATATGTGGCATAAAACCTATTTCTGCCATGACCATACCCCTACGTTTCGTCATTTTCTAATTAGAATAGATATGAAATTTAGAAAAAATCAAAACGTAGGGGCATGGTCATGGCTGATATAGGTTTTATGCCATAAACATATTTTCTCTAATGTCTTTATCCAGGGAGGAAACAATCGACTACGTTTGTAAAGTTTGTATGGAGGAAAGACTTTCCCTTTGCGGTTTCCTTTAGAATTGTTTCTGAGCATAGTCGTTAACATATACGACTATCCTATAGTGACAAAATATCTTCTGCATTAAAACCAAGGCTCTATCAAAGGAATTTACAATGAGATCAATTTCTCAGAAGCCCCCATATAAGTCACTACTTTAGGTTTATATTATTTACATGACGTATATTGCTTTTAGGACTAAAATATTCATTAATTGAGCCACCATTTTTAACTTTAAATTTACCACGATAGAGTAGATTTATGAAATTCCGAAAATCCTTTTATTCTGAAGTATATTCTCAGAACTCGAAATCTACCCTAGACGTTCTATGCTTATTAGAGCGGATTCTTGTTAATGTCTACTAGTTCGTTTTAAGTGCTTAAGCACTTGGCTGTCAAAAAATATTTTAGAGCAAAAAGACATCTACAACAAAAACACAACGCAAGGCGGGATTTGAACCCGCTTATCTCACTTCACATGATTCAGTGACTTAAAAAAGTAAATAAAGAAACGTATAGTAATTATAATAAACAATCGAAATAAATGTGCTGTCTTCCTTCTTCTGGAAGAGCGTGCTAGAACATATTACCACTTACCATCAAGTGATATAGTGGTCAAACGCTCATCTATCGATTCTAAAATAAAATAATAAATAAATAACATTGTAACCCAAAAATCCACTCTAAAGCGTAATTTATCTCAGTAATTACTAATAAAGTATAAAATTTACTACAAATATATAATTTTCTATCACAAAACAAGCTCAATCATGAATTCTTTAGTCGCCCTACGGTCAAATTGGCACAGAATTTCGAGAAATCGTGCACCAATTTAACTGACCTACTTCACATACACAAATATAAACGATTTCACGTGTAATCGCAGATCAATTAACATTGGTTTTCAATAGAAATTAACTTAACAACTACATTCTGGCACATCATTCGTTCACTCACCCTGCTACCACCGCACTTTCATCTTAATCTATAAATAAAGTATATAAAGGTAATATTCTTAACATAAGAATAACTACAAATTTTCCGTTCCCGTAATACCCTATATCAGTGGTTATATAATTAATTATCTCATTTTTTTAAATTGGGTATCTCAATATCAGTTATTTTGTTACAAAAATCTTTCAAATATGTAGTATGATAAACAGTTCAATTCCTATGAATTTTTCACCTAAATAATCTATCTCATAGTTGGGAATCTTGTAAATTTTCATCTTAATAATCTTCCAGTAAATTAACCCCCTTACTTATAAACGATGTCTAAGTTTATGTAACGTTTGTCTTTTGCTGTGACATGAAGGTTTAAAGTTAACAGCCAGTGACGAACGTTACATAAACTTAGTCATCGTTTATAATATAAGTAAGGGGATCTCTAGTAATATAACAACTAGGAATTGGTTTACCAGTAACCCCACTGATAGGTCTACAGGGAACCGCCAAAACAACGCGTCAGCTCATTTGGAATTAGGTACTTTTAGTATAAAACGTCGCGCGCGCTTTTTGCCTTTTCAAGATATGATTTTTAGTATACATAAGCTTCCTACGCACGAAATCGTCTAAACGAAATAAAACTGGGGCCTAATATGGACGCAGTCACGTGATAGACAAAATATCATCTATTTAAAAAAACTTGATCATTTTGACCTTTTTTCCGTTCCATAAATAGGTAAGTATACTTACTTACTCGCGACATTTCTAATGTCTCTGAATCGAGCACCAAATTAAATATAACATATTTTTTCTTTTTTAAAGTACAATAATTGTATACAAAATATTAAAAGTAACGTCAAAAGCATTAAACTTAAAAAATAAATGATATAACAAAGGTTAAAAATAATGCACGCAACTTAAAATTCGTCTATACAACCATTTGTTCTGATCTAATTATTACATGATTTTAATGAGAAATAAACAAAAAAAATAATAATACAAATAAATAAGTATATTTCTGAAGAATTAATTCAGTTAACACGTACATTTAGTTACCCGACTACGGAAAAAGGAGGGTTATGATTTAGTATAATTACTAAACTAAATTTAACATCTTAGTTCTGTTCCAAGGAGTTACAGTTTGGAGTATCAAACATTTAATACAAAACATGGTTTTCTTATGTTAAATTGTAGAAATAATTGGTAACCAACTGAGGTAATTGTAACAACTACGTACATATATATTTATAACAAGAGTTTTTACTTTTACTGTTTTCTTCAAAATCTACTTCAAGATCAGCGTCTATAACCATAATACCGATCCTTCATAAAACTGCAGGATTATCGCCTATGTTCATACCAGAAAATAGCGGCGTGAATATAGCAAAAAAATCGTTAATTGTAATGTAAAACCACACATATAAAGAAATTCGTGCATTTTGTTAAGTGTCCGTCGTGTATTTGAAGCTTAAAAGTGCATCCTCAAAACAGTTATACAAAGTTATTTATCATAGTGTAACACACGTTCTTTCCCCTTTCTTATAAACAGTGATTTAAGGTAGAAACATACTTAGCCCGCATGCGCTACACGCACCATCACTACCGATCTGGATCCTAACGTTTGGGGTAACGCGCGTGATAGTATGTTTCTAACTCAAAGGATTTCATACAAATTCACGAGTCCAGATATCGTCACGCGTTGCGCGTGTGGGTTAAGTATGTTTCTACCTTAACAGATGCATAAACTACGTTTCGTTTGTCTTTCACTGTGCCATGAAATTTCAAGGTTGACAGACAGAGACAAACGTTACATAACTTAGTCATCAGTTAATCAACATTTATAAGTAAGGTGGTAAATTTACAAAGAATTTATTGTTTTAACGATAGAACGGTAAAATGGTCACAGACTTTCAGAAATTCACAAAGAGCAGCTTCACTTTTACTCCATTTCTTAGTCTTAAGATAAGAAACACTTATACACAACTTTGTATAAAATATAATACACGATTTTTTAAATATAATACAATGCGTTTAGAATGGTAACAGGACAGGTGGCGCCATTTTGTGAAATCCGCAACTAACTTCACTGTGATCGAGTTTCAAATCAACCCGTCTGAAGTTAGCTGATGTGAAGTTCGCAACTCAGTCCTAATAGCAAATTAACTGCATTGTTTGAAGAGTTTTTTTTATCGCGATTTTCGTAAAACTTATTTACACTTTTTTATACTTAGTAACAAAATTTTGTACTATTTCGAAACAACTCCAGATACATAAGTAAGTCGATAAAGGAGAACCGGGGAAGTTGTAAGTATGGGGGTAACTAAAATTACGAAACGATTTAGAATTTTTTAGTTTTTCCAAAATTTATTTTAATGGACATTATTTTATAATTTGCCATTTTTTTTAAAGAATTAAATAGATTTTGTATTAATAAATAAATGTATACCTACAATAAAAGGTAAATTAGTTTAATCAAAGTATTTATTTATATCCCCGGTTCACCCTATTAAAGTATTTTTTTGTATAAAATATTGCTTAAATATTAAATTACGTTACATTAAAATTAATTCTAATGCATTCAATCGTTACTATTTTAATAAATGTACAACATAGGATATATCGATGGCACAAAAGCCTTGTGATGATTCTGTGATGTATGCGAAAAGGTGCCCTAACAAAAGAATAACAAAACAACATGTTAAAGAGTTTCTTACATGAGCAAATAAATTACGCGAGTTTTATTTGTTAAATGACTTAAATTGACAGATCCTGTGCAAATTTTGTTGTCAAATGACGTAAATTGCGCAAGTCTGGGCGGCTTTACACAGAATTGCGCAATTTGTTCCATTTGACAACAAATGACATAGACTGCGCGATTCTGTGTAAAATTTTGATTGTTATATGACTTTGTTAAGTGACGTAAACTGCGAAATTCTGCGTAAACCTGCACAGAATTGCGCGATTTTGTGCAAATTTGATTTGTTAAATGACTTAAATTGCCCGATCCAGTACAAATTGAGTTGTCAAAAGACGTAAATTTACATATCTGTCTAGAGCTTTTTCCACGCGTATTTTAATCGCTATTGTAAGAAAGGTTGTAGGACAAAATGCGCCGAATACGGCTTCTTACGAACGTGTTTCGGCTCCAAATGGCACCATTTTGTGCCGCCTCAACGTTGCGAGTCGACGTTTTACGTCGTAGGACTCGACCGTACGCGGGGATAGGACGTCGCCACACTGTGGCGGTTTCTTTCGCGATATAACTTGCGTGCGCAGATACAGGCCTTTTTAAAACGATTTTTTATCCTATTTTATGGATCCATTGCTTTGGAAGTTCAGAATCAAATATTTATTGATAACAATAAAGTTTCTTTTTAGGGTCAATTCCTACCGCCTCGCCGCCGAGTTCCGTAACTATACAGTCGTAAATGAGTACGGAACCCTCGGCACGCGAGTTCGATTCGCAGATGTCTGTTTTTTTACCAGTTTTTAGAAATATTGGTGCGATTTGACCTAAATGTCAGATCGCACCAATATTTCTAAGAGAATAGAAGGAACTAGTTAATCATTTTTCCATTTTCTTTTTGACGACCCGTAAAAGACGTTTTTTTTGCACAATTCCACAAATGCAACACAGGATGCAAAAAATACTCCTCCAAAAATCATTTATTTTACACTGGATTTAAAAGAAATAAAATCTAAATGACTGCGCACGCGGCCAAAGGCTATTACAATGCGCGAATCGCTCAGCGACACCGCCGCAGTGTGGCAAAGTAATAAAACTATAATATATTCATCATTAATATACAAAAATAGTAACAAGTTTTGTACTAGTGTCCGTCCGTGTTTGTACATTATAGGCGCGGGGGCGCGGGGTCACAGCCGAGGTTCTACTCTACACACCGACTATTTACAGGTTAAATGCGACGACTAAAGCTAGAACTACACTAGATCCACGCGGGTCACGCCATGTGACACAGCTAATGTTGAAATGCTAGTTACCATCGACAAACTTCGTTAGCGCGATTCAGGTTTCAGCGGGAACTGTCGATGGATCACGTGGAATACGGTTCTAGCTTAAAGGTGGTCTAGGCTAGGTTTTAGAACTCGTTCGAACTGCATAAGATCCACGCTCCTGGTTCTCATGGATCTAGAGTTGTAGTGGACTGTCTACCTCCAGGAATTCGGCAAAAAAATCTCCTCCAATTATAACAGAATCGGATCCACGCTAAATATTATCTCAAGTGGTTCACGTGTATCCAGCGTTCTGGATGTCCAAATAGATCATGAATAGTCTTAATAGTGGATCATGTGGATCCAACAGCATACCATCTACAAAATCTCGAGCAATTCGACGTTTCAATATATTTAGGACAGGGTTCACATAGATCCAGCAGTTCTAGGTCTACCGTAAACACGCATTTCAAAGCATAGGATCCAAGCTTGATGCAATGGTTCACGTGGATCCAGCAGTTGTTCATGTACCGTAGACACGAGAGCTTATCAAAGAAGAGTTCTTCCAAGTTAGATCCACGCTTTGCTCGAAACACTGGTTCATATGGAGCCAGCAGGGTTCTAAGAGCTCTTCCAAGTCAGATCCACGCTTTGCCTAATACGGTGGTTCACATGGAGCCAGCAGAAACCAAAAGCTCTTCCAAGTCAGATCCACGCTTTGCTTGAAACAGTAGTCCACATGGAGCCAGCAGAGCTCTTCCAAGTTAGATCTACGCATTGCTTGTGCTCGGTTCACGTGGAGCCAGCAGTTCTAGGTCCTTAGAGACAGTCTACCGCAGACAAGCCTCAAGCATCTCAACGAAGAGCTTGTTCATTGGAGCGCGCCTGTCGCGGTGGACGCCCGACCAAAACCGACGCACAGACATGTCGGCGTGACGTAACGCGGGGAGTACTAGCAGCAGCTGCTGTAACAGAAGGGTCGAGTTAGCTTGAGTGGTTGGCCTGATCGGGTGGGTATATGGAAGGTCTTTAAACATCCTTCCATATACCCAAAGTTTCCCTCTTAAAATATCAGTATAGATAAGCAGCGCGCTTTACCTCCACACGTTACCTCCCACTGTGCAAAATTCAACACATAAACGGTCGCGGGAAACTTGAAAAATTTAAGACTATGGACTATCTAAAAATAATGATGGTCGGAAATCGTGTAGGTAAGTTTAAAAAGTGAATATGTTATGTTTTTTCTATAATTTCAGACTGTAATCTCTGATGGATCTTTGTATTTAATTTTTTTTCTACGAAAAGCCGTGTTAAATTGTAGTCTACAAGACAAGACGGATATTTAGTAAAACAAACGTTACCTGTAGCACCGCGTTAGAGTTGTACGGCCTCAAGGCGGCCACGGCGTCGTTCAAGGCGGCTAGGATGGTGTCGCGGAAGCGCCGCAGCGCCGCGTGCTCGTCGATGCGCGCCTCGGAGTTGGCCAGCGCGAGTGCCTTCAGGAGGTAGCACTCTTCCTTCAGCGCCGCCGCGCGCTCCAGCCGCCGGACCACGCCGCCTACTGCCGCGAATAGGTCTGCAAACATAGGTATTCGTCAATGAAAACACTTTAGCTGCTGGCATTGAGTTGCAATACCTATAAAGTCACAAACTGAAAAAATGTCTGCGCCAAAACTCTTTTCTTTTTTTTGTAGTGCAACTCATTATGCAACTCTTGAATTAAGATCGGATTTACATTGAAGGCCATGAATCACTCGCGTCGCTCAGGATTCTAACACTTGAATCAATCGTTAGAATCCTTCTCTAGTTCGTGATTCACCTATGGCCCTCGCTTTAAATCCATCCTTTAGCTACACTAATATTACAAAGAGGAAAGATTTGTATTTTTGATACTCAGATACTCATTTATTCATAACTTAGGTTACACGTCGTTCACCAATTTGTGTGTATGTGTGTCTGTACGTTTGTAATAAATAAACTTAAAAACTCTTGGACCTATTTAAAAAAAATCTTTCACCAATAGAAAGCTACATTCCCCTGAGTAACATAGGCAAGCTTTGATCCCGATATTCCCACGGGATCGGGACTTACGCGGGTGAAACTGCAGCTAGTTGAAGATATAGGTTTTATGACATAAACATATCTGCTCTAATATCTTTATCCAGGGAGGAAACAGTCGACTACGTTTGTATGGGTAGCTAGACTTTCCTTTATCTCTTTGAAAGTTTAACAGCTATATATCTTCTATCTATTATCTATTACTATTATAAAGCGGAAGAGTTTGTTTGTTTTTTTTGTTTGTTTGAACGCGCTAATCTCAGGAACCACTGGTCCGATTTGAAAAATTCTTTCGGGGTTGGATAGTCCATTTATTGAGGAAGGCTATAGGCTACCTTTAATCCCGATATTCCCACGGGATCGGGACTTATGCGGGTGAAACCGCGGGGAGCTGCTAGTACACTTATATAATGAAGTGGGGCTCCTATACAAGAAACATGTTGTTGTGAGCCGTACCTGCGGCTCCGAGGTCCCTCGCCTGCGCCTCGTCCAACGTGAGGTCGGTGGCGAAGCGCAGCCGCAGCGCGCCGCCGCCGCCGCCGCCCGCCGGCGACATGGAGCGGTACGCCAGCATCAGGCTCAGCATCTCCGCCCATGTGCTTTGCAGGAGACGCATCTACCCAACGAATATACATAGATACATTACTTTAGTTTGTTTGTACAATACATAATACATATGACAAAAATACAAAAAAGAAGGGACCTGTAACGCAGCGTCCTACGTGGACGATCGGATGCGAACGCGATCCGATGCGGTGCGGTGCGGAAACAAGGAACAGTCGAGAATCGCGCCGCATCGCACTTTACGTGCATTTGGTCACGTAGGACACTTCAATAGCTCCCGACTGTTTGTTGTTTCCGCACCGCACCGGATCGGATCGCTTCGCAATCGCGTTCGCATCCAATCGTCCACGTAGTACGCTGCGTAGGTCTCGAAACGTTGAGCGTTGAAACAATGCTAAAAGCAATAAAGACCACGCGATTAAAACCTAAAAATGTCTTTCAATTTCAAGAATACAAAACACAAATACATAGAGTAAAGACAAAGCTTCCAATGTAAGTTGCACAAATGGGCGGCCTTATCGCTGGAGGCGGTTTCTTCCATGCAACCTTTGGATGAAATAGACCTGTTTTACCTTGAGTGGCGAGTTGCAATGATAACATTTAAAAAAAGCTGAGAATACTTAGGGTATAGGTATTTAGAAAAATGCAAGACTTGAACGACCTGGCGTCCTCTAGCGGGCGTGCTAACCAACTGCGCCAAGTAAACTCAAGTCACAGGGTTCAATAAGGAACGCATTCTTATACTTATTTACATTTTTGCGGGTCTTTCCAGTGTCTCTCACGACCAAGACTTTTGTAGTATAGTCGAAACGCAGAGGTAAGACCATTTAGAAACAACAATACGCAAAGAAGGCTCACCTGATCATTTAACTGTAAATCTGTGAATCCAGGTATTTGTTTCGCCCATCCAATGACCCCAACCAATTCCCTGTCGTACAAATCCGCCAACAACGCGAGCGTTTTTGACGCCGCGTCTGTGACGCCGGCGGGTGGCACGCCGCATGTGAACAGCTCTGGCTCGTATGATGATAAGGCTTCTAGGACCTGAGGGGAAGGGAAACACTGTGTTAGTGTGGTGAATCACGCTTACGAAATTATTCCGAGGTTAAGCTCTTTTTAATGTTTCGACAAAACATTTTCTTGGTAAAATACCTGCTAGGTAGAAGAACTTTCCCTTGATCTTTCCTTGAAAAGGAGGAAGCTTTGGTTCTCTTTTATAGAGAACCGAACATACTAGCGTTTGGGGACACGATCTGTCATAAATGATCCCAGGCGGTTACTCCTGGGAATGGCCTGACGGTACAGCGGACCTTTCCTGGATGCCTAAAGGATGGTTGTCATTGGAGACCCTATAACATATATAGTTAGATCAGTTGTTTCAGGGGTTGACCATTGGAGCATTGAATTCCAAAATTAATTGCTCCCAGCGAAAACCGAACCCACAATCCTACGAAGTAAGCCATTTCAACCTCACCTTGATATCATCCAAGTGCGGTCGGGGCTGCATTGCAGCTGCCTGCTCGGCGGTACTTCTGCCTCCCCCCCCCCCTCATTCGATCCAGCCTCACCCCCTCACGAAGCATGCCAGTCCGGAGACACTTGCGGAAGCGACACGCTGGCGACGAAACCCACAAACCTTCGAAGTAAGCCATTTAAGAGCCTTACCTTGATATCATCCAAGTGCGGTCGGGGCTGCATTGCGGCGGCCGGTGCACGGCGGTACTTCTGCCAACCCCCCCCCCCCCCCTCACTCGATCCAGCCTCACCCCCTCACGCAACATGGCAGTCCGGAGACACTTGCCTTGATATCATCCAAGTGCGGTCGGGGCTGCATTGCAGCTGCCTGCTCGGGCGCACGGCGGTACTTCTGCCTCCCCCCCCTCACTCGATCCAGCCTCACCCCCTCACGCAACATGCCGGTCCGGAGACACTTGCGGAAGCGACACGCTTGGCATGCCTTGCGGCGTCGCTTATTTATCTCGCACTCGTTTGCTGCGGGGCATGTGTATTCGATGTTGCCCTGTTGGTTGGAAATAGGTTCTGTGAAGTTAGCGTCATCTAGCCCCGTGGTAAGCTATGTAGCTTGTGTTGCAGTGACTAGACAACGGATATAATTTTATACATAAAGATACCCAGATATCAAATATTTATTTTTAAGCATAGTACTGGTCCCCAGAGGGAAACCGCAACTTTCAGTAACTTTCTGTATCGCAATCGGGTATAATTCCCGGCAAACATCTAGAAAAAAAATGGGGGATGCGCAAAGTCGATTGTTCATAGAAATCGTATGTAAAATGTACTGCGCGAACTTTCCCCTTCCACTTCAAAATTTTCCAACTTGTTTGCCGGCAACTATATCACTATCACTACATAGTATAAAACAAAGTCACTTCCCGATGTCGCTCCCTATGTATGCTTAGATATTTTAAACTGCGCACCGGATTTTGATGCAATTTTTTTAATAAATGGAATGATGCAAGTCTTCTTGAATCATATGTATAGGTTTAATGTATAATACACACCCGTGCGAAGCCGGGGCGGGTCGCTAGTTCTAATATGACATGTATACCTCTCATGTTAAAATGACGAAAGCTATTATTTATCCAGTACTACGCTGCTGGTACCTATGACATAAAAAGTGGCTGTGACATACAGATGGACGGACAGACAGACAGACATGACGAATCTAAGGTTCCGTTTTTTGCCATTTGGCCACGGAACCCTAAAATTATCATAAAGAGAGCTAAAAGTGCCTCCCTAATGTATCTAAAATATGAAACGTTCGCCTACGCTCAGTTGTTAAAGATTTTCTATTAACAACACACAGCACGACTTAACAGCCTTGACCGATGACTTTTGTGTATTAAATATTATTTTAAATTACATTTTATTATATTAATGACATAATAATTTGTCTTTTATGTTGTAATAATAGATGCTGATAGCAATCAATCATGGTGAAGTTTTAATTTAACTGGTTTTTTTATCAAACTGTAAAGATTTATGTTTGAATGTTTGTTATCTTTTCGCTAAATCATACACAGAAGCCAAAATACTCTTTTGTCACATTTTCGCCGACGTTCCAAATCACTAACAAGATCAAGACAATGGCATTAGTTAACCAAAATAATTAGATATAGATATTGCGCCGAGGCGTACCAGTTATCAGGTAAACTGTGATACTGCAGAATATAGGCCTCCCCCACACGACACCACAAATAGCGAGCCCGGGCCATCTCCATCCATCTTCTCCTCGCCGCCGCTTAAATGTCCTCAGTCCCTGAGTAGATTATCTTCCAGCACTTCGTTTCGCATTGCATCCTGGTCGCCACTTAAGGCCTGTTACTTCCCAGGGGTTACCAGCCCTTCGAGCTCAAAGGCCATATGGCCTGCCCATTGCCACTTCACTCTGCTAATTTCGGCTATGCTAATTTCGGGTATTGTCGGTGACTAACCTGTATAGTTCTCTTGAAGAAAGCCTTGCACGCCTCACAGCTGGCGACACCATAGTGGAACCCTGAAGCAACGTCTCCGCAGACGAGACAGAGCCGTCGCGGTGCGTCATCATCCCTTGCTCCTGTGGCAGCTGCGGCAGTAGTCGAAGAACAGTGCTGTTGTTCTGGACTTGTGTTACCGACTATACTTCCGTCATTCGGGGACACGCAGAACTTCACTTCCTCTTTTGTTTCTAATTCCAGCTGGAATGGGTTAATATAATATAAGTAAAAAGCTTAGCTTACCTTAGCTAAGTACAAATATTATATAAACAGACGGACATAACAAAACTATGAGGGTTTTCTTGACTATGAAAGCATTAAACAGCGTCGGTATTCACCATGTTTTAATTTGTCTCGTGATTTGCAATTACAGTTGGTTCCGAGTCAAGACTCTGGGGCATGTCACCACCCACTGGTCTAAGTATGACAGACAGGCAGACGGACAACCAAGCAATTTTACAAGGATCCCGTGTTATTCCCTTGAGATGCCTAACGTTAAAAATCGACCAAGAAATTACCAATTACCGCCAATTTAGTAAATGAACAAACGTTTACCAGTTTTACCTCTGGCTGCATCATCTGCATAGGCCGTGGGAGCAGCGGCTGCGGGTGCGGGGGCTGGGGCTCCGGGGGCGAGTACTGCGGGGGCGCTTCGTTCTCCTGTTTTACACGACGGAGCATCGGCTCGCCACTTACTGCAGACATCATCTGCACCTGGGCGCAATATACGTTTCGCTTATATAACATACATATTAGAATAATCGAGAGCCCGGAGTCTAAGAGGAACCCGGGCTCTCGAGAAAGATGCAACTGGGACCATCGCTCGGAATATGATGATGATTAGAATACATACTACAGCAGTGCTACAGCGGCAGCGCCAAACTAAGTACCTAAACCAAACATCCAAAACCGAAACAACAAAATACACCATCGGTGAAAATTTCAACTGTATCTATCTTCTTCTTTTCATATAGTGGTATGGTTCACCTAGTGCTAAAGTTTTTAGGTCGCTCTAAGGTCTCTAACTTGAACTAACGACTGCTGTCAGAGATAACAACCGGGACCAACTGCTTAACGTGCCTTCCAAAGCTGGGAGGAGCTCGAGAAAGTGTCTGATAACTATCATGATTCATGAGATGCCTAGCCACAGACAGTCGGACAATGAATTCTTACTTAAAGATCCCGTATTTGGGACCTTTAACACGGAAGCTCAGCGCTCAGCTCAGCGAAGAGTCGCGACGGAGAGGCGCAGTGCTAAGTTCCTTTGTGACTTTTGTATATTCAGTGGCACAAAACTACAGAATAGACAATGGTAACAAAAGGATTTCGCGCAAATGAGTTACGACTCGACATAAAAATATTACATGCAGTGATGTGTCATATAAAAGAGCGAGATGTAGGTATATATCTACACTAATATTATAAAGAGGAAAGATTTGTTTTTTTTTTGTGTGTACAGACACACAAAAAAAAAACAAATCTTTCCTCTTCCTCAAAATGTTTGTAATGAATAAACTCAAAAACTACTATACCGATTTCAAAAATTCTTTCACCATTAGAAAGTTACATTCACCATAACCGTAACATAGGCTAGTTTTGATCCCGATATTTTCACGGGATCAGGACTCACGCGGGTGAAACAGCGGGACGCAGCTATGTAAGTTATGTTTCATAAACACACACTCGTGTTTTAATGCATATCATTATTAAACAGTCACAAAAACTACTATTACTGACAGCTTATTACTAGACTGATACTATGTCATACTTTTGACTTATATCCGATTTTATTACCCAGAACGGACGGAGAAGGTCTATTCATTTAGGGTGAGAGGTTGTTTGTTTGTCTGTGCGCAATCATAAATTGAAGAGCAATTGAATATAGTTTGGATAGGTCAGGTCTGAGGCATTCAGAACAAGTACGTAGGCAAGTTGCGGAGGCGCGGGCGCAAGTAATAACAATATATATTCAACAACACAAAGGAGACTGCAAAAAAATTGAACAAGTGGCCTTTCAAGCATGATGTATTATCAAATATACCATGCCTTTTTGTCGGGATTAATTGCTTCGGCGTACCGCGGAACGTTTTGGCAAAACGTGATGCGAGAATACCGCAAATATGACTCAGCCAACACGAATAAAACGCAATCATCAAAATTATAGAACACGGATTTAGCCCAGGAATCACACCAAAACATGTCGTTAACTATTTCCGTGCTCGATAGATGGCGCTATTTATATTAGAAAATGTCGCTGACCAAGCGCCGACCAGAGCTCGTAGTGAGTCAAGACATGTCTGGAAACTCCACTAATAAAAATGTAGGATGCAATGTCATGTTTGTGTATGTACAGTATAAGGCATACACAAAAAATATTTCAACAACATTCCGTCATGAAATAATCAACAATTTTCAATGAAACCGACATGGGTTTAGCTCGTACCCCTTAAAGTTGATGATATTACATGTTGTTCCCCTACATTTTTTTTTGTATTAAAAAAAGAACAGCTCCATCTATCGACGCATAATAGTTTTTTCAGTACGAGCTGTAAGTACCTACAGTCTAGGTACGTAGCACCAGTCTTTATCTTCACCTAGGTCAATTCACAACATGTTAACGATTGCGTAATGTTTGAACAGTTTTATGAGAAGCTTCTTTTTATATTTTTATCGTTTGTACTGAACATTACCTCTCTATCTCTTTGTCTGCCTAAGTATGATACGAAATCAATCCAAACACTATTAAAGTCGATACTAATATCTTAAATGCGAAAGCAACTCTGTAAATAGAAATATTTTAAAGGAAAAATACATCTTCATAGAAATATCTGACTAGAGCAATTCTTCTTTTCGTGTAGTGGCGTGGCCCAAATAGTGTTAAGAGTTTTCAGATCGCCCTAAGTCCTCTAACTTGACCTAACGACCAAGAGCAATTAAAAACAAAATACGAAGTATTTGTATCTCTTGTTAGATTTTATCCCGGTCTCTACAACAGCGAGGTTGAGCTAGCACTTAACACACTTTAATAATTTAAATAGTTTAAACTTCTACATTTAAAAACCGGTAGGTACTGACTGACCTATTAAGACCACCCGAAGCGTAATCTTCTATATCTATAAAAGGCTTTGTCCTGACTGACTGTTGGATCAACGCATAGCCTAAACTGATAGTGGAGGGCTGAAATTTGGAGTGTTCTTCTTTATGCGATGTAGGCATCCGATGAGAAAGGGTTTTTTTTAATTCCCACGGGATTGGACAGCTAGTCTATTAGGCAAATACAAAATGTTTAGTTTGTTATACATATATGTATCTGGAGACATACAAAAAAACATATCTCGTGAAGTAGAAAAACACGTTCCCAACTGCTTCACCCTAGTAACGCCACTGAGGTAAATAACCATTTCCTTGCCAAATATCAACGCGAGCGGCTTCAACACATTCAGCATTGTAATAGGTAAGTTACACCGCTAAACAATGTCTAAATATAAAACATAAAAGCCGATAAGTGAGACGTTGTATATGTGTTACAAGTAGATAGGCAGGTACAACAAAAACCTAGATACCGTGCAGTTAGGTACTTATCTAATAAAAATATTATGATATCGTGAATTTTTAGTTTCACGATGTTAAGTTTTTTTTTTGGCTTTGCGTGAAATTCAACACTTAAAAGTGTAACAATGTATTTCTATGATGTTTTACAACAGTTTTAAAACAATTTGTTGCACATTATTAGCCTTACCAACATGCCTTGTCTTTTTCGTGACAAGAACTTTCAAAGTTAACAGCCGGAAACAAATAGTGGTAAAACTACTCCGATCTTACTTACGTTTATTAATTAAGCTATATTATAAGTAAACTAAATCGCGAGAGTACCACTAGCGGCGTAATTAGCAACTTCAACTATTTTCGCGTTAATTTTAATAGCGTTTGCTACGCAGTCGTGGTTTTGAGGATTTAAAAATTAACGTTTACCGTAACGTTAATCAAACGTTACGGTAAACCTCATACCACCTCCTACCGATAGGAACGTAGGTATGTCACCCAGCGTGAAATATATGGAATGCGCGGCAAACGTACCGTCTGATCGATAAGAAGCTGCGGTAATGCCACTGATATTTTTCTCGAAAACACCAAAAAACCGTGCCAAGAAAAAAACGTGAAGCTCATTAAATCGACGCGCAATCAAAAACATTCTACAATTTATACTTAAGTACCGAAAGAGTTGTTGCAAAAACACATTTATCTATCATAAAGATAAGTTTATAAAAATGTTCAAGGATATAGAAACGAGTTCAATGCACTAATGACATTGTCGGGGTGTTATGTATGATAATTATCGTGATGCAAACTGAGACGCAAGCGGTGGTACAACCGCGAATGTCTTGCTCTAGGTACAAGCTTCATTGTGCATTACTAATCACACGTCTGTTCGCAAACGTGGTAACATGATAGCTAATTTTAATATATTAACATACACTAATGTTATACTTCTACTTCTTCAGCAGCTTGGTTTTGAAAATATCTATGTAGATATACTACACCTGCGATCAGTGGGTTCTAATTGTGCCCCGCTACAGTAAAGCGGGAGGTTTTTCAAATGATCCCATATTGTTATCGAGAAAATAATTATGGTTAGAAACACTGGGATGAACGCCAAAATTTAATAGAAAACAAAAGTTATTTTACTCATTTCAAAATCAATTTGTTTAGATAGAGAAATGGTATGTCAGTAGTAATTATTCTCTTCAACAATTTCACTTTAATTATATAAATCTAGTAGCTTAGATAGAAAGCCCTACTCTTATTCTAAAATTGTTAACGAAGACTAAGTAATTTACAAAATTGTATACACAGTAAATTGAATCTAAGATCATAACAAGCCTCGTTAAAGTAATCAATTTACAATATTATAATATTATTTAAGGTCGTCTGAAATTTTGTCAAAACAAAATATCGTCCAGATAGAATGAATAAATTCAAGAATAAACAAGTCTAGTCTCATTCTAAATATACTTTCTTATTTATGTTCTCCTTTATAGAAAAATGAATTAAAAAAAGATAGATTCATTTTTCAATATCGAACGTTGAGATATTATCTATTGTGGTATTTTGTAGGAGTTTGCTTATAGCGTCATCTAGTCCCAAGCTAATCGTATATAGCACCGTATTCAACGGAAAAATATAATTAAGTTACAAAAACTAAGAAAAAAATATGTCCCCAAATGAGAATCAGAGTCCCTTAGCGATTTCAAAAATAGAACGAGACCTGGGTTTCATACACTAAGTACCTATTTACCTAGTCAGTCGTCTACAGCAGTCTTGTTTTTATTGATATCTAATTTAAAGAATCTAGCTAGACGTACTTTCAACTTTTAATTTTCAGGATTGAACTTACAAGTAAAAAAAGTTTTGGTAGTTTTTTTAGAAATTAAAAAATATACTAAATGAAAACAGATTTTACATGATACCTAAACAAACGTAGGTAAGTAAAATCCATTAGGTAAATTTATTGAAAACACAACGAAAAACAGTAGTGGGCGCGAAATACAAATTAATAAAATATAGATACAAATTAATCGAGATTCTTTTCACTGCCTGCCGTCTTCCTATATTCTTGGTAAGCGTGTTATATCTTACCACCACATACCATCTGGTGGGATAGTGGTCAAAGTGTCAAAAACATATGGTTTTAGTCGAGGGGACTGAAACCCAAGACCATTAAAATTCAGTCCCATCGCGACCAAGACCATTGTAACATAATTGAAACGTCGGGAAAATGTAGGTAACTATAAATATTATTAAATAATGAGGTACCTATTTACCATGTTTAAATTTGTTGACAAATCGTGTGAATTTAGAAAATATTTAAATAAACTACAAATTGAATCGAAAACTAATTTAGTTATCATCTGATGCCATGCCGCAAACCGACAGACTCTTTCTCTACATTACACGTAATCCCGAGAATCCACGTGAATTTCATAATCTAGAATCGAAAAGCAATCATGAATCCGGCACATGGGGGAATAAAATTAAAGAGCCAAATGTAACAATTTAAATGAAAAAAGAGAAAAAAGTCGAGCATTCAGTGTAGTAGGTAAATATAATGATTCCTGAGTGCGACACGACACTATTTATGTGTTGGTGCGAAATAGGTATGTATTCATAACACGAGGTCGAGTTCATCGAACGGTCGTCCGTGGTCTCACCTTCGTAGATAAAACGTCATTTGGACTAGTGCGGGCCGCAGCCGATTACGACCGCCGAAAACTGAGGTATAACTAGCCTGGTCTTGAGGCAGGCTCGACACGACTATTTCAATATTACTGACTAATCCATCAACTTCTTTGTCACAGACGTTATTTATTTTAAGCGTCCTTCATTTTACAATGAGCTCAGAAGCTGTAGGTATGATTTTTTTACAATAATTTTTCATGTTTTCTTGTACAAAAATCATCATTGACCTGTATTTTGTACAAGTTTAAACTTTTTATATGTTATTTTTGTGTTTGGTAATTTATAATAAAGCATTCGGTATTTTTTTTAGATAATTGTCTAAACCTTCTTAATTTTTGTGGTAATTATTTATTGGGCATATTTGTTAAAGAACCAAATATTGTTTAATTCATTGGTTAAGAATATTTTAAATAATTATTTAGACTAACAGGTGCAGTAAACTCTACTAAGAGTCAAGAAATTTAAAGCGACAAAGAGTTTAAAGATAATATTGTAAACATAATAAGTATCTAATCTGGTGGTAAAGTGACGCAATAGCATGAATTTCCAATAGACGTCAATAAAAATGCTAACGCGTTAGCGTTTCCTCGACCTACCTCAACATATTATTAGTAAGTAACATTTTGTCACTCGGTATTTTTCCGCGCGTTTATCTTATCTAAATACTTTTAAAATGATAAATGGAAAACTCAGTCGCATATTGAATAAATATACAAAATCATTTATATACTGTATCTATAAGCGAAACAATGAAAATTATCCAAGTTTACACAGATGTATTGGCAGCTTGACTCATACATGTTCTGCGCTCACAGCCAAAACGATGTTTCAAAACTTTTACATAATGCTTTTTGTTCGAAAAATTAAAAGCACTATATGCCAACCTTATAATACTCGACATCTACAAAGCCTAGACTTTTTTCCAGATCCAAAAACCACACTTTTTTATTAGGTAGGTACTAATATAATTTAAAAATTAAATATTGCATGTTTTTGTTTCATAATATCCACTTAATTTTTTTGTATCAATTTATTTTCTAATGTTCATTCTAATTTGTAAAAGTTAATTTTGGACAATACTCTTTCCGTTAATTTGTATCTATTTTCATACCTAAACCAATATCATTTAACTTACTACCCTGGATAATCTATAAAAAGCCAGTACCTAAGTATTGATTTAAAAGACGCCTTACATAGACTCCCTTCCCGACCTATAGAACGGGAGTGGGCGTTTTTGTTGTCTTCCCACACAATCCACCTCGCGAGTTCACAGCGGGTTCAAATGTAAGTCATTGGGTCAGTGCTGGAGCCTAAAATGTTAAGGGTAGGTACTTGTCTAGGAACGCATGTATATTGAATAAACAGCTCCTAGCAATTATCCAGTCTAGGAAAAATTGAAGAACATATTTTTACATTACGTAAGAGTTTGGCTAGGTAGCCAACATATTTATGATACGGTTGCGTAATCGACAACAATATAGCGTGTTACATATTGTTAAATAAAAATTATGTATGATATAAAGTATGTACGGACTGTGTCATCTTATTTTTCATAATAAACCGGTTTTAATGAATTGTGTTTATTTTAGTAAAAACAAAGTTTTTTTAAAGGACTCTTCATAAGAAGGAAAATCTCTTATTGTAAGTTCAAATCGCGAAAATCCAGAAAAAATATATTATGAAACGAATAAAGTTTAGAAACATTTAAAATATAATTATTTTAGATTTAACTTAGTTTTAAAATGATTTAAGAATTAAAATATATTTTTTTAAGATATTATTAACCATAAGTAGAAATAAAAGATCACATTAAGAAATCATCTAAAAGACGAAAATATTTCATTAGCTACTTTTGGGTGCAAACATATTTTTAATAATAATAAAGCCGTATGTAAATCTGAAATAAGTTAAAATAATTTAAAAAAAAAGTTTAAAAGACCAATGTTCAACATTCTAAATTGGTATTTAATTTGAATATGCCAAAATGCATTATCCATGTTTAACTTGGTACCTAGGTACTATTTTAAATGTGCATAGGAAATTACTACGTATCTGTCTGACTGCAAGTGACAAATCGATAAATCTACCTAATAAATAGTGTCTGAAAAAAACTTCAGTGTCTCGTGTATGTTATTGTCATTCATAATATACAATGTGTTAGGTTTCCATATTGGCCTAGGTCAAGATGTCTGTTTATTTAGCGAGGGATTGTAACCGGGTATGAGCCCTGAGCCTAGTAAAATTAGAAATTCGGCTGGTATACGAAGGTGGAGGTGAGGTAGTGGGAGGTAGACGAGTGGTAGGAGCAGGGTCGTGAAGGCTATGTCGACTGTGGAGGGGGGGAGGGGGTGCGTCTAGACATCGGCCTTGACCGTCACACGGTTTCCGCGCGATCGAGGTTGCCGCGACCCAGCTCACAGCCCACAGACCGACTGAGAAAAACCGTAATATCTAACCTACCTGATCGATTATTGTAGGATACTGTAAGCACAGTGTGTGTACCTACACTATTATGAAGTAGAAAATGAGAATGCATGAATTTTATTTAGGTACATTTCAACGTTTTTTGCTAGGTGTATGCAGTATGATGGATGATAGAAATATTTTAAAGAAACAATACTTCTGCAAAAACACAACGCACGATAGACGCAGGGCTAGATTCGAACCCGCATCTTACTCAATCCGGGAGCACGACTTGACCAAGACTTGCCCAGTGCAGGCTTAATCGGATTATTTATAAGAGTAATTATCGTATAGAAATAAAAAAAGCAATGTTCAATCATACATTAGTAACCCAAGATAATATTGTGCTATATAGTACCTAAACTTTGAAAAAAATACTAAGTTATTGGAAGCCAGGTAAGTCGGCAGGTTTATTCAGCTAAATAAATAACGTATAGGTAAACGTCTAAAAATTCGGTCGAATAACACGGTTGAGCGAGGAACGTAGCGTCTCACCGCTAGGTCTGTGAACTCGCACGATTCGACATTGCGCCGACATTGAGCCGGGCTAAATAACGCAGATAGCGTGGGGTCGACGACCGACATCGCCCAATATCACGCGGACGATCGCAGGATTCGCAACCACCTGCCTACGTCGCGTGGTTTCTTACATAACCGACAGCAACGTGCTGTGCGATGCCAAATGGCGTTGCCGACCTACACCAACAGCACAATGCTTTCACAGACAACAAGGTTTCGAAAAATTCACATGCTCGTTATCTTTACACGCCTAAATTCATACGAAATATCAGTATCGAAAATACACAATTTTATAGGGACTGAAAAATATTGTGAAATATCTCCGTATCGATCACTTCTTAACGAAAAAGGGAAAATAAATGATCTAACATTGTAACAGACAAGCAAAAAACGCAATAAAGAAGCAGTCAGAATCAAAGACGCCGCTTAATTGCTATTCGGAAATGATGAGGCGGTTGCTTGTGGAGGGTCTTGGAGGGTAACCGAGGCTCGAAAGGAGAGGAGGCCGAATATCTCCACTCGGGGTGACATTGCGCGGCCGTCGACACTATACCCGACCTACGCAACGGTAGCGGCGCGCTACCCGCACCTCGCCGCCGCCGCACCGATCGGTCCGCGGAAAATGCGGCGTGGCGCGACGCTTCATCCGCTCTCACGTTTCATATCTCAATTCACTTTTTAAAACTGATTGACACGTACACGTAGGTAGATAGGTACTTAAATATTTAAGAGCTTATGTGTATAGAGGAGGCTGAACTGAACGTGTCAAACAACAGCACGACAGCGATTAATCGTCGCATAAATCTAACATTATTAATGCAAAGCTCGTCGCACTGTTACATAAATGACGCAATATTTTGGACTTCTTATAACTTTGTTCTGCCAAATTGAGTAATAACGGTAATTCTTACCGTTTTAGATATTCAGATAAGAATTCACGTTACAGAATGCACTTTTGGGAGGACACATGCATACCTTTAGAGTAGTACCTTTTTTTGGTAGGTTGTACGTGCACATTTTTTTTATGAAAACATTATGTATTAGTTTACTTTTGAAATCGCTAATTCATACAATTTTTACTTTTCTAATGAGGATAAACGTCAATTTGTTTAAACTTAATAAAATTGTAGGCAATCATTTCTTATCGTTCTTTCTTTAAAAATAAATCGGGTCAGAAACGGGTTATTATAATGCGCATAATACAATGAACAGATCTGAGGAAATTTTGTCTTTACCTACCTAGTTAGGATTTTGACGAAGGTAGCAAGTTTCAATCGTTCTGCGGCATTTTTTACAATTGACACGCCTACAGAGGGTGTGCAAAAGGGTGTGCACTGGGTCGGAAAACTAGACTGGAAAAATCTTTTTGGTGCTCATGGAAAATCTAAATTTAAAAATAGGGAGAGACATACTTGCATTTTCAAACCCTCTAATAATTTAGAAAAGGATTGTCAAAAAATAAACATTATTAGACCACGACGGGTGTAATATAGGTATCTACCTATATTTCGCAACAACTTTTTATTCCGATACAATAATCAAAATAAGAAACAACAAAAAAGTCAACGAAAATAATACTGCAGATGCTAAACACAGATCAATGGCACCTGACATTGAAAAGTCCGATGAAAAAATATATGCTCCTATACAATGTTGTATACACTTGCTTATTATTATCTACTTATAAGTTGATATTGCATCAGGACTCTATATTTAATCTTTTCGGCAGTAAGACGCGAGAGAACCATTGTTTCGTCTTTCGAGCTATACCTATCTACAGACGAACTAACTGTGCGAAGCATCCGGAAAATCAACCAATGAAGAGTAGTGTCTTGATTCCTAATGGGATTATAACTTAATAGGTATATAGGAGTATCTACCAATCGCGATTTGGTATCTACAGATTCCGGACAACGTTTTTCCTATTTTTTCCGTATAAAATAGAATTTAGGTACGGTTTGATGCTATGGTAGGTAATACAAAAAAGTCAAAGTTTTTATTAAATATTTCCTTAACTGTTTTTGAGACTCCTAGATGAAAATAGTTGATAAAAGTTAAAAATAACGAGGACGACGCTGCAATAGACAAATTACCTACCATAAAAGGGAAAGAAAAGTAGGTCCCTACATATATTTTTTTATTTAAGGTAATGGTAGGTTCCGATATAGAAACCACATTGTCTGACTAAAGAAGCTTTACAGACAAATATTAATGTAATATACTCATCAACGCTGTCTAGGGATATCTTTTTTATCGACTAACTTACGTTAATAATTGGACATCAGAAAAAGATGTTCGACACAAACAATGATTTAATGTGATAGGTCTTTATCTAAGCCATTCTCCAGGTATAACCTTAAATGCACAGATTAAGTAAGAACTAAATTCAGATAGAGCTGTTATTTTGCGATGTAGTAATTTCAAACTCTAACACTTCGTAATCAATCTGCCGGCCGTCAACTAGTCTCTCGCAACAAGCTTTAATGATTATCCTATTGCAATACGGCTTCAAATCTATGTTGCGTGTAATAATGTCTGCTAAAATGTATTTTTCTTCTTCCTTTAGAAGTGTCAAACAGTTACTTAAACATACAATTATAGATAACAAATATTTTGGCGATAACCTAGAAATATATCACAAGAAATTAGATAATTAGTTTAACGATTATAAGTATTATAACTCATATTTCGCTATTTGGATGTTTTTGAGACAATTTATTTTAATGGCTTGCCGCTGATATGGTTATTTCATAACTAAAGTTATAGGAACGGATATGTTTTGCTCTATTGCAACCGCAATTTAATATGCAGCTTGTAGCTTGTGTCGAAATCTACCAATAAATAAATAATATAGTATAGGTTTTAGTTCCGAATTAATTTGTTGATTTATTTTAATGAATCTTAATTCGGAGTAATCATTTTTGATTGGCTCAAAATATGACAACCATTTGAAGATATTTCCATTAGGTTCATTTATTACTTAAACTACGGGTCTAAATCATGTTGTTATTTATAACACTTTAAATAATTAATAATAGACGAAAATCGTTTTAGTTTAAAAAGTGTTATTTCGATTAGATGATGTATTTTTTTTATTTTTCATTCGAAACAGGCAGAGATTACCTATGTGAAAATATTAAAAAAAACACAATCAGACGCTGAAGACGTCACATTGCCTTTAATTTTTACTTAGAGACAAGGGTCCCTCAAAATCCCTTTAATAATAATGCGGAGTAAGAATGATTGTCAGGCAGTTAGCAAGTTATTGACTAACATGTTTTTTGTTCATTTAACGATTTCGATTTTTTGAACATGAATCCGATCCCGATCTCATCATAAACGAAATCTTCTAAAATAGACTAGTTCACAAGTTTAAAAACGTGTTAAATAGAAGTAAAGCTCCTAAAAATATGTGCGATAGCTCATTCGATTCGGAATGACGTCTAGAAAAATGTTTTTTAAGCATATATTAGCACATAAAAAATTGCGATTGTTATTAACAAAATAAGATTTAAAAAAAAAGGTATTTAGGTTTTCGTTAATAATTTCTAAAATAATGATATTTAAGGAATTTTGAAAAAAGATCCTGAAAGAGGAGGATATTTTCAATAATAAAGTCCTAACTCCCGGAACTCTATCTCTATTATTTATATTTAAAAAAACCGTTGAAAATAGGTCTCCGCGAGGTCGTTACGGCATAGGCAAAAATCGGTATATTATCTCAAATATTTTTTTTATAGTATTAAATAACAATTTAAAAATTTGAATAAATTATGGTGTAATCTAAAAACTTGAACGAAAAAACCTTGGTGAAAAAAAAATGTTTGCCTCGATTTTTCAAAAAGTTAGACCATTGTTAATTAACAAATTTTTCTCCAATCTCTGTTTTTATAAATTACGGCATAAAAGTTTAAATAATTGGCCTATAAATTTTTCACTTCGTGGAGCTCTTCTCACTAAGGTACTTTATAAAGTAATGAAAATTTTTTTTGTTAAAGTTTATTATTTTGTTAAATATAATATTTTTAAATTAACAACAAATGAAATTACCACTATCACAATTGGGTACGGAACCCTAAAATGAACACTGAACCCTAAAATGAACACTGAACCTAAAATGAACACATAACCTAACCAACCAATTTGAGAACGCACCGCGAACGTTAGTTTATTTATCCATTGACGCCAGTCTTTTTCCAGTCTCACTAGTCTCACTAGTACCTAGTCAAAATACATCGCGGTATCGCAGTTGTAACCTGTCGCTTTGTATTTTACGCCTAAACTTACTTAGATTTTAAGCCAATCGTACTTATCCCATTACTCTATGTATGTTTTTGGCATGAATAAAGATATTTGTATGAATGCATGTATAAATGTATGTCTTAATAATACTAAAATATTATGAATGTATAAATCTAGTTGTCATTATAGGTAACCATTAGAGACCTTGAATAAAGTATGGAGGGGCATGAATGAATACCTACATTCAAGTACAACTTTGTTGTTAACATTTAGAGGTTTAGAATATTGTAAACAAACTGGGGTTATCATAACGACTCGTATTATCGACTCGTCCCAATGTCGGCAACTTAGATTGCTTTTGTAGGAAGCACTGATACTGATACTATTTTAACTTTGCAAATGTTTTGCACTAAAATTATATTTAAGTGACAAGATGTAGGTTTTTTTAAACACGATACATGAGCGTTTGACTGGTTTCTATAGACGAGCGTGCTACATCTTATACCATATCATACTGGTATACCTACTGATAATTATATGGTCTAAGATCTAGCACGTTTATGTAAAAGAAAGAACAGGGTAGTTGAACAAAATCCGACCCGACTTTCTTAGTGGCTGCACCGGTCTACGTATCAGAACACGGACGAATCTGCTTGGGGCTACGACTTAGGCCGGTGGGCGGTAACAAGCCACGGCCGAAACTTGGAGATCGGAATATCTTCTGCTTATTGGAAAGTAGGAATAACAGATGTTTTTGCAACGCAAAGCATAGGGATAGGAGTGAAAGTTATTTACAAGTGTAATAAATGAAAAGATGTATGGAAATAAAAATACGGAAACTGCGATTTCATGTTAGAATGTTTTGTTTAATCAAAGATTTTAATAGTTCCTTTATTTAAAGGAGTCTAAACTTTGACTTTTAACACATCGATTCCGTTTCATTCAGTCGACTCAATGAATACCATGGGATAAACTGACAATTATAAATCTGTAACCTATCCATTTTTGTTGTCTGGCTTTACGTACAATGAAAATTAAATAAAAGATTGTTAAAAGACGCCAACGAAAGAAAAACATGTTTATGAGCACGACAACCCAAGATCGTAACCTATTTAATTATCTTAACTAGACAATTTCGTAGATTTAGCCGAATCCATACTCACATTATGAGAAGATAATTCTATTATATCCAAAGAACTAGCGAAGTTTGAAAACAGCCATGCATCTTCAACTGCACACATTATCAAAGTAAAAAAAAAACAAATCACAATGCACAAACAAACACAGTTTTAAGGTCGTTGCACCGACGCGACGTCGATGTAGGTATTATATATATATTTTTTTCTAATTTGTCAAGACAGCATGCTGTTTGAGTGTCTCGCACGCACTGTGAGTACGCATTGCGTGCACGCAGGCCACGCCTCGTCCCCTCCAACCGACACGTTCAACTCACGCGCCGCCCAACGACCGACCACGAGCCCATCGCCTTTCAGATTGGTCCCTTTATACACAACTCGACGAATAAAGGTAAAACATTAAATTTTCCTGAAGCGCTGCCAAGAACAGCAACTGCTATTGGTCCGAACTGACGAATCCTCATAATGTCGTTGCAGTGTTGCTTTTATGTGCGGTAGGTACATAATGAAGGTTGATAAATAAATAAATAATAATAAACAATAACATTCGTTAAGTTAAAGACAAAATACAATAGGCAGTTGCATTTAAAAATATGTTTGTGTTTTACACGTTTATTTGTTGCTTGCTTACGCAATCCCTGACAGTACCTACCTATAGGTAAGGTTAGCGGTACTAAATTACAATTTAAACTTAGATAACTAAGTTTATATTTAGTAGGTATTATATTCATTTATTTCGGGAGACCTTTGCCCAACAGTGGGACAATATATGTTAACAAAAAAAAAACACTTAGGTACCTTTCCAAATTTCAGCCCGTTGAGGACTGAAAATTTGAGAAGTGTGTTCTTTTATTTGCAGATTAGGCTGTGCGTTGATCCATGATCTATTCAGTCAGGACGAAGCCTTTTATACAGGTAGGTGATCATAAACGTTAAGATAATATTTTTTTAAATCAAAACCAAAATTGAATAGTTTCAGAGTAATGAGTAGGTAGGTAGAGTAAAAGCAGTAACCCAAAATCTACACGTTTTTAGTTAATACATTTTAAAACTTAGAATTAAAACTGCAGTTCGTATTATCAATATCACAGTTTGAAATACCTACTTTAACCTAGTTTTGTTTTAGGACCTATCTAGGTGACCTACATACTACCTAGACTACCTATTTAAAAGCGATTACTTACAGCAGTTTTTACACATTGTATTTAAATCGCATACTTAGTTGGTAGGAACTTTTAATTTTATTGTGTTACCTACTCTATCACGGCACCACTGTGCAGAACAAAAAAGTGACGCACGTAGCTATAAACAATTTTTCTACATAAATACCCTCTTTTAAGATTTCTAATGAATGATAGGACAGCTTAATTAGGCACGTGTCTAATAATAATGTTAATGATGGACGGAAATCGTGTAAGTTTAAAAAGTGGGTCGGATCATGTTTCTCTAACGTCTTCTTATCTCCTAGATAAGCGTGCCACATCTCAGACCATATCATCACTTACCATCAGGTGAGGTAGTGGTCTAACGCTCGTCTATCGTTTGTAAAAAAATAGTCTTAAATCTAGAAATTATGACATATGGCTTCGGAACGCGCCTCAGGTAAGAAGAAACCAGAAAAAACTCATGGGGGTTTGTGCCGTTAGCTACCAAATTCTTACTTCTTCTTCTTTAACCTTAACTGTTATAAAAGTCAGAAGGTTGCGGGTTCGATTCCCCCCGGGTGCAAGTATTTAGTATGCTTAAATATAAATATTTGTTTCTGGTCTGGATGTTTTTTTAAGTATCATTATCATGAATGTATTTGCAAAAAAAAAGTATAATATGTAGTATATCCGTTGTCTAGTCTACCCATAGTGCAAGCCTAGTGCTTAGTTTGGGTCTAAATTGCGTTGTGTGCAACGTCGTGCAATATTTATTTATTTTATTTTACCTGGTTCTATCTGTCTTATTATTTTACATTGGACTTAACTTTAATTATGTTTTTATGCACAATTTAATTTAAACCAGGAAGTGGGTTAGTGTTTCGTCTATCTAAATGCATTTTTTTGTTGCTTGAGCGAACGTAATAATTAATTATTTCGTACCACATTTACATACATTGCACCGAAATAAAAATATTTTACTACTAGATAAATCAAGGCTAAGATTTACGATGGGAATTTAATAAGTATATATAAACAATAAGTAAATAAAAAATCCCGGCCAATTTGCGTGTCGGATTCGCGCTCGAAGGGTTCCGTACCACTATCCCAATTGGGTACGGAACCTTAAAATGAACACTGGACCAACCAATCCGCGAAAGTAACGCGAACGTAATTTATTTTACCACTGGCATCAATCTATCACTCCATCACCAGATGGCGCTAGTGGTAAAAATATATCGCAGTATCGTTACGTTTTTATGTAAAACAAATATTTTAATATTTAAAATTATTAGGCTCCCGCACAACGAACATAATTTTTACATAAAACGTAACGATACCGCGATGTATTTTTACCACTAGCGCCATCTAATGATGGAGTGCTAGACTAGCGCCAGTAGTATAAACCATTTTAACGTTTGGGTTGCGTTCACGGATTAGTTGGTCCAGTGTCAATTTTAGGGTTCCGTTCCCAATTATGATAGTGGTACGGAACCCTTCGTGCGCGGGTCCGCCTCGCCCTTGGCCGTTTTTTTTAATTAAATGGACATCATATCTATCTATCTATTTCTATTACTATTATAAAGCGGAAGAGTTTGTTTGTTTTTTTGTTTGTTTGTTTGTTTGAACGCGCTAATCTCAGGAACCACTGGTCCAATTTGAAAAATTCTTTCGGTGTTGGATAGTCCATTTATTGAGGAAGGCTATTGATCCCGATATTCCCACGGGATCGGGACTTACGCGGGTGAAACCGCGGGACGCAGCTAGTACCTTAATATTCGTAAAATCTTTCAAGTAAAGATAGGTCAGACGAGCAGACAACAGTGATTTAGTTAGTAATTCACTTAGGTTAGGGTACGGAGCCTCAAGAGCCCACAGAACCCCAATAGCGTGACAGGGATAGCGCTAGAGGATTTGATATGTGTAAAAGAAGAACGTAAGATGCGTCTATGCAACATTTTAGAGCGTAAAATCAAACAAATGCTAATTGCAACATAATAAAACCTTAGTTTTGAAGTTCAAAAAATTATATACCTAAGGTACACTATTTAACTAAGTTCTGTTCAAAAGACAAAGTTTTATTCACTATCAACCGTTGCTGGCCAACTTAGGGATTAAAACGCCATCGCACAATGCGCAACGATTTTTTAAATAACATCTTAAACGATTCCTAATATTTTCGCAATTCACACTCATGATAAAACAATCTAATTTTGAGGTTCAACATTTTGAAAATTCAACAGTTTAGGAATTTAACATTTTGGTTCTTAAGGAAATCTACCTGTGACCAAGAGGCATATTTTTACGTAAAACAAAACTCAATAAATCGTCAATTTTGTATTATATGGACGTCTTTAAAATGCAAATTCTGAGTAGTTTTACCAGACAAAATTTAATCTTTTAATTGCTTCACGTTGTATCTATCATCGAATTCGGTTTTTCCATCTTTCTGTTCTTTATATCATCAATCGTCAACTCCTCATTGTAGTTCATTTGTACAATTAGAATTTCTTAGTAAAAATAAATTAATAAGTTACCTAATTCAAAACTCAAAAAGAGTCTAGACTGGCGCAAAAAACTGTTGAATAAATAATTTTTGGCTTAATAAAATTTTACGAATGCAAAATATAAAGATGAAGTTGTAAAACTAAGGCACTAGGTAAATGTTCTTTGTTTCCAATATTTATTTTTTAAACTGGGATATTGACCTAACCTGAAATTAAAGACATGAAAGAAAAAGAACGCTGTCTATCCTGAAGAAGAGACCTGGAAAGGTCTCGAAACGTTGAGCGTTGTAACAATGCTAAAAGTAATAAAAACCACGCGATTCAAACCGAAAAATGTCTTTAATTTCAATACAACATCGCGAAAACAGAAGAAGCATCTATGTTGACCTAACCTGTGAGTTTTTATAGGGGTAGCCCTATAAAAACTCACATTAGCGTTTTCGATAGAGCAATTCGAAAATAGATTGGAAAATTTCCTTCAGCCAAATCCGTTGATCCCAAGTGAGTAAACCCTAGGTTCTACTTCCACCCCTTTCTCTCGACTAAATTATTAGTCAAAAAGAATCTAATATCCATTGATGATTTAAGATTCATCAAGAATCACTAAGCTTTAAACACGGAGAATCCAATGAAAAAGCAAGGCCCTGAACAATGCATTAACAAAGGGAGCAGGCAGAACAGCGCACCGTGATGATGTCATGGGTAGACTACAAAGGCAGACGGACAAAAACTAACTACACCTAATTCCTTAATCTGAATCCTATAATAGAATACCTAGTTAGATAACTACACCTCTTACATCAGACATAGACCTTGAACAACTGTACGAGGGAAAATTTTAAGTAGGTATGACCGAATATAATAAAATTGCATACATCTTATCTACATACTGCAATCAATTAGCACTAGAATCAAGGCCACCGTAACTACCACAATTTAATAACAGTGGAAATTCTGTTACCATCCAAAGTTGGCAAAAAAAATTGTGATATACATAAATATCTTGTACTTCAAATATGTGCGCAATATGGCATACATTGAGTAGGTAAGTAAGTGAGCAGTAAAAGAGATTCATTATCCACCATCAAACAATTCGCACAAAAAGGAGACTATGTTATACTATACGCGTAGGTATGTTTGAGAACGAACGTCGGCCAGACTTGGTGCTCGTTAAGCCCGTATTTTCGGCTATAATATCGATAAACATCCCGTCGAGCCCTAGGCTGTCTATGTGTAGGTTGTCTTAGGGCAGGCACGTCGGCGCGTCGCGGCATCGGGCCTAAACTCGGCTTTTCGGCTACAGGGCTGTCTCTAACATTGTTGTTAATGTTAACAGATCCTATTAAATTCTTGAAAAAAAAATAACTTACAACAACCAACATTATGAAGCTGATAAAGTAATTTATATTGTATTCAGTGTTTGGGCTGTTGTAGACTGTTTACTAGGTAATACAGTTTACCTACGTATAATGTCGCAACTTATGGACTAGTTTTAAGAATATGACAAAGAATATAATTGATATTTTGATGCTAGATTAGATATTTATCATCTAAACTAAACAAGACAACCCTAAAATATAATGGTGTGGGAGGGAGAGGAGGCATTTCGTGGAATAGGTTCTGATAATGTGAGCGTGCGTTTCAAACACAAATAAAAACGTATTTGTGTGCGCGCCGCCGGTTCATTGTCAAGGCCAGCAGCCAAATCTCCCGCCTGAGCCCCCCTCACTCCCAACCTCACTCTACCTATAGTCAATTATTCTTATTCGCCCAATACTTCGTTTAGCTCAGCGTATAATGCGCGAACAGAGAACTTCTCATTTTTACCCTGTCTAAGTCAAGCAGCAATAGTTAGCTCACACGGCAAATTAAATGTGATTTCAGCCTCGATTTCATTGCTTAGCGGTTAGTGATACTGGTAGGTATGCGGTTTCTGTCGACGCGATAATCGAATATTTTTAACATTGCATATCGCATTCCGGTTTTTTATCTACGGTGTGTGTGCTTGTTTGAATTTAGATGGTACAAAAACAAAAACACTGACATGCACCCGTCGGTCTAGGCTAGGCAGGCACTAACATATAAGTTATAGACACGAGTTATCAAGGTCTGGCTAGAGCATAATCACGATCTATTGGATCAGAAATCGCGACTTTATGCAAATTGCATTACTCATCTGAAAATTTTGTACACATTCGTAAATTATGTTACTTTGTTATGTTTTTATAGCATGTCTGGAATCTAGTGTTGATAAATATCAGACAGTATTTCACTGTTCCTTAATCAATAATATTTTAATGAAGAAAACCGCGGAAACATTAGCCGTTATGGGTTATCTTCGGAGTATGTCCATGACCACGACTCGTAACATAAGGTCAGGAATTATCGACAAGCATCATCACATGGCTTATGATACCGACATAATAAGATCGTATTGCGCAAATTAAAATACGTACATATTTTATAACTACACTAGCTAACTGCACTAAATGCACTAACTGTACCGTTATAAACCCTTCTAGTTTTACCAGCTCATATATCAATCCCAACAGAATTCTTTGAGATCTCTTCTTTGTCCATCTATCCAACTCCAGTGCATTTTTACCGTTTTCAGACCTACGGATTTAAACTGAAAACTTTTAATCATAAGTGAGACATTTTAATGTCCTCGTATGATGAGAAAAAATACCAAAAACTCAACACTTCCTTGAAAATTTTAATGGACCTCTAAGTAGGTATTATCAGTATAAAAATAATTATTAAAAGAAATAACTCAACCGTTTCACAGATTAATTTTGTTATGAATAAAACCGCAACACACAATTGCGTGACACATATTATAATATATACATACATACGTACCTAGATTGTATCGACTGTGTTATCGTTATTTATAATTAGGTACATTGTTTTTCATGATCAGTTACATAATCAATCATATAATAGTTTTGTAACTGGTAGAAGCAATTTCTCTCATATTTTTGTTAAAATTAACAGAATTATTTTTGATAGATTTTTCTTCTGTTTTCGCGATGTTGGATAGAAATTAAAGTCATATTTCGGATTTAATTGCCTGGTGTTTATTACTTTTGGCATAGTTTCAACGCTCAACGTTTCGAGACCTTTACAAGTCCCTTCATCAGGATTGACTTATGGATTGAATAAATCTATTAATTATATGTTCATTCAAAAATATAATTTTGTACACCATGGAATCGGATGGAACTAACCGATACCTGATGGGTTTGAGCTACAGCTAGTCTAAAAAAATAATGACATTTGAATTGTTTTTTTTTACTGATTTGTTTCACTATGAAGGTTCATTTTATTAGGCACTTACGGAACCTCAAAAAAATCTGGAACTCAATGTACTTTTTGCCTATCATAGTATTCATGGTATAAAACAAAGGCGTTTCCCGATGTCTGTCTGTCTGTCCCTGTGTATGCTGTGATCTTTGAAACTATGCAACGAATTTAGAAGGTTTCTTTTTTAATAGATAAAATGATCCAAGAGAAAGGTTTATAATTAATTATAATACATTGCTCCCGTTCGTAGCCGGGCGGGTCGCTAGTCTTTTATAAAGGAGGTACCTACCTACCTAAAAAGGAACGTCATAGGCAAAATTTCCTTTACAATAAATAATTATGTTAAAAACTAATTTAGACTGAGAAAAGATATTCCTTGCACTCAAGGCCGGATTTTATCAAATTTTATGCATCGTTCTGCAAGCAAGATTAGATAGAAAGGCCCAATGTTCGCTTTCTTTGTGATAAATTTCTTTCTATTTATGTACTCACACCAGTATTTAGGTGAAGAGTTGACGTCTAATATTATGGGTATTGTTTGAAAGTTGAATTTGGCATTTTTATCTATTTAGATGACGTCGTAATTGGTATATAGGAAAACTTATTCATTTCAAGAGTTACGTTGATGATTTCTTTAGTAATTAACAAGTCTGGGTGGGAGAAAAGGGCGGCCCTATTACTTAAAATCTCTTTCAGATAACCTTTAGTAATTCATTCTAAAATTCTTTAAAAAAGGTTTTGTACTTTCAGCATTTTTAAATTTTATATTTATATCATTGAAAATTAATAATTACTAATTTGATAAATGTCATTGCAAAAACTTCAATGAATATCTTTAATTATAATAACTTTTATGACAAATCTAGGTATGTAGTTTAATTATTTGTGTAATACAGATCCTAGACTCCATGCGGAAGTTAGATCTAGTTAGAACTAGATCGGTATATAATAACAATCAGTTAATATAAAATACTTAATGTTTTAGGGTTCGATACCGCACCATAAAAAACTGAACAAGCTCTTGTGTCGGGAACGAGTCAGGAGGGGAAATTTATCTATATTTAATGCTAAGCTAAACGTTTAGTTTAGTTTACCCCCTTATTTATAAACGTTGACTAAGTTTGTAACTTTTGTCCCTGTCTGTCTACTTTGAAACTTTTTTATATCACAGTAAAAGAAAAACGTTACTAAACTATGTAGCTGTTTATAAGTAACGAGGATAGAGTTGGCTATTTTCCACACCTACAGTCCGGGTTGTATCGGGTGTAAATCTACATAAGTCAAAACCGTTATAAGTTATTTAAAAGCCTTATTTAGTTAGATATTTATTTCATAAACAAATCTCAGAAACAACGCATTTTTACGGTATTGTAAAGGTCCAACTTTTAGTTTTTGTAATGTTCAAAGGACTAATCAGCAAACTGATAAATAAGTCTATTGTTATAAAATAAATTAGGTATCACCTACTTACCTATATGTATATGGATAAGTGTAGGTAGATCCCCAGACAACAAAAAAGCGATAATAAAATCGAAATGGCTACCTATACAAAGACAAAGACGAAAAATCCAGTTAGGTAAGTGAAAAGTTAGTTATCAAATTGACAGATTTTATAGGCTTTAGACTATTTTTTAAAAATCTAGGATCGAAATAGAATCTAGGAATGTGCAAAGTAAAAAGTTAAAACTAGATTACCTAACGTTTCCTGATGGTAAACAATGATTTTGCATGTACTAGATAAGTAAGTGATTTAAAATTATTACCTACTTATTCAAAACAATCGATATATCACGATCTATTTTAAGATTGAAAATTCTAAGAAGAAATCAACCAACATTCCCCGTAAAAACGTAGATTAGTTGTAATTTAGGAAAAATTGAGCGGGAAGACTGAAATTTCCTATTTTGATGGGCATAAAAAGAAATAAGATATATCTATACAGATAATGTCAATTAGATACACGACAGATTACCCAAAACAAAAAGTTAAATAATTTGGCTTTAATAACAGTCTAAGGTGAAATAATTATTAAAACTAGTTAGTAATAATAACTAACTAAAAAAAAAATAGTCAAAAACACACGAAATGGTAACTAACAACGAACATCAAAGCTTAAAGATGCAAATATCTGTAAGCAAAGAGCGGAAATAATCTTTGGATGAGTGTCAAAACGTGAAAAGATTGCGTGAGGAATAGAAGCTCCGTTAGAAGCCGAGGCCGCCTATCACCCAGGCCGTATCGATCAAGGTGTTAGGGTAGGTCGGGCACGCACCGTCCATGCGTCGCTCGCAGTCTCTGTGAAACGCTGTAGGCTCTAAACTAGACTAGAAGTTATTTATGTATTTATAAAGGTTACAAACCAATGAATTTAATTATAGGCCCCAATCATTTTATACATATCTCTCACAAAACATTCCACATTCCAATATTAAATCTTTCCATTCGCCAGCAAACAGATCACATTTTTTATAGGTGATCAGAAGAGCGTCTAGAGTCTAGATAGAGACTAGGTAGTTATACCTAATTGATTATTCTAGGTCTATCCGGATTAAAATAATCTGTGTGAAAGACTGAATAGGAGTGTGTAATAGTGTGTATGCCCTAAATATATTTATCAACTAAAAAGAGATGTAGAGAATTTATAACTTTTCTTTTCTTTTTCTTTGTTCAGTTTGGTTATAAGCTATAACACAAATTACTGAAACAGATGAGTCTATTTTTGACCAGATTTTACCAGAACCACCAGATTTCTTTCACTTTTTTTGCCTAAATATATTTTTTCCTACCAAAAAGTAATATTAACGTAACAATGGTCATATGTAAAAGGAAATATCGCTACGATAAATTCGGCACCCCAATTCGGACAGTTGATAAAATGTTAGGATAGGTCAAGGCGAAACAGATTTCGCTGAAATATAATCGCAAGGGGTCGAAATCGAGCTTAAAAATTAATCAAAATGTACGCACCACATCCTCCATCTCCATCCCCATCCAGTCCATGTTGACCGGCTAATTGAATGCCTAGGTTAGGTTTAGTGTTAGTCTATTGCTGCGCGAAAGTACTGCGCGTCGCGGCGTTCGGTACACGAGTGCAGCGTGTCGTATATGTTGCACCGAAATTTCGTTCCCGCCACGAAGGACCCCCGCCCCGCGCTTCACCCCCGAGCTCGCAAAATTTTCAAACTTAGACGTGCGCCGATCGCCCATAGATGGCGTTATGAAACCCCCCTACCCCTCCACGTGTGGCCTTGAACTTGACTAGCCGACGTCGCGAGCGACCCACATTCGCGGGCGTCCCGCCCCCCGCCCAGTCGCGCGCACTGTCACGGCCACCTGAATGGATCTCTACAGCATAAGGTCGAAATTGGCGCGACACTCTCATTTTCATTTTAGATTACGTCACTCCGTAATACTCCGTATATTGCAACGGTGGATTATCGCCGCACATGCGAGCCTTTGCCGACATCTAGTAGTTTGAAAAAAAACCGCTTCCTGCTACAGTTAAATTGCTATAAGAATTTCAAATCATTTATTTTTTAGCAAAAAAAAAATTAGGTATTCCATAAATTATTTGTAATTATAACATTGTTGTATTTTTATAAATTTTATTCGTAGTAGTTTATGCTTAGATTTACTCTATTTAAAAATATTTGGACGCTTGTAGGCATAATTTCTGTAACTTTATAATTATCATAACACCTTTTATACTTCTACGAAATTCATGTCCAAATAAATTATTTTTATTTTTCTAACCTATAGGTATTGTCTCACTGCTGGGCAAAGGTCTCCCTTAGATCCTTCTAAGCAGTCCGGTCCTAGGTCAGGTTTGGCCAATCTGGGCCAAAAATTTCCATCTTTTAGACGTTTTTCTTTCTAAATTAAACTTTATTTTTAAACGAAACAACGGTTAAGTGATCCCAAACTTGGGTATTTAAAATTAGATCGCTTTTTGTATTACTAGTACTCAAGTACAAGTCGTTATCTGTTTGTGACAACTTTACGTACGAGTAGGTAGCTGAGGTAAACAACAATACGAAGGGCAGACCTCACCGCACTGACTCATGTAAACTCACGTATCACACCAGTGCATTGGTACATATTAAATAATGCATTCATAACAACTGTGGTGTTAGGTAAGCACACACGCCCGTTGTGAATTTATAACATTTTGAATTGACATTTTGTTTAGGTTAGTAAATAGTCGAGGCGCATAAGAGGTTTATAAAAATGTTAACATACCTAATTTGAATTCCAAATTCTATTCAAATTTTAGGTTTCGGTATTTAGACCGCTTATAAGATCGTTATTAATGTCAGACGAAAAAACCATTTCAAAATCGGCTCAGTATTCTTTATTGTTTAAAGTTAAAGAAATCATTTTTGTGCGATAAGGCCGTCTATTTGTACAATATTTAAAGTGTTTCTTTTTTGTATTATTGTCCTTCAAATAAAGTATTTATCTATCTACACTCACCGGCACGGAAGGTGGCCCAAAGTTGAAAATTTTGGACTTTGGCCATATTATCCTTTTTTTTTCGGGAACTGATCGTGTAAATATTTGGGACATTTGTAAATTAATATACTGGTTACGTTTTGCGACATTATTATTTAAATTTTTTTTAGAGTATGCCGGAAACAAATTTTGTTAGTGAAATTTTCGTAAGAACTCTCAAAAAACGCATGAGTTAAAAAGTCGATATTCTAAATGTCATGCCACTAATCATTATTGCTTTGATTATGTTTTATTAACTAAAGCATTTTCGGTAACCAAAATCGAAACAAAGTGCCTCTAACTGCAGTTCAAGTTGCTCAAGTCGTCGTGCTTCGAAATCAAATGCGAACACAGCGCGAGATGACTAAAATTTTTAAATGTAGCCCAAAAGTCCCAAAACTCTTCAGTACTATTATGTTTTTTGTTGTGATAACGTTAGGTACCAGAATTGAAACCTTTGTGCGCGAGTCTGACTCGCACTTTGCAGATTTCTAATTCCAAATTCAAATCTTTCTTACATGGTAGGTAACTTAAATAAAAAGAACACCACAAAATCTAATTTGGGAAAGTAAAAAAAATATATCTAACACAACAATAAGCTATTAACCACACCATACACCTACTAGCGCCATCTAGTTCGTTTCAGATGATTCTCAATAAATGAGAGATGAAAATATTTTTTGCCTACTATCCTAGATTACTGATAGGCCATTTACAGACCACTATTTACTATTTCCAGATTTAGTGTTCAAATCACAAAAATACCTACTAAAGCTGTATCATAGATACATAAGAAAATAAAAAGGTTTAGGAGTTTAACTTTCGTAAATAAGAGTTCATTGAGTGCCAGTATATTGTAATTTAAATTTATTTATTACATACTTTCATGAAAACGACTGACCTAAACCGGAGCTGCTGAAATATGGAAAGTCTTTGTCTTTATAAGGCATCTGATAAAAATCCTACAGGATCGCTACTTACGAGAAACCGCGGCCCACAGCTAGTTATTTATTAATAACATTCTTTAGACATATTTTTCTTCAGTTTTCGCGATGCTTATATGAAAGTAAACCCAACCACATCTACCCATAAACAGAAAACAGTTTAAAGTTCTCAAAACATTTAGCGTTTGAAAAATGCCGAACATAATAAAAGCAAAGTAAATAAAGTCGAAAAATGATTTAAGTTTATTTGTGTAAATTGGTTAATCATTCATGCAAAACGTACTGTAACTAATTGTTATAAAACTTTACTGAATTTCCTTTGAAGTTTTGTTTTCATTGGAATATCAGAATAAAAGAAGTGCAGTTAGCACAAGCATAAAGCGATTGTTAGTATCAAGCACAAGCCAAAGTAGTTTCAAGCATAAAGCCTTAGTCCTCCACAAATTAAACTAAATAAATGTATGATTTATAAGGACATATTAAATGTTAAGTTGTCGTCTTTAAGTCTTTTAGATTCATTGGTTGCCTGGAGGAGATCGCCTATAGGCGATAAGGTCGCCCATTGTACCACTTTAGTTTTAAGTTTTTCTTTAAATTATTTTTATAATTTGTGTTTTTGGTACAATAAAGCGTTAATCTATCTATTAAACCATATATTTTAGAGTGGTCCGAGATACAGTTCTTATTCTCACCTTAGATTTATCCAATAATTAAATATTGCTTAATATCTAAAAGTGTCCCATAAATAAGTTAAGGTCTCTGCATATGTAACGTTTCCCGGACGGGAAGTGTTAATTTCTACATACAAAAATCCCGTGCCATCCCCCCTCATCCTCGCCTGACAAGATTTTTGTATGTAGAAATTGACACGTCCTGCCTGGGAAACGTTACGTATGCAGACCTTTAAGCTTTGCTTTTAAACCATAGACATCTACTGCAAACTATGCCAGCTATGCTCACTTGTATGAAAAACTGGTGAGCTAAGCTTATAAACTTAGTTTAGTTGGGGGTGAACAATCGGCTCAAAGCTAACTTAGTACCAAGCATAGTGGGAAGTAAAGCGCAAAGCGTCATCCATCATTCACCATTGGAAACAAAATGAAACAAAAAGACTTGCCTCAAATGTTAGAAATCAGCGACTGGTTGCCGGTCGCATATTTCTTTAGAATTACTGCCATGATGACCTTCATGCAGGAACATTGCGGTGGTGCTCTGAAATTAAATATAATTCTATGTTTAGCAGATTTACTAAGCTAGTCTAATTAGTGTATGTTGTTTTGGTATTATATCACACTTAAGAGTATACATTAATTTAATGCAAAACCTATGGACGAATACAGAAACACTACATCACATTTGAGTTCTACATAACCAAATAAGCAGCTGTGAAACTCAAAAATTCTTATACAAATTTTGAATTTAGAAGCTGCTCAATTATTTAAGTACCCGTTATATTTTAAGTGGCGTTTCTGTATTCGGCTGCTAGAATGTCTTTCGAGCCACCCTACTAATGAAATAAAGGTAAAATTTTGTGTATGTTTGGTGCTTCTCCACACAAAAACCGCCATAACGATTGCTGTATATAGATAGCTCCTTGAATAACACTGGCTACTTTTTATCATGATTTCCCATGGTATCGGGAAATACGCAGGTGAAACCCCATGGTGCTAGTGTAAAATGAACCCAAGTTGAATCAAAAATTATCTTTTAATAATAATTCAATGTACTTAGTTAAAAAAATAATAGAGATAATGCATTTGAACCTGTTTCGAAATTTAAAATTACAAAACTGGTTTTACATGTATTTTGAATAATTTACAAAGTTAGTCATAATGTGTGAAACTCTATTTATAAATAAAGAGTTATAGATGCCTATTAGAATTTAATCTATATATTTAAAAGAAAGTCGTGTTAGTTCGACTATTTATAACGGCTCAACCGATTTCACTGAAAATTGGTGGGGAGGTAGCTTTAAACCAGGATATGGATTTGGAATATATATTTTTTTGCCTCTAAGGCAGGACGAAGTTTGCCGGCTCTGTTATTTGAAATAAAGTTGCAAAAATTGCCTGAAGAAGGCACAGTTTTGCCTTTCTATTCAAATTTTTAATTTTACATTTCTTGTTAAGTTTTTTGCTTTTATTTATACAGTTATACATTTATCTAAGAAGATTATCCACAAACCTACTTACCTGTCAAACAGTAAGCACTTCTTTTTATAAAACAGTAAGATTATTTGGGTCACTCGATGACTCGAGAACAGAATTTCTTATGTTCTGAGCCCTATTATTGTTAGCTTATACTGTTTCTAAGATTAAAACTCAAACATTGCATAAAATAAGAGTCATTTAGATAAGCCCCAAGATAAATACCAGAATCACAACCAGATAACTCCAGTATTATGTAAACAGTAGCACGGAATAGTTATCTGCCAAAACTTATAACAAAAACATACCCAAGATATATTAGCGGCTTGCATCAATTCCACTCAAGTTTTAAATAGTTTCGATTAGTTCCCATTCACTTTATTCAGGGTAATTAATATTTTGTAGAGAAATTACGAAGATCTGTCACTGGCCAAGGCTGCTGCATCGATGATTTCACAAGTGTTGACACGGAAACAATGTTGCTTTTACCACTGCACTGTGTTTTAGTTCTTATAATTCATGTAACTAACGATACATAATCATTATTTAGCGAATTTAAATATTTTTAATAGGAAATTGGGGTTAGAAAGTCGCATCGTAAGATCAATTGGTTTTTTTTTTCATGGAAATTGGAATGCACTTCGAAAGTTGGTGTAAAAATTGATGCATTGTAAAATGACATTTCAAGTTGCTGTCCTTGTTTAACAACGCTTTTCTTGTATTAGCCTGACTGGTATAATACGATTTTTAAATGCTTTAATTCTAGCAACAACTTTGAACAAAAACACGAAAACAAAATGCGATGCGAATACGAAGCATTTGAAATATTTGACATAGACATTGACAAATTAAATTGGAAAGTGAGTTCTGCATTATGCAGGCAGGGTAAGTGCTTCGAAGTTCACCACACTATCGCCACGCTGACGTCATCAAAAACATTAAGCACTCCGTTTCACGTACGTTGTTCGAAATATGTGTTTTAAACTTTATCTAAATATATTACAATTCTGGTAAATATGAATTAACAAAACCTTATTTTAATTAACTTTTACCTTTTTTACTGTAAAACATCTAAATGTGAACTTAAATTGCATTTTAAATTAAAAAGTTTTTGAAAATTACATTCCATTTCACACAATTCTCTATATTCGATATTTAGAAGAAAAGCCGACGACATTTGGGCCAACTCATCGGTATTTTTGACATTCATTTTATATTTATTTGCGGCGATAAATGTTATGATTTCTGCACTAAATATCGCAGGATAGTCAATATAATCTAGTGCGACAATGGAGGTGTATTATCTCGTGTTCCTATTGAGTGTTTTCTATCATGCAACCGAGGGTATCATGTGGAGCTTGGCTCCGAACTCACAGAAATGTTTGAAGGAGGAACTGCATGCCAACGTGTTGGTTGCCGGAGAATATGAGGTTACAGAAGTCCCTGGACAAAGAGTAGACTATATTGTAAGTTCCTATTAAAAAACACTGGACTCATCATTCCAATAAGGATATTTTTCAAAATTTGCTGGCGTCTTGTCTTAGTAACCAAAAAAGGTTACTAACACAAGAAGACCAGTATTTCCATGTTAAAAGTCCAGTGTTTCCGTTAAATAGTCCTAAAACCAAAGTTGTAAGGCCACAACCAACCAACAGCTAACTGTATTTTTTTTCTAACAGGTTCGAGATTCAAAAGGACACATATTGTCACAAAGGGACACAATATCAAAAGGAAAATTCACATTTGTAACTGAGACTTATGATGTTTTTGAAATTTGCTTCACATCAAAGGTCCCTCCAGGTAAATTACATAATACTAGTATGTGACTATGGAAGGATTCTTATTACTCCTAGCTATAATCCAATTTGATAGGTATTCATGGATTCAAATAACTTGCTGCATCTTAGACCACATGTGATGAGAGCACTTGTACCTAGTCGCTTACTTTCAGTATAGTGAGATAGTAATTAATTGCTAGTCTATCAGTTACAATACCATCTCACTTAGTCAGCACGCAAAATATTAAATTTAAACTTTATTTCAGAACACAGATCAGTCAATCAAGATGTGACACTTGATATTAAAATCGGAATTGAAGCAAAGAACTATGAAGGTGTAAGTACATTAATTTTATGACAAATTCTATATCAGACACAAGCCACTGCTGTCACTAGGATGTCAACTTGAATATGACTTAGTTCTATGAACATTACACCTCATAAGCACAACCTTTACTGCTACCATCTTTTGAAGAGTTTGTGATGATGTCTCCATGTGTGTCATCAATCTGTACCTAGTAGTTAAAGGTCCTACTCCTTTGGTGGAATACTAAAAGTGCTGACTTTTATTGAGCCTTTCTCTTCCTCTGAAGATAGATTTAGATTTTCACCAAAATTTTATAAGACCAATTCGAAACTACCTTATCTTTTGAATAAAAAAAGAAAACATTAAATTGTATATTACATGGCAGAGATACCGAAGGGGCTCCTATGTAAGAAATTTATTTTGGTTGGGGAAACCTATTAAAATCCCCAACCAAAATATAAATACATTCCATTAGACCTGTATACCATGTTTCATCAAGATCGGTTCAGAAATGCAACCTGTAGAGGAGAAGAAGTACATACAAACATACTGACAGATGTAATCAAAGTTTACCAGACTTGAAGCAGAGATAGTTCTCCTCCTTTCTCAATTATTTCTGGTGATATTAAGGGCCTGTGATGCACCGGCTATCGTTATTGAATATTTAGTTGACATCTCAGTGGCGACATGCAGAGGGTAAAAGGTGTAACACTTATATTTATAGTCAATTCTATGTAACAAGTCTGTCACATTTACATTGACGTTTAAAATCACTAATAAGAGTGAGACATGGCATTTCTTAGCCAAAGTAATCACTCAGATTTGTCTATAAATATGGGTGTAAGACTTGACTTAACCGTTAAAAAACAAACAAATAAGTTGGGGCGCAGAGTAACAGAAAAAAGGTGGTGACTCCTGCTCCTGTTTGTTCTTGGCGCAAATGTCATCTATTGCCATTGAGCATGGCGACACCAGTAGTGTTGTGGCGACTTTGCGCCAGGAAGGATAAGGGGCGGGTTATTTGATATTTTTAATCATTTTATATTTATTATTTAATTCAATAAAAAACTATATACTAAGTAAAATGTTCAATATTCACTTTTCTATGTGGGTAAATGCGGAACTTCTCAACTTCTTCATAGAACACTTGGGTAGGTGGTGTGACTGTGTAAACCTTTACTCTAATGATTTTCACTAATCAATCACTTATCTCTAACTAAACTAACCTTAGGTGAGTGTCCGACAGAGCGCAAGTAGTGAGCCGCGAGTAGAGCTAGAAACTACTTGGCGAGCAGCAATAAGAGAGTGGTGGCCATTTGGTTAAATTTTACTGGGCTTTTTCCGCACCTAGTCTCATAATTAGGAGGAACACTAACTTTTTATCCCGGCAGAGGGCGCGAGTCGATTATTCTTAGGTTTGAATTAAGAACTGTCAAACATGTGTTTTTTACAACTCTCGTTGCCAAATTGGCCATATCGGTCTGAGACCGAAAGAATAAAAAAAAAACTCGGCGTTTCCATTGGTGGAGGACCATCATCGTAAAAAAAAAAGATCATCCGATGCCAGCGCCTCTGCAAACAGCTTTGCGCGTGGCACCCCATTGGGCCATTGTGTCCACGTGACTCCCGTGACGTTGCTAGGTTATTAAATGATAAAGATTTGAAAATGGCATATTTGTTTGCTGCTTGGCGGCAGACTAGTCGTGAGAGTACAGTATACAGTACGGCTGTGTGTACAGTCAGCTATGAAATATTAATATTTTAATCTCTTTTGTTGACACAGAATGTAATTGACCGAGCGAGCGAAGCGACAGAAGCGTCTGAGCTTCAAGTCTGGCAACATTTGCGTTCGTCTTTCAATATGTTTGTTGGTCGTATTTCTCAAACAATCTTGATGAAACTTGGTATACAGGTTGAATATATCCAATTTTTTGTCGTGGGGAATTTTTGATCAGTGGGGTATTTCTCCCAAAAAGGGAATCCATGCAACCGCCATATAAGAATCGATTTCAATTAATCTTTTTTTATTTGAAATAATAGTAGTTCAGATTCATGGTGCACCTGGAACCACCTTTTCATCACACACTCTTTAATGGATAACAGTAAAAGTTGTAGTGTATACTTAGATCGTACTTAGCGTATAAAGTTTGGGCTCGCGAAGACTACTGCTCGTAGAACAACTAGTATATTATATACAATAGATTATATTGTTACGTTTCTTGAGCTAGGAAATAGCCGACTCACTCACGGCTCATGCTCACTCGCTTGCTGTGGGACACGTAGATTGTATCTGATTTTGTCGCGAATATTCCGAAGCATGAACAAGTTTTGTCATTTTTCTGACATTATTTTCTGGAACTAACTATCTTACCGGTTTTTGATAACTATGCTAACTAAATAAAATATTAATTTTATAATTACCCGGGTCTCAATTGAGTGATTTTTACTTTTTAGTTATCTTACATCGGCATTCCTCGTCACCGTGGAAGCCCCACGCGATCAAGATCTTTGAAACATGGTTTAAAAGTCTAGATAATATAATTAAAAAGTACAAATCTCGCGATTAACTTCCAATCGTGTTAGTTTAAAAAGTTTATAAATAAAATTTGACTTTAAAAAGTATACTAGCTGATACATATAAAGAAATTAAATACTGGAACTCTGACCTACCTACAGTAGGTTTTTTTAATTCTAGACTACGATCTGACGTTTTGGTTTTGGACCGAAGTTCCTTATCGCGCAGTGCGAAAGACGGGAAAAATTAAGACCAAAAGTTGTAACGACACTTTTTTTTTTGCTTGGAACTTCGTTCCATCCGAGTGTCCCTTGACACCTCTCAAGTTTTTTTGTATTTTTTCTTCAGAAATATGTCTCAAATCATAGTCTACAATATAAAAAAAAATGTAGAATTTCAGTTTCAGTAACGAAAATTCCTTAAAACCTACAACCTCCTTATTACAAGACTAATATAAAATAATCAACCGCTTAAAACACAGATTGGTGAAGCAGCCAAACTGAAACCAATGGAGTTGGAACTGAAAAGATTGGAAGATCTATCAGAAGCCATTGTGCAAGACTTCACACTGATGAGGAAAAGGGAAGAAGAGATGAGAGATACAAATGGTATGTATTTTATGGCCTGACTATGGGGTCTAGAAACCCCCCTCGGAGGGGGAAGAATAGGGTAAGGCTCCCCAAGCATATTTTTTTCCCAGATACCAATGTAGGTATTTAGAATTGCATCCTTCATCATTGATTCTTTTTTGGTCTGTATAAAATCAAAGTGCTCATATTACTATTAGAACTATGGGTCTAGATCGCGTGTTAGATAATTCTATAATGGACGGAAATCTTGTAAATTTAGAAAGTGCTTATATTATTTTTAACCAACTTCAAAAAAGGAAATGTCTGTTTGCGGATAACTTCGTCGTTTGTGAACCGATTTTGATGATTATTTTTATTATTATTTTTTCCAGAATCAACAAACAACAGAGTGCTATTCTTCAGCATCTTCTCAATGGTCTGCCTCCTGGGGCTGGCGACTTGGCAAGTCCTATATCTCCGTAGATACTTCAAGGCCAAGAAACTTATTGAATAGTCAACAAATTGTAACGCGACAATGAACCTTATGAATGTGTGATGATGATGTTGTTGTGTTGAATTATACCGCGATCGGTATGCATGGAGAATTTAGTATGTTAACCTTAAATTGTTATGTACTATTCTGTCATTCTCATGCCATAGACTAAACAAGCATAACAGGACGTCTCAAGTGGGCTTGTCTTAAGCTTTGGTTTATTTAAAAAAAAACATTGCGTTTTCAGTTAAAGGCAAATCAACAACTTAATTGTGTTTTCGGCACCATTTTCTTTTCTTCTTCTTAATCATTGGCTTCTGCTCGCTATAAAGCTGCAATTGTGCCAATTCTATGTTCCGAGGTCCCTCTCAAATATCCTTATTTTTAATGAAATCGCTCGTCCCACGTTTTCTACTGATTTTCGTTCGACGTCGGATTCTCACGTTGTTGCCCACTTGTGGTCGAAAATTCTAACGTAGAACGAAAGTCTAGAAATCAAGCTATTTTAATCGCTCGACGTAGATCGATAAAATAGAACTTCTGTTTGTCTATGTGAGTGTGACATAAATAATACGCAGTTATGAGCGACATACACAAATAATATAGATGTCAATGCACTTGTTCTTCATACAACCGACAACGGTATAGTAAAGATCCCAACACCGTCTATTCACGTTCGTCAGATTCCTGCAGTATGATTTTCAATTTATCAGTAGCTGTCTCGTATAGGCAAGGAAGGGGTATGTCAAAAACCGTGGGAGTGAAGGGATAGCTACGTATTTTTTTGTCGTTTTTGAAGCCAAATGGTTTAAGAATCGACCTACTGGTCGCAGTAAAAGGCGGATAAAGTCACCGGTCCTTTTTTACCCGACTGTGCGACGCAAAGAAGGGTTATTAGCGTGTGTGTGTTATGAATTTCTGCTACGCTTTGCGTTTGACAATTTTTATTTTTTCAGATGAGTTCTGGGGTTCTAAAAAGGATATTTTAGGAGATTCACATTAGGAATTGCTTGCTGCAATGTAATTCGGCAGGGTACTTAGGCCTAAATATAGTTGTTCTATATAGACGACTAGGCAACTTAAGTACCCTCGCCGAAACACATTGTGTAGAGCAATTCCTAATATGAATGTTCTAAAATATCTCTTCTATATTCCCTGGTCATCGTGATCAAATATGCTTCCTATTATTTGTATATTATGAGCTGGTATTGGTTGTGTTATTATCTTAAAATAGCATTACCTACATTTACAATAAACGATCTTATTCATAAACTTTAGATCTACTTTCGTAGGGTTGCCATTGTCCGGAATTTCCCGTCCAATCCGGAATGTTGGGGGAATCCTAAGCTCCGGAATTTCTACATTTAGATAAAGAGTACATAAAATAACAGGCAGCAAAATGGGCACTTTTGGCCGTAATAGACTTAGTCAATAGATTTTTTTCTTTATATTAAGCAAATTGTTTAGATTGTAGATATAAAACTCTTTTCTGTTATTACATTTTTTATGTAAAATTGAATTAAAAATGATTTTATTTATTCTGGGTCATAAAATGTCGACTTTTTGATCTGGGTCATCCAGACCCTAGCTAGTAGGGCATGCAATATCGGAAGGTTTTCAATCTCGGGACGATATTGATATTAAGAGCTCAATCCCGGGATCCCGGGATTGATACTGAGATTTTAGATATCGTTAAAAAGGCGAATTTAATACAATAAAAATGGGTTAAATTTAATATATTTAAGACTCTAGTGGTTTCATTACGTAAATAAGTTACCCCGAGGGCCGTCCACCCCATCATTTTGGAAATATGGCGGACAAATACCCTAAACCCGAAAGTGTCTAAACTTTTGCGCCAAATTCTAGGCGCACCACTAAAATGATGTTAGCAGAAAAAAATTGCATGCGAGCTTGTATAAAAAATAATTGTCTTAAAAATTGCAATGAATCACGTTACTTTTATTGTTTTAAACATTTTACCAATTCTCTACGCTTCTAAATCTTTACAGATCTCTTCCTCAGGGGTAGACTAATTTGGGTTTAATTTTAATAGTTCTATTCAATCATTCCATGAGGAAAAATATAGCTAAAAACCTTAATTTATACCCAAATAGTAAATTGCTCAAATCTCGATATCGGATCACTCAATCCCGGGATTATAATATCGAACTTTTGCGTCCGAGATCCCGGGATTACGATATCCCGGGATCCCGGGATTCATGCCCTACTAGCTAGGCTATCAAAAATAAAGGAACATGACAACTTAACTAAACTAAGTTTAATAAGTGTTTATGAATAAGATCGAATGTCGGGGACTTTATCCGCGCCAATAGATCTTCGTAATAACAATAAGATTTTTAAATTACTTATGTAACAAACTTATTTAATTTTGTTGTAGGTATATGATTGAGTTTGTCTGTTTATGAATGATTTTAAATAAAAAAATATTTGTAAAATTTAATAAAAATGCCTTTTTTACATTCATATGCTCCGAAAGTACTAGACCGATTTAAAAAAATCTTTCACCAAAATAAAGTTACATTATCGAGGAGTAACATAGGCTATTTTTGATCCCGATATTTTCACGGAATCGGGACATCGGGTGAAACCGCGGAACGAAACTAGTAGGTAGACCATAAAGTGAAAATAAAACTAATCGATAAAATTATCTGTAACATACATTTTAATCTTGTAAAACTTTACTATTATTAAAACGCAGTTTATTTCAGTTTAATTATACCTAGTCAATTTGATTCTAAATCAAATTCACAACACTTTAGTACCCATATTGAAATAGTTTTAAGTAAAAATACATCTACAAAAACAACGCATAGGTAGTTGATACTAAGCAGGATTTGAACCACGAATCTTCTATCAATCAGGGAGAAACTATTTAAAAACTTTTCAATTTTAGTATCTGTATTTCACCATCTAATAAAGTGGCCGGTAAACTAGTTAAAAAAATTGACGTAGAAGGGGAAAGTTCGCGCAGTACTTTTTACATGCGATTTCTATGAAAAATCGACTTTGCGCATCCGCCATAGAAGTTTACCGGGAATTATACTACCTAAGGCTCAAACTACACGATGACACTTACACAGACACTTTATCTAAAACAGCCCACACCTACATAGAGCTAATACAGGACACATAAAGAAATTCATGCATGTATGCTGTAGGTGTGGTCTGTTTTGGGTAATATGCAAGTGTCATCGTGTATTTTGTTTGAGCTTCAGCATGTTTGCAGATGTATTTTTCCTTCAAAATATTACTGTGAACGTCCAGTGCAAGCAAGCACTTTAAAATAAATAGATATTAAAACCTTTTATATTGTTTTGGCTATAAACTGGACATGGAAGTGGGAATGTCGAAGAATATGTAGACATCTTTCACCTGGTATCCCTGTGCTTCTGACCGACTAAATATGGTAATACTGCTGCTGAATTTTAAATTCAAATGTTTTAGGATCCATTTTTACATGATCATGAAAATGTTCGATTAAATAGTGATTTTTAGGGTTCCGTACCCAAAGGGTAAAAACGGGACCCTATTACTGAGACTTCGCTGTCTGTCCGTCCGTCCGTCCGTCTATGCGTCTGTCCGTCTGTCACCAGGCTGTATCTCATGAACCGTAATAGCTAGAAGGTTGAAATTTTCACAGAAGATGTATTTCGGTTGCCGCTACAACAACAAATACTAAAAACAAAATAAAACAATTATTTAAAAGGGGCTCCCATACAACAAACGTGTTTCAAAAACTACAAGGGAATTCTAGTACGATGTGAGGTCGCTTCTGATTGGTCGAGTCAAATCGAGTTGGTCATGGAATTCAAAATGGCTGCCCTATCTGTCAAATATACTAGTCTGCCTTCACTGACCAAAGAGGTTCTTATAAGTTTCAGATTTTCTTTGAATCAAAGTGGTTGTTAACCATTTTAGGGTTCCGTAGCCAATTGTGATAGTGGTACGGAACCCTTCGTGCGCGAGTTTCGTACTTGGCCGGGTTTTTTTAAATATCACCTAGGATAAGGGACGTCGATGATCTTGATCAAGAAATGGGCATATTTCGGGGTCATCGACGTCTATAGTAATCCTATCGGTTTTTAACGATGGTTGAAAACTACGGGTAGTTATAATTTCAAGACATACGTATTAATGGATAAACTTTTTAAATTCACACGATTTATTAACAAAATATCGGGAAAATGTAACTATATGAATAAATGGCGTTAAAATCTCTATAATTTAATTAGGCCATCTTTGATTCTCGAAACTATTTCAGAAGAAAATGTAACTTTAAAACCTTGTTTTAACCATCGTTAAAATTAATGATCGTTAAGCATTGTATCGTCTTATTTTGACAATGATTGGTTGATTCCATTAGTCATGTGATCATCTACACCTAATGATTGGCTAACTATCTAAGGGCCCGATTCAAAACTTTATAACCAAATAAAATTATTCTATCAATCTATTAAGCTCAGAATCGGGCCCTGAATTAAAAAAAAGATACAAAATAAAGAATTAATAATTTACTTAATAGGCATATTTTAAATATGTTGTAAACTAATACATACAAGTAGTTTCATCTGATAAATATTATTTAGTTTCTTTCACAATAAAAAAATAAATAAAACAAAGCTATACATAGGTAGGTACACCTAAGCTTTGTTTACACAACTTAGCGAATACATTTTTAAATACAAAATTGTATACATAATTTCCCAATTAATTTAAAACAAATGGCTTTAAAGACATAATTTTCACTTACGCAACAAGTAGAGACCTCTAAGTTTAAAGTTCATAAATAAAATAATTATCATAGAATAAGTTTTAAATTTTGGAATGTAACGTAATAAAACTTTAAAACATTTATTTTATTCTATTAGGAGACACCTTTCTCAGAAACTATTATCTAAGCAGATTCCCGCGGTTTCACCCGCGTAAGTCCCGATTCCGTGGGAATATCGGGATCAAAAGTAGCCAATGTTACTCAGGGTGAATGTAGCTTTCTAATGGTGAAAGAATTTTTGAAATCGGTTCAGTAGTTTCGGAGATTACCCCCAATATACATACATACATACATGTTACCAACGTTACCTCTTTATAATATTAGTATAGATAAGTACTTTGAAGCCGGGGTTCCACTGCGCAAGCCTTGTATGCAACTTGCATGCAGGTTTTACTATGCAACTTGCAACCACGTTTTACTATACAAGTGGTTGACTTGTATGCCAGTTGCATACAAGTTAATATGTGACGCACCAGTTCCCTACATACAAGACTCGCCTAATAGAAGGGTAAAAAGCAAAATAGATCAAGAGTTCATGGATTTTATCTTTATGTCTGTCTGTCTGTCTGTTATCTCATTGAAAGCTATACAAGTAAATCTGGAGAACTGAGTAATTAAAGAATACGGGCGCTTGTTCACGGTAGAGAAAACTTTATGCCGAATTAGTTTCACCGAAATTAATTAAAATTAAACAATTTCGTATGATATAAAGCCGACTACAGAAACGCCACTTAAAATTTGAGGCGTACTTAAATAATTGAGCAGCTTCTAAATTTAAAAATACTATGTGAATTTTTGAATTTGAGTGGTGCTTAGTTGTTTAAGTAGAACTTGAATTTTGAGTTGCGTTTCTGTATTCGGTCGTTAATCTCAAGGACACTCTTCATTAACAAATTCTAATTTAAATAAAAAGGTAAGTAAGTAAATAAGATATAAAAAACCTTTCTCCATACATTCATACAATTACATAAAGGACACAAATTGTTATTAATTACATAACATCACGTATAAGACTCGATTTCATTGAACTACAATGAGAATGAGCTTTCATTTTATTTAAAACCGGGTCACATGCGCTAAACGCGTGGCGTCCATGCGTGTCCACGGCCCTCTCTCTCTCTCTTTTAGTGTATGAAACTGAAAGAGATGCTACACCAATCACATGACGTGTATGTACGGGCGTATAACGCACGCGGACCTGAAACGAATGTCAGATCAAGTCGCCTGCTGCAAACGCAGAAAGAAACTACTTATTTTTAATTTTAGACTACGATTTGACACATGTTCCTAAAGAAAAAAATTCACATTCAAAGAGCCAAAACCGCAGATACAGTGGCCGGTAGATAAGTTGAAAAATTTTGACGTGGAAGGGGAAAGTCCGCGCAGTACATTTTACATGCGACTTCTATGAAAAATCGACTTCTGCGCATCCGCCATTTTTTTTAACTTATCTGCCGGCCACTGTAATAGTCTGAAATTAAAAATGAACACCTATTTTTTGTCATTTGTTTCCTATGATTATTTATATGGCGGAATATTCAATAATGCGATTGGTATTGTATATCGGTTTGATTGAATAGATAATGTTTACGCGCGTACAATAAAAGTACGTCACCACGCTTTCAGTGTGATCCGGCTTTAAGCGAAGAATTGCACAATTTATCTAATGTAAAACTGATTTTCATTATTTACAAATACTTGTAGTAAGAGTGTAGCTAGCCCCTGACTGTGTATTATACAATTATATTTATTTGTCTATTATTTATTTATTGAACGAAATACTAGAGATAAGTAGCGCCATCTTTTGAGGAGTGATGGGAACTAGTAACCGTGAAACTAACTAACTAGTCTTATGCGCCATTTACGGCGTCAATTTCATAGTTATTTTATTTTACTTTACGGCTGAATACTTTAACTCAAAATTTGAGAGCTACTTACTTAAATAATTGAGCAACGTCTAAAACAAAATTAGTAATTATGCAAATTTTTGAGTTTAGGAGCTGCTTAATCGTTCATGTAACCCTCAAATTTTGAATAACGTTTTAGCATAAATTGAATTATCGTTCCTTTTTACTAAGCCACTAAGGTCGATTTTTGACCATGATACGTAAATACGTGCATTATAACGGTAACAGTTTGGGCATGTCCGCAAAATACCGTAAACGTAAAATATCGGCCGACCGACATGTAGCATTTGGTACGGCAAGGATCCGGCCCCTGATTATCTAACTCTGTTGCTAACAAATCTCGAATTAAACAATTGAAATTGTTAATTTCACGTCATTTAGTCGCTAACAAATTGCTATTGGACTTAAAACTAGCGACTGTAACTGTTAAAATGTTATATCCGTAAACGTAAAAAATAACCATTTCAATTGTTTCAGTCGAGATTTGTTAGCAACAGAGTTACGTAATCAGCTAGCAGGCGTACGTACGCGCTGTGCCTAGCGCTCCGCGATCGGAGCGCTAGGCAGAGCGCGTTGTACACAAGATCAAACTGTTAACGTTACAATACTACGTAATACACGTATTTTTGAACTTATGGTAGAGGTACAGCACCACCAATGGTTATGTACTTGTAAAATACCCCTATGACAGATTTACAGTCCACAAAGCCAGTAATTTATCAACAGAATACAAATTCAGCTCAAGGTCTTCTGTCCACATACACAAGCTATCGAATTTTGTCAACAGCTTGCGAAGAAAGAAACGACTTTCAGTAGTGGACAGCAGGCCTAAAGTTTAGTTTCAGGTTGTAAGACCCAGTTAAAATCGGGGCCTTTTTAAAAAAAAGTGATTTATTTCTAATGACCTATCTATTCTATTTTTATAATTAGACACCATTCAAAATTATTCATAAAAAAAACTAACCAATTTCACCAGTTATCACAGGAATCTCAACTTATAAGTATTATAAATGCATTTCGTTCCTTCATTCCTTTTCCACGGACTTAAAAACTCGGCCAATTTGTATGAATAGGTACACCTTTTTGTGCTTTCTCATTTACATACAAGTAACGTGTGAAAGCTCCATAATTTTGACATGTATATGTATACCTATAATACGTTAGCTAGTAACTTCTTATTATATGCCTAATGCTGCGTTTCCGACAGAGATGGGCAAGGATGCGTTGCTATGGAGGCGACCAAATAGAATAACTCCATTTACCTAGTCTCGCTTAGCGTAGCTTCGGTGAAAACGGCTTAGCCGAGCGAGGCTAGGTAAATGGAGCAATTCTATTGGTCGTAAAAATGTATCGCACATCACTGGTGAAAACACAGCCTAAGAGCTGCCACAAACGAACGGAGAAAAACCCATTCAGAAATCCCCATTTTATGTATTCACAGCGCACATTTTTTGTCAATGTGTGCTATCTGGTGGATTCCGATTTGGAAATCTCCTGCCGTGTGAGCCAGCTCTAATATACTAGTAGAAATTCATGCGAAACTGGCTGGTTCTATCTACAACTACATAATTGCACTGCACACGTCAAGTTCGACTACGTCGCATCGCTACACCCTTTGGGTACACTTGCGGAGCTCGCCTCGGATCAGAGAGGCGAGTAATCCAACTGAACCGTCAAATGCTTGACTCCAGCCTCCCTGAAGATCCTCGCAGCTTGATCCGTCACATATCTAGGATCAACCTCCTTAGCCACTTCGATCTTTATAGCTCCCACGTGAACATCACTGCTCAAAGTCCAGAAGTGCGGCTCTTGTACCGCATGCACACCAGCTAAACCAACCACCCGCGTAAACAGATTTGGTAACGCTCTCTCGAGGGACGTAGGAGTTCTTTGCATTAGAACACCGGCCGAATCCCGCACCAACGGGATTACACTCGCTGCTATTAACAAAGCGATCGCCATTGAACAAAGAGGATCAGCCCTCATCCATCCGAACATCTTCATCAGAATAGCAGATATAATGACTCCAACTGAGCCTAGAGTGTCAGCTAGGACGTGAAGGAAGACCCCCCGCATTATGGCCGACCCAGCTCCTGTGTTCGGCTCATCGTCGTGGGAGTGACCGTGGTCGTGGTTGTGGGAATGACCGTGCCCACCGTGGGAATGCCCATGGGCGTGGGCGTGGGAGAACGCGTAGATACCCACTAAGTTTACTAGGAGACCCAATACTGACACTAGTATGAGTCGTTCGTGTTTTACCTGGAAAAGAAGGAAAAATTTAACAAATATAAGTACTTAGGTAAAGTCGTGGTCGCTCGCATACACTATTACGTATATACGGAACCCTAAGGTTCCGAACCCGAAGGCTAAAAATGGGTAGTTAAAGGCTAAACAGTTGGAATTTTCACAGATAATGGATTTGTTTTTATTTTTTAAGGGATCTTATCTGCAACATTATGCATCGTATGCTGGCCCTCGTCCACCTCGCCACAAACGGTAGAATTAGATATGTCGATTCACGCATTCTATGTGAGGACATGCGTAACTTGCGTAAGCCTACGCTTTTTCTACGAAACTTTACATTACGCCAGCAGAGCATTGATGCACACGTCACGTGGTTGCACGAATTACATAAATACGTGTAGGTACTGTAGGTAACGTTAACAGTTTGACCTTGTGCATGTGCACAGCGTGTCCTGTCCGGCATTGACTCGTTAATCCGTTAATGAACTAAGTTAACTTTTAAGTTAACATTTAAAAATGATAACGGACACGTTAGCTTCCGTTAATATGCAGAAGTCCGTTAATTAATCTAATGCCTACTATTTACCGCACGGCAACGCGGCGCGAAAAACAGTATGAAACGACAAGTGCCCGACGATTAATTACGCTTATTTGAATTTTACAAGTATTTTGTTTTGTTCCTAACCTGTTAACTTCCAGAACCTAAACCAACAAGTTTCATAGGTTCACTAACGCAACGATATAAACATGCAATTTTACACATATTAACGGATTAACGATTAACGTTAACTTGCGTTAATTCTTCCGAAATGTAACTCTTTAACGTTTAACAAAGCTATTTTTTTTATAGCGTATTAACGATTAACGAAGTTAACTATTTGATTAACGGTAGTTAACTTAGATCGCGCCAACCGATATTTTGCATTGCGACCATGCCCAAACTGTTAACGTTACAGTCTCCGTAATTTAATTACGTATCAAGCAAGTATCAACTCATGTTTGGGGATGTTTTAGGTTTATTTACACCACATTCAAGAAATATATACCTACTAGTAATTATTAGGTAAGTAAGTACCTATACCTATCAGATCAATCGTTTACGGTCCGCCTATCGATATCGATACGCATTCGTAATGAATGAAACGTGACGAAACCTCAATTTAGTAATCTTGAAACGATATTATTACAAACTAAGTTAAGATAACTACTCGTAGGTAGGCTTAGGCTTCCTTGAATACCTAATATAACATTTTTTCATAATTCAATAAATTTCCCGGGTCTTATCACGTGAATTTTGTGTCCCTTCGCGACCAATACCATTGTAAAATGGTTGAAACGTCGAGGTATCACAACGCACAAGCACAGGGGGCACTCATGGTTGGGGATGTTTTAGGTTTATTTACACTACATTAAAGAAATATATACCAGTAATTATTACCTAATAATTACTACTATACCTATACCATACCGTACCTATACCAATTAGATCAATCATTTACGGTCCGCCTATCGATATGTTTACCTACGAATACGTAAAGTACGCTACACACGTTTAGATTTCTCTGTACGATTATCGTACAGATAAATCGCATGCGAGAAATCTAACGCCCCTAGTGCCTACACACGTTCAGTTTTATCATTTGCGATTTCTTTTCGCTTGAAGTAACACGTATATTATGATGACTTGATCGAATGAATAATTTTAATAATAATATTGATAATATTTTTCCACAAGCTGTTCTTAAGAGCCAAAAATGAGTAATTTACTACATTCTGAGATGCTATTCTGCTGATCATTTCGAATTTTATCCTAAGATCTTCACCGAGATTTTACTCGGGACTCTCAGCTTCCAAATAAAAAAAGAATTATCGAAATCGGACTTCATATTATGCCGGAGTGCGGCGTAAAACAATCCCAGAAGATCAACTACTAGGTAAACTGTGGCAAAAACTGATAGCTCTTCAGTTTTATCTATGCGATTTCGATTTGATCGTCAGTTGAACTGTACAGTTCTCAGATTTGCCTACACACGTACGATTTATCGTAAAGATTTCTCGCATGCGATTTATCTGTAAGATAAATCTTAACGTGTGTAGGGTACTTAATGAATGAAACGTGCCGAAACCTCAATTTAGTAATCTTAACGATATTATTACAAACTAACTTAACATACCTACTCGTCCCTACTTAGACTTACTTGAATACCTAACATTACATTTTATCATAATTCAATAATTTCCCTAGGTCTTAATTGCGTGATTTTTGTGTCCCTTCGCGACCAAGATCATTGTAACATTGCACGAATATTGCACGACGTTACACACAGCGCAATCTAGCCCCAAACTAAGCACTAGGCTTGTACTATGGGTACTAGACAACGAATATACTACATATTATACTTTTTTTTTTTGTAAATACATACATATGATACATAGACAACACTGAATATCCCAAATAACAATATCATATATTTCAACATGGTTGAAACGTCGAAGTAACTACAAAAGTAAAAATCACGCGATTAAGACCCGGGAAAATATGAAATTAGGAGCTCCAGCGCATGATAGTTTAAAAAGTTTAAATCTAAGATTACTCACTTTATTTATTAAGTACCTACTTTTCTATGTTACCTATATTTCAAATTGCAATTGTAATAGAATTGAACAATTTACTTTAAAAAAAACACGAAGAAGAGAAAATCGGTAAAGTTAACCAAGCGTGAAATAAGCTGACGTCTATGATGTAACTTCTACCGAACACGGTGAACTCGATACATTTTTATACAACCAATAGGTGACTGATTGACCATTATCTCACCTGGCACCAGGGTTATTTATAAACTAGCTGCGCCCAGCGGTTTCACCCGCGTATGTCCCGATCCCGTAGGATCATGTAATGTTAACGACATGTGTATCTCACAATCAGCCCAAACTACAGATGGGTATTCTAATAAAACACGTGAGAAGTCTGCATCAACGCTTTGCTGGCGTAATTTCGCGCGTTTTCTTACGCAGTCGTCAAATACGTGATCTAGGTGAAAAAAACTGTGGTAAAATGTCGCAACCCAATGTCAGCAATAAGAGGAAAGGACTATAGTAGGTATATAAAGTGCCGAAAGTTTGCTCATAGTGAGAGACGTTTTTATTAGTATTCTTCTCATTTAAGCGATGTTCCCGGTTGCGTTCCTTTTGGGAGCCTAGGGTCCGCTAAACTTCAAATTTATTTGAGGTCGGCGCAGTAGGTGAGTCATAATTGGCCATACCTTCTGCAAATAGATTTGGCAATATTTTATGGCCTGGGACCAACTCTCCTAGGGACCAAGAAGTTTATCCGCCACTGCTCGGGAAAAGATGGGGTAACTCTATTCTATGCCGGGGCTATACGACGACATTTATAGTAGTATTGTATGACATTGCGCACAGTGCCATCTGACGGCAAAGTTAGGAAATCTGGTGGTATGATAATTTGTGAAATACTCATACTTTTCTTTGGTAACAAAATACACTTAAGTATCAGCTGTTATTACTCAAACAATATGTGACACATAATATCTGGATAACATAATGCAATAAAAAAAGCGTTTATTTATTTTTACAATGCTGCCTTTTGCACCCTTTTTGTACCTATATACCACATTTTGAAAATAGTGTTTTCTTAGTAAAAAACTAAATTTTAACACAATCATTTTCTAACATGAAATTAATAAAGGTAATGTTACCTTAAGTTATCAGAATTTTATCTACAGCTCAGACTGAGAACGACTAAGTTTCAAAATTTTATAAGATTAAATATGTACAATATTGAACATATTGTACCTACATAACTTTTATCAATAATCTGGCATTACATAAGAGGCCTATAACAATTTAACTTAATCTACAATCATTTAACCAATTGAACTGTAACATTTTATGGTAGGTAATGTGTATAATTTTTTTTTTCCTAATGACTATTACTGACTTTTTAATTATGTTGTATAAGTATAGCCCAGAATTTGTTTGGGGATTTACTGACATGTTGTTTTGACAGGGATCTACTTGAAATATACAATCTTAGTTACATTTTCCTGTGTCTTAATCCCTTCACGACCAAGACCATTGTAACTTGGTTGAAACATCGAGGGGTGATCCCCTTGCGACCGAAGACCATTGTAACATGGTTAAAACGTTGAGGTAAAAATATAAAAAATAATATGATGTTAACAAATTGTGTGGATTTTATATTGTTTGTCACAGTAAAATACAAACAATACATAGTTTATGTAGCTGTTAATCAGCGTTAATAAGTAAGTAGTGATATACCCCCTATCATTTACTTTATTCAAATTAATTACCTACTTCATAGAGTTAGGTATGTACCTATGTTAATTAAGTTATATTATTTGTTATTCCAGTATTGTTTTTACAAGTGTAAGAGAATAACAATACAGTCTAATGAAATATCAATTAACAGAAAATTATTATTTTCTTTGCATACAAACTTTTTATGAAATAAATATTGGATGAAACAAATTATTTTTATAAAGAAATCTCTACATATTTGGATTTTGGTTACATAGAGGTGTATCTTAATTCAAAAATATGATAACTTATTTTTAATGGGTTACACAACTTTATATGTATTTTAAGTTATAAAGGGCAGAGTTTATTGTCAAAAATTACAGCCTAGTTGAGTTAAAGATCAGGGCAAATAATATTCTAGAACTAAATCATCCCAACATTGCTTTCGCATCGTTAGATTTTTCTCAGAAACCCTTCAACAACTATTGGAAATTTTGTTAAAGCTTATAAACAATTTTTAAGAAAATGATGTTGAAGCTATGTTTGAGCCAATTTAATTATAGAATAGATGCTCAGTTAGGTGGTCAATGAAGCCAAGCCAATGAAACTAGTAAAACCATAGTAATTGAAAATTTAATTCTCACCTCAGGAGGTTCAATAGCCCTCTCCACTGCTTCACTCATAATAAAGAATGCAATAAACAACAGGAACAGTCCATTCACAAACCCAGCCAGAACTTCGGCCCGAGCATAGCCATATGAGTATCGCTCATTGGCTCTCCATTTAGAAATTACTGACGCAGCCAGACCTGCCACGAGGCCCGTGCAGTCGAAAAACATGTGGAATGAATCGGAGATCAGACCTGGAATAATTTATTATTATAGAACACTAGGACAACACATCATGGGAGGAGTACTCTGAATAATGAAGCAATAAACAGACAGACAAGATATGTAAAAAGAGACTTTCGTAAAGATGTATATTTCAAATCTCTGGTTTTAACACAGTGTTGGAAATGTTCTTAATTTTTGTTTAAACTAGTTACTAGAAACAACATATGGCTAAAAGAAAAATATGACTTACCTAAACTGTTTGTCCATATTCCGTAAAACAGTTCAACAAATGCGAAAGACAAGTTAAGTATTAAAAAGAGGAACAAATTCCTCGAATTCTTATCGGAATATATGAGTCTCAACCAATTTTGAAATCTATCGAAGAGACCGCCGCCAACAGAGCCGCGCGGTACCCGCGTATCCCTCTGGCTCAAAGGCAACATGTCTATAGAAGTATACATTGTCATGATTCACCTCATTTCACATAAATTAACACAGAAAATCACTAAAACTTAACGAGATACATTGCATACGTGTACTGAAAGTCGGTGCAGTAATAACCTAGGAGATAAGGATTATCCTTAGGTAACCTACGTTATTTTTGACAAGGTATATAGAGCTATTGACTAGTTGACTAGGACTGCAGTTTAAATTGGAATGTACATTATTTTTACTTGGTTTTGTTTAATTTTTATTAACATTCCGCGACAACCCTTTTGTCGTAACAAAATAAACGTCAAATAAATGTTGCCATTGCTAATTTTTTTTTGACAGATTGACGTCATTTTTTTATGCATGCCATTAGTTGTTGCCAGTTTAAGAAAATCAAGCCACAAACTACAAACAAAATCCACAAATCGAAACATTATATTTTAATAAGATTTTTGGAAAGTGAAATTCTAATGAGAGTTGTGGTAATATCACTATGTGCATTGTGGTGCATTTACTTTCTAAAAAAAAAACCTTAATAAAAAATGGCGAGACGATGACAACAATAACTTGCAAAATTATTTTATTGGTGACAATGTTTCAATAGCTTATCATTCATTGGAGAAAAACATACCGTATAAAAAATTTGACCAATGAGAGACCGAGCAACGAAACAAACATTTCTTTTGACTGGCAGAAGATAAAGTATTTGGTGAGTCAGTCACTCAAAAATGACACTCGTTTCCGGTAAACATTCGTGTCTATGCCCTCGTTGCAAAATTTGTTTATGGCTTTCAGAAAATATTTGTTGAAAGATTTTAGTTTCACTGTGTTTTGATTAACTAAATCAAAATTTGATTTAATTTTGATAATTTTCAGTAATTTTACTTTATTTACAGCCCGTATTCCTTCGCCTACAGCCACTTTGAAATTCTTCCCGCCGTGATTTTGAATTTCGCTCACCGGAAATTTGTCTATAGATGCGTTTGTTTCCGAAAAGTGAACGTTTCACGAGTCAACAGCAACGTCTTTCGAGAAGTTCCAGGCGCTGTTTGCGACATTTTTCCTACTTTTATCCGTCATCCAATGTTTAATGTGATGAAATAACACGTCGTGTAACGATTATTTTCGATATTAGTGTTCATAGTCTTAATTAAGTAATCGCTAGATTACGTTATAAGCTAATAATGGGCGACGAAAGCCACCCGAAAACTCTCTACGTCGGTAATTTGGACGCGAGTGTTACAGAAGTTTTCATATGCACGTTGTTCGGGCAAATAGGTGAAGTAAAAGGTTGTAAGATTATACGGGAACCGGGAAATGATCCATATGCGTTCCTCGAATTCACGACTCACACGGCAGCGGCTACAGCCCTGGCCGCCATGAACAAGCGAGTGGTTCTAGACAAGGAAATGAAGGTTAACTGGGCGACAAGCCCCGGAAACCAACCGAAGACGGACACCAGTAACCACCATCACATATTCGTAGGTGACCTCTCGCCCGAGATAGAGACACATATATTACGGGATGCTTTCGCTCCCTTCGGTGAGATCTCGAACTGTCGGATAGTCCGCGACCCACAGACGCTCAAATCTAAAGGATACGCATTCGTATCGTTCGTAAAGAAAGCTGACGCTGAGGCGGCTATACAGGCCATGAACGGCCAGTGGTTGGGATCCCGTTCGATCCGCACAAATTGGTCGACGCGCAAACCTCCTACGAGCAGGCCGACCGAGGGCGCGCCGAGTAGCAAGCGAGCGAAGCAACCCACCTTCGATGAGGTGTACAACCAGAGCTCACCAACGAACACGACAGTCTACTGCGGAGGATTCACTAGCAACGTTATCACCGAGGACCTCATGCAAAACACATTCTCACAATTTGGTCAAATACAAGACGTTAGAGTGTTCAGAGATAAAGGATATGCATTCATTAGGTTTACTACTAAGGAAGCTGCGGCACATGCTATTGAAGCGACACATAATACTGAAATTAGTGGACACACAGTCAAATGTTTCTGGGGTAAAGAGAATGGAGGCTCTGAAAATCAGGTTTGTATTATTCTATTGAAGAAAACAAATACTTACTACCATACTTACTGTATCTACTAGCTGGACCTTCCAGTTACACTCGTTCAAGTGTCCGACTCATGCACAAAGGGTTCCATACCATTATCACAAAAGAAAATCATGTGTATAGGAGCCATACTTAAATATTTATTCTGTTTTTAGTATTTGTTGTTATAGCGGCAACCAAAATACATCATCTGTGAAAATTTCAACTGTCTAGCTGTCATGATTTAAAGAGATACAGCTTAGTTACAGACAGACGGACAGTCATAGTAAAAGGGTCCCATTTTTATTATCCTTTGAGTATGGAACCTTAAAAAAGACAGTCACTCACATTCTGCAGTTGGAACTGTGTTTTATCCATGTTATAATCATGTTTTCTTTCAGTTATTGTTATAAAATGATTAGTGAAAGTTAAGAGCCTACAAATGGTGTGATTATGTAAGTCGTATCCCTTTACACATGCCTATTGGCTACTTCCAAACAACTCTTGTATAACCAACTAGCTGTGACCTGTGGTTTTACCCACATAAGTCCTGCTCCCTTCACCACAAATAATACACCTTCCAAATTTCTTATATCTAGGACCAGCGGTTTAGGCTTTGCGTTGATATTTAGTTCAGTCAGTCAGTTAGTCACCTACTTTGAATTTAATTTGTAAAGAAGGGTCAAGACAGGCTATTCTATTTGTCTAGTTACATGCATTAAAAAAGGTTTATAGAAAAAAAACCACTTCGAAGTGATTTACACTAAACCTAGATTAAAATAATTTAGGTATGTATAATATTCCTAGGAGATTTTGTGAATATTACAAACTCAGAGACTGTAATAGGCTATGTTTGGCACCGGTTTATTATATAATTCGTTGTTAACTATGCAGTACATTGCTGCTGCATAGTGCTTATCACTATGCAGTACATCTACACTAATAATATTATAAAGAGGAAATTTTGTGTGTGTGTGCGTCTGTATGTTTGTAATTAAATAACTACTGAACCAATTTCAAAAAATTCTTTCACCAAAAGAAAGCTACATTATCGAGGAGTAACATAGGCTACTTTTGATCCCGATATTCCCACGGGATTACGCGGGTGAAATTATTTATATATTAGATGTCAAACACAAAATATCACATTAACAAATATAATATATAAACTAGGACATTTTAAACGGTAAAAATGATACCTAAAAGATCTGGGTGAAGCATGCCAAATTATGGTCCATAATAGCGGTTTTAGATCAATTTTAAAGGTAACTCACCAGATGGTAGTCTCTCCACCACCACCTGGTGAGATATATAAAATAAGTTGTCAGTCAGTCTCAATGAACTACCATCCAACAACCAATCTACAAAGACATGATGCAACAATGAATCAATGATTCATACTTGTGCATAACAAAGAGAGAAATAGATAAGCTTTAATAACAACATTAGGAAATAATTACTACAAGGCCTTAATTATCAACAGTTTATTCTTGCTTTCATATTAAACTTTGTTGTTGATGGAATTTGTGCATTCTTTATTTGCATTTGGGTAGAACTCTGGCCACTTTAGCTATCTTATTTTTTGGTTACAGACATATTTTATCCCTTCCATTATTTACCCTTAATTTGAATGTTAAGGTTATGCACTTTTAACTAGCGGAACCTACGCGGTTGAAACCATGGGGCACACCCGTGGTTTCAACCGCGTAGGTTCCGATCCCGTGGAAATTTCTAAAAACCCTTCATTGGATGCCTGCATCATTTGTTATAAACAACACACTCACCAAATTTCAGCTCTCTGCCATCAGCAGTTTAGGCTGTGCATTAATCAATCTGTCAGTCAGTCAGGACAAAGCATTTTCAATATCAGATTTTCAAAGATATAGGTAATCATAATGTTTCACTAATCTAGCACCTTTTGTATTTATGTAAGATATGAACATTTAGTCATGTCCCCAGCATAGAATAGGGTTATCAGATCTCTTCCCATGGCAGACTAAGGGACCTGGGGAACCTGGAGTTCTCCCCATATGGTGAACGGGTAAACTACTTTGTCCAAAGGATGGTTAGTGTCAGGCCCTCAAAATATTGCCAAAACTATTTGTAGTAGATGTTGTCAATTATATGACTTACTGTGCCGACTCGAAATAATTTTGGGTTTTAGCGGACACCTGGCTCCCGAGAAGAATGCAACTGGGATTGTCACTCAGATGAGAAAGAGACAGAGGACATTTGAATTGAATTTTAATGATATCAGTATTATCAGTAAACCTCATCAATAAAGTCATTAGTAATGTAAACATCGCCTATTCTGATTATGTTTGTAAACATTTTTACAAACCAACGTTTTTGTTTCAAATCGTAATTTTAGGGAACTACTAGCTGTGCCCCGCGGTTTCACTCACGTGAATCCTGTGCCCGAGGGAATATCAACATAAAGCCTATGTGATAAATTATCAGTATCACTGATAATCCAAATATCCAGCTATCCACCTAACGTTTGGATAGGATAGATAAGGGTACTTAAGATGTAGCACAATGTGCCATTTAAACCATTTTAAGTGTGGGTTCTAGAGGCCCTTTAAGTTTCAAGGGCACTTAATTTGATACAAAACTAACCTAACCTCGCGTCGCCTTGAGAGCGCTTATTTACTCAGCTTAATCGAATCTTGCTAAAATAATTTCTTAAATGATTTCTAAAATACAATCTCAAATCGGTCTGATTTTCCAAATTCGACTTCATTTTTAACGGTTTTGACACCCATAAAACCGCTTAAATTACAATAATTTCTTAGATATTTTGAATGTCAACAGTCGAAAAAAATTATCTTCCGAAACACGATAAGATTTATTTTGATATGCTCGATAAAACAGGGAATTGATTTTTTGAAAAGCAATTTATAAAAGAAAAAAATAAGTATTTCATAAAGTGACCCTAAACTAAAGTGTAGGTACCATAAAATAAAGTAAAACAACTTCACTACATTTCTGACTCCATTTCACTCCATTGAACTATCAACCCTATTTCAATGCAGTTAAAATGAACTTTCGTTTACTGACAGCATCTTCCAAATTGCATACCACCATATGTAGATAAGTAAGTACTAATAAAATCTATTTCTCGTTTGTTTCAAAAGTGAATATTTCAATTGTGTTCTGATAAGCCAATTTTATCAAAAACAATACAAAAATCTAGCTAGGAAACTCACTGAGTTCTATAATCACGTTTTGTTATAAAGACGAAATCCTACTTTCTATTGATTGTTATTTGGCCAAAACTTAGTTCCTTAACTTTATCTCTGAACGCTTATTGTGTACATTTAGATAACGTGATAGTTCCCCACTACTTCCGTTTTAATTAAAACTAGCTGTGTCTTGCGCTTTCACCCGCGTTTGGCTTTCGCCAAATTTTAGCTCTCTACTATCAGCGGTTTAGACTGTGCGTTGATAGATGAATCAGCCAGTCAGTTACGACCAAGCATTTTGTAGATATAAATAGGGTTTAGTCCCTGCCTCAGGATTCTCTAATTTTTCTTGGCTTCAACCTTGGGTTGTTACTACTCACCAGCCTAAATCATAGTGCCAAGCGGACTCGTCCATGTTTCGTTACATAGACCAGTTCAGTCACTATGGAAGACAGGTTGCATGGATCTTGTTCCACTGCCGTCTTCCGGTCTTCTAGATGAGCTTTCTACTTCTTTACCTATATCATTATCACTTACCATTAGGCAATATAGTAGTCAAAAACTTTTTTTTTTAAAGAGGCTTCTGATCCTCAGTGCCTTAGTGCCAATTAGTGTTCTAATTATATGTGTTAATTTGACATAATAGGGGAGACATGACTGACCTAGTCCCAGGTTTTGGACTCTTTGAAAAATGAATAGAATTTGTTCAATTTCCATCTCCAGGACTGACAAAAATAAAGACCAACAGAAATACAATGTCTTTTATGTATGGCACACTTTTTAACAATAAAATTAGGCGTAAAAATTGGGACAAAGTTTAATTAATGCATTACACTCAATTAAGATATAAGTCCAAATGACCTGAACTAATTAATCTTCATTTTATTCTGAGTGGGGTGAACATGGATTTTGATGCTGGTAGGTTTAATATGTAACTGCGTCCTGCGATTTCACCCGCATTAGTTGCGAACATGTGGAAATATCGGGATAGGAAATAGTCAATGTTACTTTAAAAGATATATTGTATCCTCAAATGAAAGTTCTTCAAAATCTGTTAATTAGTTCCGGAAATTACCTCCAACGAAAATCCAAACTTCATTCTAATATTAGTATAAATAATACTTATAATGTGCAAAACCAGCGCGGTTCGTTAGTTTCCGTATTGTAAGGGTTTTTAAGATTCCGTACCTCAAAAGGTAAAACCATCTGTCTGTCAAGACCCCTAAGAAATGGTAGAAAGTTTTTTTTTGTTTTTGAATGTAACTTTTGTATAATAATTGTAAATAATATTTTTCAGACGCCAAGCAACAACCCCACTGCGCCGCCTCCGAACATGGGTGCCCAAACGCAGTACCCGTACCCCTACCAACAGGGAATGGGATATTGGTATGCGCAGGTAAATATCTCTTTATGTTTATTAAAGACTAGCTGAGCCATCTGTGTAAGTCCCGATGCCGTGGGAATATCTACTCCATAAGGTAGCTTTCTATTAGTGAATAAATTATTGTAATTGGTCTAGTAGTTTCGGAGCCTATTTGTTACAAACAAACAAATAAATCTTTCCTCTTTATAAAATTAAAATTAGTATAAAATATAGACTAGCATGACCTTGACCATGCAGTTTTACCCGAATACATCAAGGTCCTGTGTAAATATCGGGATAAATATTGGCTGATGTTACTCCCGAGGATTTGATAATCAACATAATATTAGGTTTCATCAACATCGGTACATTAGCTTAGTGATAACCTCCAACAAACATTCATCCATCCCATCTTTATAGTCACACAAATATTACTATGAAGCGTCACATTGACAATTATTCTGGCATCGAAATTCAACAAACTTAAAATAACAAAGGTCTCACCTCACTCTTGCTTCAAACTCAAGGTAATTCTCCATCAAAGATGGCTGTCTCAATGGTGGGACAGGTAACTTCAACAAAGATGGCTACCAAAATTGTCTGAAAATTTTTCTGTAAACGTTATAAAGATGGCACTATATACCTACATGTTGACATTTTTATTTTGCGTCGGTGGTGCCCTCAGTCGGTGAACGAACACAGAAACTTATCATCCCATACCGTACTTATTGTATTTGTCTAATATAATTTGTGGTATGTTTCCAGGGCTACCCGGCGATACAAGGTGCCTACATGGCCCCGGGCTACTATCAACAATACACTGCTGCGTATAGCAACCCCCAAGCTGCTGCTGCAGGTAAATTATGTTATCTTCTCGTATACAAGGCATATCGCTGTCAGTCGTGCATAAGTGTTTTACAACCTTATTGCCCAGTGATTAAGGTTTACATTAAACTGTACTATGTCTGTATAAGTAAGCGTTGAAGTAGTGCCGATTTTTGATTTCGATTTTGTATGGGACCGTGTATCTATAGTTTATATATGATCGAAGGTATTAGGTAACTGATTACCAAACCTCGGTTACCATGGCGGCCGAAAGGGTATTTTTAGTAAGGGATCTGTTGGCATTGTTACAGCGGGTTACCGCATGGGCGTCCCCGGCGGTGTGAGCGGCGCGGGCGGCGCGGGCTGGAGCGGCGCGCCGCAGCCCGCCGTCATGTACGCCTCCGCCATGCCTTCCGCGCAGTACCCGTCGCAGTAACCCCGCCCCGCCCCCGCCCCCGCCCGCGCCGGGGCGGAGCCCGAGCCAGCGAGCGTCACGTCACGTAACATTACCTACCTACATCGCATGAGTTGATACCCACATACACATACCTTGATTGATTGCACACACATATACAACGACTTTGAGGAAGTTTAAGATTTATAATAGTGATGATTTGGTTCCGTTGTTAGGACTCTATTAGCAGTGGCTGGATTTCTGTGAGAATATTGGGATGAATATAGCCTTTGTGTTATTCCAGGGCTCCAGCTTTCTACTTACCAATTTACGCAATTGGTGTAATAGTTTTTGTGTGAAGGGGTAACAAACATCGTTCACTTACACACTAACTTTCACATTAATATTAGTAGTATCGGGTCTTTAAAAACTGAATAATGAATAATAGTAACAAAATATATCCCTTTTGAAATATTCTCACATGTTAATCACAAGATTTGACATTGTTTTCAATGTCATACTCATATTCGATCTTTTTTAACGACAAAATCATCATATCGACATTGTTTGAATGTCACTATAGACCTCTCTCCCATACAATAAACTGTCGAACTTGGACACATATATACCCCACAATTACTGGCACAATTGCAGCTTTATAGCGAGCAGAAGCCAATAACTAAGAAGAAAAATGTCATTATCACAAACTCAATATTATTGACATTTCAATCAATAAATAAATCGACATTGTGTCCCACTCAATGTCTATTCAAATCCATAGTTTAATTTTCTCACTCACAAATGCAGTCGTTAGATCCCGGCATATATGAAGCGGTTAGAAAAAAAAAGAACTTATCTCTTTCCATTACAATAAAAACTATTTGTAAAATCTACCATATAGACTGAACGGTTGTAAACACTGCCTTTCTCGCTCTGTTACAGTGTGGAGACAGTGATGTAATTCCTTACAAATAATACCTATACTGCCCATTTAGTGGCCTATTTTGAAGGTATAGAATGACCTCAAAGGTCACTGAATTTATGCATGCATAAAGAAAAAAACAATAGTTAGATTAATAAGTCTCTTGTTCTTAACATTATTTCTTAAAGTTTTTACCACACTTAGGAAAATACTGCTTTTAAAGAAATGCTTTCAAAAGTTTAGTAAGACTACTGGTAATCTGAAGCACAAAAGCATTTCTTTAAAAGAAGTCTTGTTGACAGCAAAAATGCAAGAAAGTGCGCTGAAAACAAAATCTAAAAAGTTCTTTGGTAATTTTTATACATCAGGCTACCTATGTAATTTTTTTAATATCTTTTGTTGTTTACAATTCTGAATTGTGTCTTTATACATACATCGTTAAAATATTTAATTTACCACTTCAAAATCAATTTAGTTAACATTTTCCGAGTTACAGCCGCTGATTTCAGTGTACTATGCGGTAAAATTGATATATTTTTATGAGAATTGTTATGTTTTGGGTTCACGAATTAGTGTAAAACTTATCTGTATATTACAAACAGCAGACCTCGACTTATGTGATGGTAAAGGAATAGATATTCAGATTTTACTTCAAAAATTTTCATTTTTCGAAAAGGTATATATTCACGCCCAAAGTTAACGACGGATTAAAGATGGATATTTGACTGTTTTGTCTTTAAAAAAACCGGTCAAATAAACGTCGCAATATCTCTCTGTAGTCGTATTCTTTAACTCAACTCTTTTCTCTTTTTTCTTCGTTTTTCATTTCGCTAATAACAATTTGATAGGCACTATGCATTGCATTGCAAGCTTTGACGGACAGCTTGGATGGATGACCGTTAATTTATGTGGGAAAAATTAAACTTTCTCGAGGCTTTGGAAGCTTTGGAAAGGCTCCATGCTTTGGAAGGCACATTAAGCAGTTGGTCCCGGTTGTTATCTCTTATAACAGTCGTTAGGCCAAGTAAGGGGTCGCGATGCGTCGTGAAAACTCTTAACACTAGATGAGCCACACCACTACACGAAAGAAGAAAAGCAGCTTTGACATAACTGGTGCGGTAATTACTAGTAATTAATCGCATTACGTTACGTCACAGTAAGAATGCACTGCATAGTGTCTATCAAACGATTACTAACTGAGTTAGAGAATACGACTTCTGTAGTCTGTGAGATAAGGTTATACATTTTGGGTGTTTATCGCTTTGTCGCAAAAGTCTGAGGTCCATTGTTCCATATAGGGTATAGATAGAGTACTGCTAGTTGAATTTTGTACTGCACCATTCGATTTATGCCAATGTACGAGTGATGAGTTAGCTAATGTGGTGTGTGTCAGAGTGACAATGGTGTATAATGTTCGATATTTAAGGTTGTCCACTGCGCCTGAATAATTCAGATTGTAAAGGCGGGAATACACTTACTAGTAACTGGCATGATTGTATGTAGATACTCTAACTGATGTTACTGCATCTTTAGTTTGTCAGATAGCTGGCTTGCAAGCTGTTGATCGGTTTTAGTAGATTGTGTATCCCTGTTTAAAGCGTAGGATATACGACGACACTTGACATAAATGTCGATAGCGATCTCACAGTTGCTATATTTCTATGAAAATTACTGAGTGACACTAACATGACATCTGCAATTCAGTGGCGCGGCGGTTGGCACTTTGAGTGTTCTATTGTCGTCATGTATCCTCAGCTTAAAGGTGCCGCAGTGGATAATAGACCTTATCGACGATATTATAGATCATCTCGATAATTATCGGACTGATAATCGATCATAGAACCCCGAGTGAGCTAACGCCAAACGTAACTTCAACTCTTGTGAGAGTCTTATCATGAAACGTAGTCAGTGAACTATACAACGATGATATCATGTAGTCCTGTCATCTGAAGCTGGGTGGATACAACTGAACGAGCGAGACTGTCGATTGCGTTCGCTGTGACGTTCGCACTGGTTCGTTTCCTTTCGTTCGCTCGTCTGGTCTGTACCCAGCTAGAAATGCCGTTTGAGCCCGGTCTCGATGCCGGCTTCACATATTACAGTTGATATTGTTAGGGCATCAACTCATGCACGAAACCGAGCGAAAAGTCGCCCGCCCCGCGAAATCCCGCGGGATTTTTGCGGGCAAACGCGGAAGACCGAAGGTGGCATAGAGGCCATCGTCTTGTTAGTCGACCCTACATAGATAGGTGATAACGAAATAAATTATAAATTTTTAAAAAAAGTTATATAGTCGCGTCGGTGTCGGTTATTCGCGAGTAGGCTCGTGTACATACGTTGATATTTATTGGCGCCGAGCGCGGGTGGAGACGACCGTTCCGCCCGGCTGGCGTGAGCCGACTGAGCTATGTTCCAAGACTCCTCCCGGCCGATATACGACGCGCCAGACCGTTTTGACGTATATTTATATTAAGTTCGACACATGTTGTTTTGTTTGACTTGAATTGTTATGATTTATTGTATGGAAACACTGGTAAGTCAATAAAGCAGTGGGTCTGGGACAAAGGATGTTTGATTTACAGTTTACACGACGTTTACATTGTAATCAATGATGCTATCTATAATCGAAAATTTAACTCTGTAATTGTGTTTATTATTTCTGGGTCCAAATTTATATTGTGCCGACCGGTCGGTCCACTTCTGTGATTTGATTATAACTCCGCGCACATTCGAATGACGAAAATATATTGTAAATTCTAATTAACGTCATTTTGTAAGAGAAAAATAAATAGTTTAAGTTAATTATTTTTGATTATTGTTGTATTATTATGAAGCTCAAAATCCACGAAATGCACTTACACTGCAACTTTACCTAAAGAGCCCACATATAAAGAAATTGGTGCATGTGTGCTGTTGTTATGCGCTGTTTTTGTAAAGTGCCAGTGTAAGTGTCATCGTGAAGTTTGCCTTTAATACAATATCTAAATTCTATAACCCCTCTATTTTACTAATCATAGGCCTATTTGTGTCTGCTAAAACAATTCATAACTTGGCCAGAATACTTGCAGACCAACAAATTGATAGTTGGTAAAACTAAAACCTCTAAAAATAACTTAGTACAGATGTTTAAGGAAAATTAGGTAGGTAGGGGAAAATTCTTAACTAGCACAGTCGAAGTGCATCAAAGCGTCAATTTAAGATTTCCCAGCAAATATAGCAGCAATATTATCTTGACCGCCTTAAGAGGAAAGGATACCTAGTCTTTTCGTCGTTAAGGTCCATATAAACCTCACAAACGAAGACGAAGAGAACTGTTTCCTCTCATGGAGGGGTATGATGGGCTGGTCATGGCAGATATAGGTTTTACGGCATAAACATATTTGCTCTAATGTCTTTATTTAGGGAGGAAACAGTCGACTACGTTTGTATGGAGAACGAGTAGATATCATCATCCAACTTGTATACAAGTTGCACCTAAATACAACTCTTGCCTTATGGAATTAGATGGAGTTTGAAATGCTTCGATACGCTACGACTGCTAGAGTAAAAATATAAATAAATAATGCACGACGTTGCTCACAGCGCAATCTAGCCCCCAAACTAAGCACTAGGTTTGTACTATGGGGTACTAGACAACGGAAATACTAAAAGTATATACTTTTTTTGGAAATACATACATTGATACATAGAAATCACCCAGACCAGAAACAAATAATATTTATTTTTAAGCATACTTGCATACTACTTTCCCCGGCGGGAATCGAACCCGCAAACTTCTGCATTGCAGTTGCCACAGAGGCAGAAATAGTAATATACTGCCTAAACTACTTTTTTCTGCTCTTATCCCGGATTTTCGATTATTAGGGGTCGGCACTGTAGGTAGGCTTCATTGAACATACTGCAAATAGAATTGGCAATATTTTTACGGCCGGCCCCCTGCGATGCGACACCAACTCTCCGTGGGAGCATGCAGTATACCCGCCACCGCGCGGGATAAATCCAGGTTCACGAGTCTCCCCCAGATCCAGCAGTCGCCTCCTTCGACATCCACGGGAAAAGAGATGCCGGAGAAGAAAGCCTTATCTATGACTAGCAGCGTCCAGGGTTCCCAACTTAGCACTTTCGGTGCTAGATTTGGCACTATTTTCGCAATTCCAGCACTGTAATTTAACATTCAGCACCTAGCACTATACAGCCATCATTCTGATTTTTTTCTGGTCACTGTAGAATCGAACTGCGAATGTTTTTAGTTGTGAATTTATCAATTTAGTGTTTCGTGTTACTACTACTACTAAATGTGGTTACCTACTAAAATGGATATCCCTATAGGCAAAAAACCGGGCAAGTGCGACACTCGCGCACGAAGGGTTCCGTACCACTATGACATTTGGGTACGGAACCCTAAAATGATTTACATCCAATTTTTAAATTTGATAGGAAAATGTGAAATATTTAGCTTCGATCTTTACTCCCTTCATACGACCACACTACTCACAAAAAAAAAGAAAAAAAAAAACTTTGGCACAAAGAAAATCTGAAACTTATAAGAAACTCTTTGGTAAGTGAAGGCAGACTGGTATATTTGACAGACAGGGCGGCCATTTTGAATTCCACGACCTACGCGATACCCTTGTAGTTTTTGAAACACGTTTGTTGTATGGGAGCCCCTCTTAAATATTTGTTTTATTTTGTTTTTAGTATTTGTTGTTGTAGCGGCAACCGAAATACATCTTCTGTGAAAATTTCAACCGTCTAGCTATTACGGTTCCTGAGATACAGCCTGGTGACAGACGGACGGACGGACGGACGGACGGACGGACGGACGGACGGACGGACGGACAGACAGACAGACAGCAAAGTCTCAGTAATAGGGTCCCGTTTTTACCCTTTGGGTACGGAACCCTAAAAAGTGAGTAAAAAAATATGTCTAAAAAATAGCACTATTTTTTATTTTTTTTATCAATCTAGCACTATTTGAGATGTCATTTAGCACCTATCTAAGATACTGAGTTGGCAACCCTGGCAGCGTCCCGCGGTTTCACTCGCGTAACTCCTCCGTATCCCGCGGGATTTTTCAAAATTCCTTTCTTAGTGGATCCATACATAGCACAAAGAACACACTCTCCAAATTTGATGGCTCTAGGACCAGCGGTTTGGGCTCTGCGTTGATATATAGATCAGTCAAAACATTTAAATATAAGGGGCTACACTACACGGCTATACTACTTCAAATTTCAGTATAATTATGTACAAACATCGTTTCTTAGTGCTTACCACACTTAAGAAATAGGTACCTACTGCTTTTGAAGAAAATGCTTTCAAAAATGTTTAGTACCCGGCAGGACTCAAACCCGCGACTAAAATCGACTGCTAAACTACATAGGTAATCAAATTGGACTAAACCGACTGCAGTAACCAAGAAATTGAACATCATTTTAGTCAATTTGACCCCACAAAAACATTTTCATGTAAAATGTAGCCAAGACGAGAGCGAGATCATATGATGGGCACTGTCAAAAAGTTATCAGATGTCATGTACCTAAAGCCAAGCTTATAACTCTACATGCCCCAACTCCACAAGCAACTTACTTCACAAACTCAACATCTTAGCCAAAATATATGGCTGGCCGTTTCGCTGCCATGCATGGGTTTTCTGTTATACAATAGTTCAATCTTGCGGTAATGAAACGGCCAAGCCCATATATTTTGGCTAAGATGTTGAGTTTGTGAAGTAAGTTGCTTGTGGAGTTGGGGCATGTAGAGTTATAAGCTTGGCTTTAGGTACATGACATCTGATAACTTTTTGACAGTGCCCATCATATGATCTCGCTCTCGTCTTGGCTACATTTTACATGAAAATGTTTTTGTGGGGATTTCATCTCTTTTTGTAATTTGCCTAATTATTACCTACAATTACTTTTTTTTTAATGAATTACAATTACCTACTTTCCAATCAAACAAACTTTCAGATTCATAATATTAGTAGGTAAAGAAGGATGTATTCATTTATCAGTATTTTTTTTCCTTTTTTCATTTCCGAAAGGTCGTGAATTAACGACTTACGCGTCACGTAGCTGTAGGTACGGCGTCTAAGCCCTTGTTTCCAATGCCCCCCAATTGTTTGGCCACCACTGGCGGATAGCGAAACAACTTTTAAATATATTCTTGTTGTCCACCACTGTTCGTACAGTTGTTCGTTCGTACACAACAATTGATAATTAGAAAGGTTTACCGCTGTCGTCAGCGGTAAACCTTTCTAATTATCAATCAATTTTCATACCTAAAGCACCTGTAATACACATTAGGTGTTGTGCGTGCGCTTAACTCCATGGCCCCTAATTTAAAGGGTGAATAACTAAAAAGCCTGGTTTTCTGTATTTTATCTATACTAATATTATAAAGAGGTAACGTTGGTAACATGTATGTATGTATGTATATTGGGGGTAATCTCCGAAACTACTGGACCGATTTCAAAAATTCTTTCACCATTAGAAAGCTACATTCACCCTGAGTAACATAGGCTACTTTTGATCCCGATATTCCCACGAGATCGGGACTTACGCGGGTGAAACCGCGGGAATCTGCTAGTTATTTATAATAAGAAGTTGTAGTACCCCTAGCATCAAAATTTACGAAAGTCTCATACAAATAGCCATCCCTTAATTTTAGGGGTTGGGGGATGAAAGTTTCAACTTTTAGAATTTTTTAGTTGTTTGTGTACTAATACCAACCTACATACCAAATTTTAGCTTTCTAGGACTTCGGGAAGTACCATTTGAATTTTGATGATCATCAGTGAGTGAGTGAGTCAGTGACGAAATCGGGGGTTTTTAGTTATCAATTAAATCTAAACTATAGGAGCTATGTAATTGAAACTATGTATTTTTATTGAGTCCCCTATTGACATTATACTCCGCGATTTACATTCATCTGGTATATTCCAAACCCAAGTTATGAGGGTTCAAAAAACCGGCGAAACCTTTCGAGAAAAGGTAGGTAGTGCCCGTACGCTTCGCTGGCTCGTCTTGGCGGGGGCACTACCGTGCCCCCAGATAAAGTGGACATTATTAGGATTTGAGAAGGTACGGTAATTATATACGTACCTACAGTCGGCAACAAGTGGTTATAGGTACACAGTAGAGTTTCAAAACAGATTGTATTTTAAAAAATTAGGTAGGTTAAATATTAGATAGTTAAATAATTATCATTATAGCACTTTTAAAACTACTGTGGGTAGGCTACATATTTGCAGACTCGCCCTAACGTCAATTGATAGTCGCTTATATGGGTTTTGCACTTGCTTCCTTTGCTACGATTAATGTGTATGAAATGTCAACAGAAGAAGGTCGTAAGTAGTACAAACTGAATCGATCAAATATGTTGTACAACTGAGTCTGCAAATATACAGCCTACCGTACAACCAACCTGCCTGACTCCATGTAACTGGTAGACTCTACCAGTCTCCCTGGGTCTATGATCTGGTCACTATACCAGGTAGAGTACTGGGTAGATGTTGCCCAGTTGTGCTGGAACTAAAACTTCGTAGCTCCGATGCAGACTCCAAGGAACTTTTCTAAAACTATGTTGGTCACTGTGAAGTTATTTCGCTATTTCAGAAGCTATAACAACCCACTAAACTCCTCGGTGTCCTTCTCTTCACCATATTCCAGGGGAAGGCAGGGCACTGTTTGCACATACAACTACAATCCCCTGGAGATCCTAATCGATCCCTATGACTGATGATGAGGTACCTACTCTAACTACGACGATTGGAAAATAGTAGAAGGCCATTATATATGAGCGGTTTTACATTCAGTTCTGCCTGGCCGGGTCTCACTGCCATTCATTCTTACTGTGTTCTAAGTAGGTACCTACCTACATTCCTACCTACTAACCGGAATGTGAGAAATTATCAAAACAATTCTGACTGACTGGAGGAAGTGAAAAGATTTGCCTGTTCAGTTTCGCTTGTTCGTTAAATGATTTTCAATGTCCTTCGTAAACCACAGTTTAGTTTGGCCTTAATAAAATTTTGGATAAAAAAATCATAATTTGCGGTCTTCTAATTCTCGAAATTCCGTCCGCCGTATTTGCAGCTTGAATTCCTTAGCTTTACAGCCAAATGTAGGTACCTACCTACATGTTTGGTCAGAAATTCTGTTTACGTATAGCCAGAGCTTTTAACATTAATCATGAATAACCTTCCCTCGCACCAGTAGAAAAACAAAATATTCAAGTTCACCTCCGACAAGATTCCTGAAGAAAGGCGACGTCCTACACAACAACGCACCTACCCACCTCGATAACGTCTGAGGACATCTATTTTACAGCATGATTCAGACCAGATTTTATAGTGTTTTCGCTGCAAAAGGCTACCTTAACCCACTTGTCTTGACATCACAACAGGAATTTTGTGAAATTACATGTAAAATCGAAGCTAACGCGGGCGGGCATGACGTGAAAATTGCAATGACAGTGATCTAAAAATAATGGCGTCGGCGTCGCGGCGGGTTTAGGTTCGCGCTCTCTTCAGTCGAACACAGACCGCCGCGAAATTCAGTCGAACGAACACATAATCAGCAGCCATGGTATACGAAAGTGACTTCTACACGACCCGCAGGCCGTACCGGCCTTCCACCTACAGCAGCGTGACGGTGAGTACCCGCTACTGAGCGTGCCACGCACCTCGCCCCTCCCCCGGGAGCCGGACGACCCTCGCACCGACTACATTCTGCGGCTTCCTGGTACATAACTCCTCTATCTACCCCATATAACGATATCCGCGAAAATTACTGACTCCACTCTGGACTAGCGGAGGTATAGCCATTCTTTGTTTACATTTACCCTCTTTAGAGTATTCGCATTATCATATATTTTGAACTCACAATGATAGGATACGGACGCGGCCGCAGTCGAATGTCTTCTCAAGCGATTCTCGTTTCTGTTACCTATCGTTTAGTTTGTACCTACCCATCTAAGCACGGTTGCTTTCATAAGTTTTAATAGACTCGTTCTCGGTATAATTCCACTTCAAAGTTAGGGTTCGATAGGGCGGACGAATTTCGGTAGCGCTCCGCAAGTGGGTCACTTCGCGTCGTAGAAACTGAGTCGGAAAACGGAGCTAGCGGGCGCGCCAAATATAGCCGCGGCTGGAGTGGCGGCCGTCCGACTAACGGCGAGTTCTCCGCTTGCAGCGGCCGACCGTCGGAGACTGGGAGAAGGTGCCGTTCGTGCCCCGACCGAGCCTCGTGCCGGACCCGATCACGGCGTACGGGCGCCGCGCGAAGCCTGGCGTCCGCGGCTCCGTGCTGGAGCCAGTCACCAAGCAGAACATCCCGCCGTTGCCGGAGTCGAAGCTGAGGCCGCTCGCGCCCTATGTGTCGCCGCGCGAACAGACGCGCGCGCGTGTCCTCAACGCAGTGGGCTTCCGGGAGCGTGCGTACGAGGCGGACCCGCTGGGCACGCCGCGCGACCACATGGACGTGCAACTGGCGGCGGCGCACGGGCGGCCCGACCACGGTTCCCGTCGGCACGTCTACTACAGCAACTACGCCTCGTACTAGGGTCTAAGTCGCGTCGCGTCGCGGTTCTCGTGTTTGAACTCTTGTCGTGTGTCGCTTTCGCTAGTCGTGTAGGGGGGTGCAGCAGGGTGTGGGGGGTGCGAGGGGTGGCGAGGCGAGTCGTGGCTAAGGTGGGCGGTTGTTGCAGACGCCGCGGCACTACGTGGTGGTGGACCGCGAGCCGGTGGCGCCGCGCCGCGCCGAGGAGCAGTACTCGTACTCGTACCAGTCGTCGACGGCGCGGTCGGGCGCCGACGGCGTGCCGCAGCGCTCCTCCTACTCGAACACGGTCGAGCGGCGGACGGGCAGCGGTCCCGGCGGCTACTCTTACTCCAGCGAGCGATCCTCTAACCTCGGCGGGCCCTCCGGTTACTCTTACTCGTCGACCTCGAGCGGCCGCCTGCCCTACGGCACCACCTACCGCCACTACTCGTACCGCGTCTAGAACCGGCTCCCGCGCCCGCAGCTCCCCTTTCCATCGCTCTCTAACACCCCGCTTTCCCCCTACCTAATCAGTATTCGCTAATGCAATGATCTCTCCACTTTAATGTTGTACAAGTGGTAGAGGATCGTAACTTTTTTATATGTTATTTTTAGGTTTAAATTATTATTATTATTTATAAATGTGATTTAGACTGAGTTTTTAATAAAGCTTGCGTTTTCTAATAACGTTTTTTTTGATGTATTCACATAAATCCTTTAAGAGATCGGTGATGAGCTCGATCTTCTAACTATATACTTTGTTTTTAATTGTAGACTACGAGTGACACATTTTCCTAAAGAAAAGATTTCAAATTGAAAGACTCAAAACGTCAGATCCTAGTCTAGAATTAAAAAACGTTCTGTATCTAGTAACTATTAGTGGACCTACCTAAATAACTTCCATAAAAGTATGATTTCCTCTTTTTTACTTTTCTGTTTGTTATTCTAACGAACACTATACCTTAACTTAATTAAAATTAAAGTCTAAATGAGAATTATCGATAAGTACTTCCACTAAAGTAGAAACTAAAAAAAAAAACAGGTAAAAAATGTCGCCAAAAATTTGAGGGTAGAATGACAAATTAATAACTCTAGATATTTCTTGGGTGTCGCAGCCGCTGACGTCCACCTACTATCTCTCTTCATTACTACCTGCATATCACATACCGTTCGTCACCTATATACCGACACTATCCCAGGTGAGTGTACAATGTTCTATCAGATCATTGTAAATAGAGTCGACTAGAACCACAAAATGGCTGTTCAGAAGCACGCTACAATCACCAACACTGCCAAAATTATATCTAATGAATGAATTCACGTCAGCCCTACGCAAATAATCGCAATGCACAAGCCATTACATATAAATATTCATTGGTCACATATAAATAGATGCATTTTCGTCGCCAGTTACGATTTTGTTTGAAACTTTGTATATTTTTGCCGCCTTATGGTATGAAACATCATGAATTAATGACCATTGCATTTTTGAGAAGTAGGTACCTATCTAAAATTACCTACATCATGCATATTCTTACGAATATACCTAAACACTCCGACTAGATGGAACATGTATTGTAGCTGTAGCTAGTTATTGATTATTTAAGTAGCTAGCGTAATCGCACGTAGTCAAATAAAAACCTCGTTCAAACTAATTTACAACCAGTCAATCTATCAAAAGCTCAGTGGTTATGAATTGTTGAATCAATTCAATAAACCTTGCAGTATTCCAATGTTTACAAACAAAACAAATTCAAAATGGCGGCGTACTAAGTCATACAACGGTTTAGCATGATCTACCCTCTCGAATTTAGACTATGAAATTCTAAATCAATAGGTAGGTAATGTTTATAAATTAGGATAATTAAGGTATGGGGGCAATCTAAAAGACATTAAATCCAACAAAAATTAAACAATCACACACAAAAACAGTAAGTACTTAAAGTACCAAAAACCTCCAAAAACCTCCAAAATGTTTGCATACGGTTCATATTTGGACTTCGCAAATATGACCATGTCTCCGACTTTCGCCGTAAGCTCAGGTGGTTGCCAATCCGTTTTCGCCGTAACGTGCATACCCTCTGTTTCCTTTACAAAATTCTATTCGCTCCCTTCTCCCCTCGGTACCTCAGAGAACGCTTTAAGTTCCTGAGTGATTCTCATTCTCGACAACTCCGTTCCACTGAGACCCTTCTCCTCCAAGTCCCCAATTCTAGTTCTAACTTTTACAATAAATCCTTTTCCTTTCAATCTGTTGTTCTCTGGAATTCTTTACCTCAACCCATCCGTTCCGCTAAGACCTTGTCCATTTTCAAGACTTTGGTAACTAATCACTACCTGAGCATTGTCTGACCGCAATAAATTTCTGTTCAATCCTTGTTCGTTATTTTTTTTATTTTTTATTTTATGTTATATTATTAGTATGTATAAAGTCAGTATGTATTTATTTTTATATATTTTATATCTTTATATATTTTAATATAATTATGTATCTTGTAGGTATCTATTTATTTTATTTATTTTTTAAATATTTATTTATTTTTAGTTTTAATATGGTTTGTATTCTATACTATTTTATATTTAAATACTTATATCGAAGCCAATCTGACTCAATTTCACTTTGCCTACTGCGCATGCTGTAATGACCTTCTCCATCCAAAGGTTGCCTGGAAGAAATCGCTTTTAGCGATAAGGCCGCCCATTTGTGCAACGTTTTAGTTTTAAGCTTTATGTGTATTTGTCTTACATATGTACGTTGTTTTGTATATTGTTTGTTGTGCAAATAAAGCGTTAATCTATCTATCTATCTATCTACTTATAGTTTTAACTCCTACCTATTGGTTCTTCAGTTTACAACGCCTCGTGTCGTTATGCTGTCGATCTTTTAAAATAAATACCAATCCATTGATACATAACGCCACACGTCTGTATTATTTTTATTCTGACCTCGTTCGGATTCACCTTCCTTTCGGGAGGTGGTGTGTCTTACCTAGCCTAGTGTCAGAGTTTTCATGTCGCCCTAAGGTCTATAACTTAACCTAACGACTTGCTCAGTCCTAATACTGTCAAAATAATCAGAGATTATTTTGACAGTATTCAACTTGAATTTGTAAAATCACACATAAAGTGCGTTTCATCTTTATTTACCTATGCCGTCATGTTGGTAGCAAAACAAAAAAGTGCAAAATACAAAAAAAAATAATGTGCTACCTTGAATTTAGGGGGATTTGTTTATAAAGAATGAATGAACGAATCTTCCTGTATTCAAGGTTTAGGGTATAGCACATTCAGGATTTTATGGCAAGACTTTTTTGTTTTGCTACCAACATGACGGCATAGGTAAATAAAGATGAAACGCACTCTAACAATCTCAAGAATTCAATAAACAACTAAAGTATAATGTAGTTTCTGAAAAATTTAAATTATTCTAATAAATAGTCAGCTAATTTTAGATTTGTACCTGGAGATTGGATAGAAAAATGAATCATACGAAATATTGTAGAAAATACATGACGAAACAATATTTAATGACCAGCACGAGACCATAGCGAGTAAATAACAAAATAAATGCTGGCCTTTCGCCAATCTCAATATACACAAATGACTAACTTATAAAACTATTATATTTAATTTAACTCTACGAAGAATCAGAATACGTTATCTGGGAAGCATCAGTCACTACCGAAGAGATTAAACTAGTCAATACCTACGATATTTGTCTTGGCAGTTAATTGCAATTGTGAACTAAGTCTAGCGTGTTAAATGATTGGAATTAATTCGCGCAATGTGGCCTCAAAACTTCGTGTACAGACGATTAAATAAAATGAAACGTGCCAGATTTGTAGAATTAAATCTCGGCACTTTAATGTTATATTAAATTTATGAGACTATCTCGACAGACACAATGATAATAAAGTTAATAGAGAATCAGGTACAATTTCTTGCGATATTTTGATAAAGATAGCCAAGATGCAGCCTATCAAAGATTAGATTACAGTATCTACACTGTAAATTCATAAGGACAATTTGATAGATTAATAAAAAGAGAAAGTAGGTACAGTTGTGAGTACTTACCTACAATAAGATTTAGATGAATTTAGAAAAGTACCGACCTTTAAATGGTAACTTAGGACAAACTTAAGATGATACACTTTGCGAGAAACAAACAACAATCAGAAACATGGTAACTCTCAATATAAGTAAGTTTAGTGTAGTCAATATAACATATCATATACCCACTACAATAAATGAAGGCGTACGTAGCTACGCAAGTAACTGAAAACTGTTACAACATTTCTAATTACGCCATTTTCTTCCAACCATTTGCATCATATTTCTAAACAATGTAAACTGTACAAAAATAATTTCAACGCAAATATAACTGACGTAGATTTTCCTACCGGATACTCACGCGTATGTGGAAACTATAGCAAGGGAAACAATGCCGGCTGTTGGTTCAAGGAGAAATTTAAGATTTGGCACCGATACAAAAAGTCTCTGTAAATATTTACTCGAAACATGCTTTGGACAGCAATAAGAAAAATTCAAAGACTAATGTGACCTACCTATCTATTTGTATTATGATATTATGTCTGGCAGTGGCCACTAAAGGAGGTTCGGGTTTCGGGAAGATAGGGTTTTATTGACTCCCGAGCAAACCGTGCAACATCTTTTGACTTGCCCCTCTGTTAGTCCTAACAACTGTACGCTGGCTGATTTGATGGCAGCCAACAGCCCCGCAGAATGCTGGAATGGGGGGATCTAACATAGGCAAAAAATGTGCCATCGACACGACTAAGAAGAAGATTAACTCAACGTCCTAGTAGTTTTATATTTTTTAATATTTTTATATATTTTTTAATAATATTTTTTACATTATATGAATGAGCAATGTTCCCAGTTGCATCCCTCTCGGGAGCCCGGGGTCCGGCTAAAGCCACATATTTATTTGGGGTCAGTACAGTAGGTAAATTATGGCTAACCACACCTACTGCAAATAGATTTGGCAACGCTTTTACGGTCAGCCGCCTGAACCAACCCTTTTTGGGACCAAGAAGTTCCCACCACCGCGCAGGAAGTTTGCTCGACACCCCGAAACTAAATGTAAAAGATTAAACGATATTGGCTAAGACTAAGGTTCTAATGAAATAAAAATAAAAACTTAGGACAAAATTAAGTTACACCTCAAATCCGACTCGAAGGACCATTTAATATTTGGGATGGACCTATAACATTAATATTATACCTAATGAAAAAAAGTAGGTAAATAAATATCATTTACAAAAACAGAAACACGTTTAATCGATACCTATGCTACTTCATTAGAAAATAAATTACAAATGTAATCATGATTCGATACTACGAGACGCCACGTCTAAAATATCAATTTCAAAAGATTAGTTTTATATCAAACCTCCAGGCGGTGCGGAGCCGCGTGCGCAGTGAAACAATCTAATTTTAAACCATGGACGACTAACGTAGATGATTCATTCCGCCATTGAGACGTAGAAAGGCCCCGACTAAAATAGAATCAGATTAAGCGAATCATAAGCAAAACTAATTAATTACAGGGCAAAAATGATACGGTTGTCAGATTTTGTCACGCCAAAGACAACTTTAACTTTCAGTTGAATTCGAATCATTTTGTTTTCAAGGACACAGGGCTACAGAATTTTTATTAATATAGTACCTATCTACTGAATAATTATATAATTTACCAAATTCATAACCTACTACTATATAAGTAGGAGAAATATCTACTACATTCGTACCAGCCATAAATCGTACAAATGTAAAAACAACAATAAGGTAGTTTAAGTTAGGTTGAAGTCAAACCGTGACCCTTGAAGTTACGAGTCCATAGATTTTTAGGCAAGTCTGGTACTAATTGTTGTTTTTACTTTATTACGATTAATGACTAGCAAAGTACAAGCAAGTAATAGCTACATAGCTAGGACATCATCGTCGCTTTCTATCAGATCTAGAAGAGGTGAAATAGAGTTAAGGTGAATAGGACTCTTCAAGACAATCATGCTGGTTACATCGAGACGACGCGATCTCGCCATGCGATACCTATTAGACTTGCGTTTTGACCTCACTTTACTGATGGGAAGCGATGATGTAACATATCTAGAAGAAACCTTTTCACTCGAGACATAAAGGAAGACCCAAAGGTTGTAGTTTCGAGGGAATAGCGACCCAGCGGTGTTAGAGCTAGCTTAAGTCACTATACCTAGCTCTTCGCACGGTAAAGGTGATGGCGTGACGCCTATAATTAATCTTATAAATATATACGCCTATATTTTAATCTTATAAATCTATCGTATTATTTAAACTAATTTGGATAAGTAAATCATTAACAATTTAACTAAATAATCATTAAAATATATCATAAATCCAGAATTCAACGTCTTCAGCTACAACATAAACCAAATTGTCGGTAATTATTTTTAGATTTAACTTGTATTTAACCATAACATCTAATCGTTAACAAGTTTGTTTTTCATCGTTTAATATAATCCTACGTACTAACCGCTTCCGAACTATATTCATACTAACGTAAACAGTATTTTTCCACTAATAGCTTTTATGGCTGTAGCAAGGCGAAACATAAACTTAAGAATGATCTAGATTCAATCGATATAAATTATTATGCTATGTTAAGTTTTAGGTTAATATTATGCTTCTTATTTTTATCATTTTTCTCAGTATATTTTCAAAATAAGCAAAAAAACGCTAGCCATAACCAATTTTATCAAACAAATAACGTAATTATTTTCACATATCATCTAAAAAAAATATTTTAACGTTCTATCTTTCTAGGAAAACAAGGTTATTCATACAACAGTAATATCAAATTGGTTATGAATCTTCTAGCAAAACGGATTTCAGGAAAAACCTTAGGAATTTGGCGAAAAGTAATGTACCTATCAAATCTTTTAAGACTGCCAGATTTGATACAAGAATTTGTAAATAAGCTTAACCCAAAACAATATCATCTAAATATACTAAACCTTTGTTTGTCTGATTTTTTGGCAAATACGATTTAACGAATTGACAAAATAAGTAATTAATAGATCATATGATTCTTATATAACTCAGTTCTCTAGGAAATTGACAATTAGTAAGAAATAGTACCTTTTAGAGACTCCCAATAGGATAAAAGAATTTGTAAATAAGCTTTAAGCTTTTCCAGCTTCGACGCAGATAATCATTCGAAATTGTAAATATCTACACTAAACAGTGCATTTAATAGTTACGCTTTTAGAGATAGTTAATTATGGTAAAAACTGTAGGTTACTAATGAAATAAGTATCATTACAGACTGAATTGATATACCGCCCGACGGCTCGGTCGGTGACTCGGCTCGTGACGTACCCCGAAGCACCTCATCATATCGTGAGGGTGCGGGTTCGTCCATCCGTGGTGCTGAGGGAACTAGACCGCATTGCGTACAGGCGCAGACCGCAGCTGGCCATCTCTGCTGTCGATGACTTCTGCAGATCTAACTCTACTAAGGTTTGTTGAAACTTTTTACACGTACCTACCTACCTATGTCGAAAACTAGATTTTGACCAATACAGTCATTGTAAATTATTCATACCCAAATAAAATAAATAATGAAATCCCAGTTCTGATTTTAAGGGACATAGCGAGGGTTTGCGATTTAAATATTATATAAGTATTTACGATTAACCCGCGTAAGTCCCGATCCCGTGGTAATATTGGGATCAAAAGCCTGTTATTCGTCGATAATGTAGCTTTCTATTGGTGAAAGAATTATTATTGGAATCGGTTCAGTGATTTCATAAATTACCCGGAAAATAGATAAATACATACATACATGTTGCCAACGTTACCCCTTTATAATATTAGTTTACATAGAAGATTTATTCAAGAAAAATAGTTGCGATTTTCCCATTCTGCCTTTCAGCAATTTGAAGATGAAATCCGCCGCATTCGTGCAGACACGGCTAGTTCGCTTTTACGAGCACGCTCCATGGTCCCTAGGGCAAAAACGGTTGCCCCTCTTGACACTATTTACTCGTAAGTACCTATTGCCTCATATCACATTTAATTTTTGTGTCTGGAATTTAATCACCAACCGCTGGATGAGATATTAAATTGACGAATGTCATCAGTTCTTAGCTCAGAAAGTTATGCCAGCCAGAGTATTACGTTACAAAGAACGTTAAAATACTGAAAATTTTAACTAAAATCCTTGGCAACAATAAATTCAAGTGACCTTGGATGGTTCGCGTTATTTCCATTCTAATGTGCAGAGATTATAAATCTCATTTGTAACAATATAAAAATAACGGGAACCCTTGGATGGTCATCCTCATGGTCGGAAGTGAACCTTGTGAAGCCACCTGCACAAATGATAGGTCAAGTTTTTCTTGGCCGGATGTTAGAGTGTAAAAATAACCCATCCATTGATGTGTCTATCAAACGAGCGCCCTGGCACTGACATTGAAGAAGCTCCCTGTCATTTGGCAATGCATTACGTACGTTGTACTTACGTCCCGTTAAAATGCCTATTCCTAAATGAGATGACAAAGTTAGGTATTTTAACAAAAACTCAGAGGCGGAGTTCGTGGGTGTATTATTTCACAGCCAAATCTTGTTGCGCGTTTTGCGTGTGACGTAGAGCACAAGCCGCACGGATCATACTTTAATTATAGATTGGTTAAATGCCAGCCACTATTTGATGTCTTTCATTCCAATAAAATGCTTTATTGCTTATTTTCCTCGCTATGCTAGTTTGTAATTAAGAATTTGTTCGAAAACAAATTGTTTATGACTGGTATTTTATGTCGACAGATACTCGTACGGGGAGCCTTTTTCGTACCGTTTCAGCAGCGACGCTTACATCGCCAAGCTTCTGGCTTCAACGCCTTGGCATAGCGTTGCTGACTCGATTCGCAGTCTCGCTTTCTACACCGAGCCCAAGAGGTTCACGGGTAAGCATTCCAGCACCAGACATCACACAAGACTGTCCAACCAAGCCAAATAATTTCTTAACTCTGTGTCTAGGAAACCCTGTGTGGTATTGTCCTAGTCTCGTTCCGTTTGACCGCCAACTAACAGTTAAATTCCAGTGTGGCCCCCGTGGTAACAGTGAGGTGTTCTCGCCAGGACGCGGAAACCTCGCGTGCGTGCACTACTCCGGTAACAAGGCATTCTCCAACCGTAGGCCCCTTTACAAGGAGCTCAGCATCAGGGACGACGTGAACCTTCTATCTTTCTATGCCAAGAACAGGCTCGCGGCAGCCGGCCTGGCTGTCGAAAACGTCACAGGTACAACATCAAAATCGCAGCGCTAGCTCTCGCTTAATATCCTTCGCTTGATTCGTAAACTGATGTGAGTAAAAATGGTATTAAATTTTCAGGCTCTGTCGGCATCAGAGCTCTAAAAATCTAAAATGAAATTAAACAGGAAATTAAAGTCCGTGTCTAACCCTGTGTGTGGTGTCTCTTGCAGCGAGCGGCGCGCCGGAACAGCCGACGGCGGCGTTGTGCGCGTAGTTCCCCGCACCCCTTCACACTTCACCCGCGGGCGGCGCGGCGCGCGGTCGGCATTACCGGCCCCGCCCCGCGCCACTCCTAACCTCTATGATCTCGGTATAACGAGCTAGGCTAGCCAAACTCCTGTCGACAAACTAACCAAGATCATATATTTTTTGAAGCATATTATTATTATTCAGATTTATAATTATTTTTCTATTTAATTTTACGATTCACAACGAACGAAGTCATTTATAGTTTTATTTCTTTCTAGTCATCTTTGTGATAGGTTTATTCACTGGATGTAAACAGTGACCGAGACGTCTCGTTTTCACTTAACTCGACTGATTTTACTTAACAATAAAGTACTTATTTTTACAGAAAATTTGTTTTAATAGTTGCATGCTACTAGATCCCACATCACGCTTCTAATTTCTGGGCTTAGTAATGCTTCGCTTTGACTAACACAGTCTTTAACACATCGACATAAATAAACTACAGATAAAATTAAAGAATAAATCTAAACTATTTCCGTAGTTTATAAAATTGTTAGGTACACAACTTCCACGAGGTATCACGCATAATTCCATTCACACGTAGTGACATCTGCGACACAATAATATCGATAGAACGAGATGGATTAAGTACCTACATCAATCGTATGAATTAGGTGAAAGCCATATCCACATTATGCCATGAGCATCACAGCATGAAGTATAATAAAGCACTGATTTCGACAAGATATATAGCGAACATCATAAACCTCAGGCTTTGCGATCGAGCTTGACGCGGGCTCTAACCGCTTGGTGACGATACAAGTCATCACCCGCGCCAGCAGCTGCAGCGCCATGCTGGCTCGCTTGCCGATCCACACTCCCGCGCAGTGACCATTGTCACAGCTCATGCATTGTGAAATGTCTAGCTACATCATTTCACCAATGGTCATTGTATTACGGACGCACATAACCTTTGCCTCGGTGCAGTTAAACTGCTGCCGTGGAGGCCTAGCCGCAAGTTCCAGTCGCCACAGACAATGGAAGACCCAGGATTGGAGTTGAAAGCTGCAAAGGCTGAACGCGCGGAAAGATTCCGTGCTGCTACTGCAGAACCGGTGTTGGCACCATCAGTTGACTTGGCCGATATCAAAAAGAAGAGGCAAGAAGAAGCTCGTGCAGCCGAAGAAAAGTAAGTTCTAAAGATTGAATAAGTGTTGTGCAAGTAAAGCATTCATTTATCTGCAGACAAATACAAGTCAAAAATAATTACAATGTTTCAGAGCTTTGAAACAAGAAGCGAAACGAGAAGCTGAACGCAAAGCTCAGGTAAGCGTAATATAAAAATACCGTTTACAAAAATAAATCATTATAATCCACTAGATACTAAACGGAGTTTGTTATTTACAGGCTGATCGTGAAGCTGCCGAGAAGAGAAAAGCTGAAGAGGAGGCTAGAAAGGCCGAAGAAGCCAAACGTCAGGCCGACGAAGAAGCCAGACGAGTTGAAGAAGAACTTCTCGCTGAAGAAGCTCGGCTAGCCGAGGAAGAAGCCAAGCTCGCAGAGGAAGAGCGTTTGGCAGACGAGGCTCGCTTGGCAGAAGAGGCCAGAAAGGCCGAAGAAGCACGCTTAGCTGAAGAAGCCAAATTAGCAGAAGAAGCTCGCTTGGCCGAAGAGGCTAAGTTAGCGGAACAGGCTAAATTGGCGGAAGAAGCGAGAATAGCGGAAGAGGAACGCCAAGCCGAACAGAGGAGGCAAGAAGAGCTCGCTAAACTCGAAGAATTAGAGAGACAAGCCCAGGAAGATAAGGAAGCTGAACTTGCAAGACAGGTATGTACATCTTCTTCTTCTTATATATAAAAATGAAACGTTTTCCGTTGTCACGACATCACGCGTGAACGGCTGGACCGATTTCGATAATTCTTTTTTTGTCGTGTTTGCTATTGTCAGGGGAAGGTTCTTATGAAAGAAAAAATGCTAAACCGATTTTGATGAATTTTATTTTTTTATACTAAACGACAGGACAACGTCTGTCGGGTCAGCTAGTACTTAATAAAAACTATTTATTTCTTAAAAAAATGTTAACAATTCAAATTCAAATTCAAAATTCATTTAGAACGTATATTAAATTACATAACATACGTATGCGTAGAACACATACGTACGTTTTGAAACGTCGAGATTTTATTTTACTTTGTGATATTACTTAATGATATTATTACAATCGCGTCGTATCACGACAGAGCTTAGTATTTTCGCCCGATTGCTCAGCAATGGGACGAAAATAGTAAGACACGATGATGATGGTTGCATTGTATTTTTAAAAATTAGAATGATATAAAGAGACATAATATCGAATTGTCGAATTTCGAAAATAACAAATAATTATTTACAGGCCGCTGAATTGGCTGAGCTCGCAAGACAAGAATCTGAGCTTGCTGCTGCCCGTCTCGAAGAGTTGTCTCACAGTGGTTCCGCTGCTGAAGTCACTGATCCTGAAGCCAGGTACCTTGATAGTTTACTTTGAAAAATCTATCGCTAGTATACCCACAGACTACAGGGTAGCATTTTCAAAAGGTACCTTCGAGTCGGTACTTCAATGGAGGGTGTTGTTTTAACCCAATGTTTTGTTTTTTAGAACTTAAATTGTAGTGTGTGCTTTTACTCTTTTGTCTATTAGAAATTAACTCTCTTTTTTTTATTGACCGTACCAAAATCGTTTTGGCCCGAAGAGGAAATGAAGTGTGAAAATATTTTCACATTAAAATGACTATCTAATTTTGTTTTGGCCCTATTGGAACTCAATGTATGGAAGCAAAACAGTGAAACGATTGAAGGAGTGGCCCGTTTGTGCATAAGCCCAAATAACTAATCTTATCAATTATAGTGAAACACCAGAAGAAGAACAGCCCATCGTAGAAGAGCCAGAAGCACCTGAAGCTGCGCCTGAAGCCCCCGAGACCGCAGAGGAGCCCGAGGACGCAGAACTCAGCGAAGACGAGAAAGCGGAACCGGACCTCACCGATGAAGAATAATTTACTAATACTTTAAGAAACTGTCATATTTTTCTATAGTTTATTTATGCATTTTCGTTTTGCTAGACATTATTCATGCGCATTTCTCTGATAAACATGAATGGAGTGATAGCAATATAGGTGGTATCTCTCTACTTTCTTAAACGTAATAAAAGTTACGTAGCACGAAAGCAATATTTCCTTTTTTATGTACTACCAGTCAGTCGTCTTTACGTTTTAGTTTAAGCGTTTGATGTTATATTTTGTTGTTAATTTAACATTAAAAGACAGGTTAATGTTTCTGTTAATTCGGTGTTTTATTTAAGTCTAAGGCCCGTATTAATAAACCGAACTCAATATCGATCTTGAGTGCGTATCAATTGAGTAACTCTTGAGATGCGGTCACCATCTTAAGTTAGGCATTAATTAATAGTTAAAACTCAAGCTCTACTCAACTGATATCGCTCTTGAGCTTCGAGAGTGATCTTGAGAGCGACCTTGAATGAAAGTAAACGTTTTATTCTTGCACTATGGTAGGTAGTTTTTTTTTGCATTTTTAATTTCTTAAGTTAAAAAGTTTTGTAACTATGGTACCTAGTTTACTCGTATTTTACTGTCATTTTTTTATTGTGAATATATTTAACAAAATGTAACTTAATTAAATCAATCTTTGCTTAGGTACAAAACTAGGCTAGCTAAACTAAGCTAAGCTAGCTAAACTAAGCTAACTAAACTAAGCTAAGCTAAGGTCGCTAAACTAAGCTAGCTAAACTAAGCTAAGCTAGCTAAACTAAGCTAAGCTAGCTAAACTAAGCCAAGCTTAGCTAAGCTGGCTAAGCTAAGCTAGCTAAACTGAGCTAGCTAAGCTAAGCTAATTCGAAAACCTTGTGGCCATATAACTTCTTCATGACGCCCTAAAAATGCCGATGCCTTTTCGCTACCCCTTGTTTGGATACAACTTTTAGATGCCTTTTGGGATATTTTGTATACCTTTTGAAACCTTTCTTTGGACGTTTTTATTTTGGATACCTTTTGGAGGAGCTGGATGAAGAGTTCAGGTTTCCTAACAGGAACGAAGGTCAACTCTTATTTTTTCCAAACTTTTAACGCATTTAGTTTCATTTAATTGTATTGATAAAGCAAAGCTTTGCCCACCACAACCGACAACCACATTTACTATTTACATACCACATTAGAATGCACAATTAGGCGAATAAATGGGAGTTTTAAATCTGTTTAGGGAGTTTCATTTCCTAGTACAACCTTCCAGGCACCCCCTGCAGATTAAAAGTACCGTAAAATGGTCCTACTTTGCTCCCCTATGGGTAATTATGCTCCTATCTTTTAAAATGTTTTATCAGCAAGTACGTTCAAATTCTCGCAACATTTCATTTCATTGTGAACGCATCCGAAATATTTTATTTTTAAGTGGCAACACTGAGTTTTCAATTTTTTTATCCGCCATTTCTTTCTAATGTCAGGTGCCATTTTTCTTAGTCATAACCTAACCTCACTTTTTGTTGTGTTCTCATTATTTCATACATCATGGGGTAACTATGCGTCTGGAGTAAAGTAAACCCAAAATTAGGCGATTCAGAACTAAACTGAAAATATACATTTTAAGCAGTAATAAATACTCATTTTATTTAAGATTTTTTTTTATTTTCAGAAAGATGCCAAGAAATTACAAAAAACGAGTAGGCTCCATAAATTACAAAAACTACACATCTGAATATTTACGAGCATGTTTAGCTTCGATTCATCAACATCCGAGCGTTGTTCCCGGTTGCATCTCTCTCGAGAGCCCGGGGTCCGCTTTCCTACTTTTACGTCTCCACTTCGCACGATCTTCGGCATCCCGTGTAGTGAGGCCATTTGCACGCATATCCGATCTTACAACGTCAAGCCAGCACTTCTTGGGTCTTCCCAATCTGCCGCGGCCGGGCGGAGGCGCCATGGCAAGACATTTGTTTCCCACGTAACTAGCCGGTTTTCGTAGAACGTGGCCGTACCACCGTAAGCGGCATTCTTGCAGTTTGTCTGCAATGTCTCGGACATGAAGGCTGCCCTTGATGCGGGAGTTTCTGACGCGGTCTTTTTGTGTCACTCCACACATCCAGCGCAGCATCTTCATCTCCGTGACACGCAGCTCCTGCTTATGTCGCTCAAGCAATGGCCACGCCTCACTACCATACAAAAGGACGGTCTAATGATCGTTTTATAGACCTGTCCCTTCAGTTTAACCAGCATTTTCGGGTCACAGATGACACCAGTTACCTCTCGCCACTTGGCCCAAGCTGCCGAAATGCGGGACTTGACGTCACATTCGATTTTCGATTGAAAACAAAGAAATAACTCAAAGAAAAGCAAGCGAAAAATATGGCATCCCACGAAGAACTATTATCAATCAGCTAAGACTCCTACGATCTAAGATGCCATTTCGACCACCAGGCGCTCCAACAACATTTACAACAGAAGAAGAAGACTTGTTTGTGGATTGCATTCTAAGGCTAAGCGAGTACGGTTTTCCATTGACAGTTTTTGACCTTCGCATCGTTATTCGAACATATTTGGACATAATTGGCCGGAGAGTTTCAAAATTTAAGGATAATTGTCCAGGAACTGAGTGGGTGTCAAGTTTCTTAAAAAGACATTCATGTTTATCACAAAGATTTGCGGAACATTAAGAGGAGTATATACGCCAACGACCTTGAAACTGAAAATCACTGTCGGGCTCATCGAAAATTGTTGATTATTTCATGACGGAATGTCGTAGAACTTTTTTTTGTGCACAGATTGTAGGTGACATTGTTTCCTACATTTTGGTGTAGTTTTAAGACAAGAACCTCCTATTGGTGCAAAGCCTATCCAAATTTTAGACAAAAAATGTCTGATTTGGCTAAAATGTCGATAGGCTTCAATACGTTTCGACATATTTGTATGGAAACTGCACTAAAATATCGGAAACAATGTCGCCTACAATCTGTACACAAAAAAAAGTTCTACGACATTCCGTCATGAAATAATCAACAATTTTCGATGCGCCCGACATGGATTTTCAGTTTTTCAGAATAGGGCCCTAAGCGCAACAGAGCAGCCGTTGACAAGGACACTATCACTGCCTACATAGAAAACTTAAAAGAGGTGGTCAGAGATATCCCCCCCGAAAACATTTGGGACTTTGACGAGACAAATCTGTCGGACGACCCTGGTCAAAAATAAGTAATAGCGAAGCGTGGCACAAAATATCCGGAGTCTATAGTCTAAGCAACTGTGGAGTACATGGACTGAAAAAGGACCAAAAGATGCCAGATACAATAACAGTCCTTCAAGTTGGTTTTTTTTAATGATTATCAATTTAAAAAAAAAATATAGGGACCTTTGTCAATTCAGGTTGGTTTGACATGAACATATTCAATGATTGGTTTTTTACACATCTCTTGCCAAAACTGAAAAAAGAGGGCTCCAAAGTCATAATAGGAGACAATCTGTCATCCCATATATCTGTAGATGTACTAAAAGCTTGCGACGAAAACAATATAAGATTTGTTTGCTTGCCCCTAACAGCACTCATATTACTCAACCGTTAGATGTTGCCTTTTTTCACCCGATGAAGGTGGCTTGGCGGAAAATCCTGACCGAATGGAAGGCAGGTAGGGCAGGTAGTCGAGAACAAGTATTACAAAAAAGCAGTTTTCCAATGCTTTTAAAGAGACTCATTGAAATTTTGGAACCAACACGAGAGGCCAACCTTCGCTCAGGTTTCCGAAAATGTGGAATTTACCCGCTTGACGAAAACCCAATATTAGAGAGGCTGCCTCGAACTGTCGATATGACTGCTTTGGAAGATTCTTTTCTGCAGAGTCTTGAAGCTAAGAGGCTTGCATGGACGAGTGGAACTACAAAAGGACGGCGTAAAAAACTGAATATCATTCCGGGAAAAAATGTAACTGAAGAATTAAGCACCATCTTGGATAATAAAGAAAATGAAGAAGTATCACAGCCGTCAACTTCAAAAAAACTATGCCGCCGTAGAGCCAGTAGCCAAAGCACTTATGCAGAAAGTGTCAACATGTCAGTTCATGACTCTTCTTCAGACCTGGCTTCTCTTGGAGATTTAGAAAATCTTGAAGCTGATACCATTTTACCGATTGAATCTTGTAAAGTAAAACAAATAGCAAGTACAAACCAATTGTGAAGGCGGTTGGGCAATACGTGGTATTCACGTATGAGGGAGAAATGTTTCCTGGTAAAATAACAAAAATAACTGAACAGGGGCCGTATGTCTCTTCAATGAAGAAGTCTTATAAATCTTGGAAGTGGCCAAAACCCGTCGATGAAATCCAATACGATTGGCAGGACATATTGGGATGTATTAATCCTCCTAAAAAAGTTAGTAGCCACCGTGACATATATTCCGGTCCAGAACTAGACCAAATTTGGGGCCTATAAATGTGTAGTACCTAAGTTAATTGAAATTAAATTGAAATTGAAATCATTTATTTTCAGACTTACATCCATAGAGTTAGTAATATAGATATGTAGGCTTAGTAACTAGAGTTAGTAATAAATAGATAAAATATACATACTTAAACATTATTTGGCATGAAGCCCTGTCCAATGCCGTAGCAGGGGAGAGTCCCACCGATCCCTAAATACACTCAGGAGGCTGCTGGGGGTGGCGCGGAGCCGAGCGAGTGCGGAGGCAGCTCGCTTTCTCACTATGGCATAAAAGTCATCCGTGAGCGCCTCCGCAAACATCCCGGATGCGCTACACCTCCGCGACAGCCCCATCAGCATCCTGAAAGCATTATTATACTGAACGCGCAGGTCGCTGTATGCCCGACAAGTGTAACACGTCCAAAGGCTGCACGTGTAGAATGACTGACAGTAGGACCTAAAAAGAGTTGTTTTAACTGAATTCGTACAACGTGCAAACCTTCGGACTAGCATGCTTAGATGAAAACAAAATTATTTTTTTGTTTTAATCTAAGCTAGCATGTTACACCGGACAGCCAGCGACCTACGCTCCCTCTCTACATCCAAGTTATCCTTCAGATCCTCAGTAACCCAATGACCCAAGTACTTGAAAGACCTAACCCAGCTCAGAGGGGAACCACGAAGCGAAACTTCGGGGACATTAGTATATCCCAATGTGCCAAATTTGAACATAAGAAGTTCGCTTTTTATCTCATTGTACTTGAGCCCGTGGGCCACTGCAAAGGCCTCACATATGGAGACGAGCCTCCTCAGTCCGCCGATCGATGGACTAAGCAGCGCCATGTCATCAGCATAGCTTACGTTATTCATGCATACATCGTCAATATGGCATCCAACATGTTATATAGCAACCAACATTCCTCGATCAAGCGGTTTATATACAAGTTAAAGAGACGGGGCGAGCTCAAACCTCCCTGCCTCACCCTGCACTCCAGCCTATATAAATCAGACCGAGCCTCTGCAAGAGAAGATGCTCTGCTCTGCTCTCTTAAGAGAATATTGCATTTTTATAGACATTTTTTAGTTTTATGTTTTTGTTTTTGAAAAGTTTATAATAACGCAGTCGTTTTTGTCCAAAGAGAACTGAATCTAATTAAGGTTAAGTGCTAGTTAGACTCTTAAAGTAAAATATTGTTTATTTAAGAAACTGATTCTTCTTTAGAATTTGTAACGATTTGTTTTTTGAAATTATCACCCACATTTTCTTATATTTTTATAGTTTATCGATAGTCTTGAGCTAAGATTATAGTTAAAGAAAATAAATAACTAATAAGCTTATAACACAAAGTTATTTTGTAACAATATATATATAAATAAAACATTGTTTTATTAATAAAAACCCTTTTCCTTTAATTTTTATCCGTTTTTGTACAATTTTATTATCAAAAAGGGCAAATCGCTTTATTATTGGAGCATAGTTTGAATTAGAGAAGCATAACTCTGCTCTAAAATATATCTCAATTGAGATCGCTTGTCAACTATATCTAGGAGCAAAGATACCCATGTGAATGGGTAACTTTGCTCCTTATTTCATTGTTATAAATATTTAAATAAATACTTCATAACGTTGATTTGCCCATAAAATGTGTTAGATAAAATGTTCTTCGTTATATGCTTCCATCTGAGTATATTAATAATTAATAGTTTAAAAAATATTAATAATTTCCGAAAATTAGGAGCAAACATTGGAGCAAAGTAGCGGGGAGTTTTAGGTACCATTTTACGGTAAGTACCTAAAACTCTCCGCTGAAGCTATATTGGTGAGCATCTTTAGTTACATTATTTCATTTTCACCCTAATCATAGGTGATGGCGCCCAAACTTTATTTTGTTTGTTAGTTTTGAACCCTCTGTTCATCAAATTTGTTAACCTGTTCATATTTTTATTAATTTTTGTTACAATTTGGCTCGAACCCAACGATAACACTTTTTTATCATTACAATTTGTCGCCTACTACGACAAGTAGTAGGCGACAAATTATTATTATTACAAACTAGGTGCGCCCTGCGGTTTCACCCGCGTAAGTCCCGTTCCCACAGGAATTTCGGAATAAAAAGTAGTTTATGTGTTATAAGTCCCGATCCCGTGGGAATATCGGGACCAAAAGTAGCCTATGTTACTCAGGGTGAATGTAGCTTTCTAATGTTGCTTACATGATGCTCATGTATGCTGATGATATTGCGCTAGCGGACTCGGATAAGGGACGGCTTGGAAGGCGTGTAAATGCGTGGAAAGAGTCACTTGAGAACGGCGGTTTGCAACTCAACGTAGCGAAGACCGAATACTTGGCTAGCAATACCACAGATCCCACACCTGTCTGCGTAGACGGTCACATGGTCGAACGGACAGACCAGTTTAAGTACTTGGGATCTGTGCTTTACGAGTCCGGCGACATCGATTGTGACGTCAAGTCCCGCATTTCGGCAGCTTGGGCCAAGTGGCGAGAGGTAACTGGTGTCATCTGTGACCCGAAAATGCCGGTTAAACTGAAGGGACAGGTCTATAAAACGATCTTCAGACCTGTCCTTTTGTATGGTAGTGAGGCGTGGCCATTGCTTGAGCGACATAAGCAGGAGCTGCGTGTCACGGAGATGAAGATGTTGCGCTCGATGTGTGGAGTGACGCGGAAAGACCGCGTCAGAAACTCCCGCATCAGGGGCAGCCTTCATGTCTCCGAGACATTGCAGACAAACTGCAAGAATGCCGCTTACGGTGGTACGGCCACGTTCTACGAAAACCGGCTAGTTACGTGGGAAACAAATGTCTTGCTATGGTGCCTCCGTCCGGCCGCGGCAGATTGGGAAGACCCAAGAAGTGCTGGCTTGACGTCGTAAGATCGGATATGCGTGCAAATGGCCTCACTACGCGGAATGCCGAAGATCGTGCGAAGTGGAGACGTAAAAGTAGGAAAGCGGACCCCGGGCTCTCGAGAGAGATGCAACCGGGAACAACGCTCGGATGATGAATGTAGCTTTCTAATGGTGAAAGAATTTTTGAAATCGGTCCAGTAGTTTCGGAGATTACTATACATACATACATACATGTTACCAACGTTACATGTTACCTTTATAATATTAGTATAGATTGCAATTCATTACAATTCATTATCATTCATTCATTACCCGACCCCGGGCTCTCGAGACAGAGATGCAATCAGGAACATCGCTCGGATGATGATGACGACAATTCATTACAATCTGGACGATCTTTTCTGCTGTCTTCGCTACTTCTTCCTTCGAGACTGGCTGTGGTTTCTTCTGAACTGTTTTAGGTGCAGATGAAGGTTTTTCTTTACTTGCTTTAGGGTTCTTGGAGATTTCAACAAATTGTTTGTCTATGTCCGAAACTTTTTGTTTGATCTGTAAATAAATATTTAAAAATTATAAAGTGACATTTTATTGTTCAAGGGCCCATCAAAACAATGTCTGTTTCTGAAAAAGCCCAGAAAGCCCAGTGCAGGCTTAAGGGTCCAACCCCAATAGTGTAAAAGGGATAACGCTAGCAAATTTCAGATGTGTAAAAGAAGGATGTCAGATGCGTCTATGCAAAATTTAAAAGCATAAAATCACTAATATGATATGAACTTTAAAATTAAGAAAACATTAATTTTAAAGTTCAAATCATATACAACATGTATTGAAATAAGATCATTCATTTGCAAAGTTTTATTATTATAAGTAAAATTAAGTCCCTACTGCTATTTATTTGTAAAATTTGTTTCTAAGGGAATAAGGTAGGTATTATAGAATCCTACTAATATTATAAAGATGACAGTTTGTGAGTATGTATGTGTGTGTGTGTGTATGTTGCTCAATCACGTAAAAACCGCTATAGACCTTGACGCTGAAGCTGGAGACTTGGAATAACACATAGGCTACTTTTTATCCCGATATTCCCTCGGGATCGGGACTTACGCGGATAAAACTGCGGGGCGCACCTAGTAATTACATACATACAAGATACGAGCAAGAAACATTACCCTTCCTTGGCAGTCGGGCTCGGGTAGAAATAAGGTGACACTTACGTTTTTCAGTCCTAAGTTTACAGCTTTTGCTTTAGTTTTCTTTAAGCTCTTCGCTCCAGCAACCTTGAAGACGTTTGCCTTAGGTCCCTTTTTATTCTTTCCCATTATTTATAGCAAGTAAAACACGAAATTTAGGTAGTTTTGCACAATACAATGACAGCGTGTGATTAAATACTCAAATCTTTGTTCTTCCCTATAGATACGGTAGAAATCCTGCTGAAAATTAACAATAGTAAAAAGTTGGGGTTGTAAATAAAATCAGACCCTTGAAGCACCGAACACTTATACTCCTAGCGGAGAAGAATGTCGACACCATACGAAATGGATGTATACAAAATTATATTGCTTTTTTTTATTACAGCGCCATCTCGTGGCCTAGCAAAGCATTTTGGCAACAAGCATTTTTGGCGGGAACCTTCGAAAGTTCAGTTCAATTAATAATCTCTAGAAATAGGTATTTCGATCTGGTTTAAAATCAAGATTTTTTCTAATGGAAATTCAGAAAGAAATTACATTTCAATAGAATAATTATTGTTCTATTGATATGTAATTTCTATTAGAAAAAATCTTGATTTTAAACCGGATCGAAATACCTATTTCTAGAAGGGAATGTAAAGAGTTAAAATAGATTTGTTTGCGAATTCATTTATTCCTAATAGTAAGATTACATTTTTAACTCAAATAACAGAAATTCAATATCATAACATTAATTTTAGATTTTAAGATCTGCTACCTATATAAATATTGACCTATTCAAATAAATATTGAAATAAATCATTTAAAAAACCGGTTCAGCGGTTTTGTGTGAGACTTACACAGACAGTTTCACCTTTAGGTATTAAATTAATAGGACTAGCAGTTCCTATCACAAATAAATCGTTATCTCCTGATGGTCCAGAACTTCAACTGCAGCGGACGACCCTGGTTGAGATGTCTTAACATTTAGTTGATCCTGTAAAATATTTCACATAAAATTATTGTTTCATAGGTGTAATATGACCAATTTGTTACTTTATCCTATTAATATAATAAATGCGAAAGTCCGTAATCCTGTGTGTGAATATGGTTATGTTTGTTACCTCGCCTATGTATACGAACCAATTGTGCTGATGTATTATTGTTAATTCTTCTCATCCGAGCGATGTTCCCGATTGCATCCCTCTCGGGACCCCGGGGTCCGCTAAACCCTTCATTGTTTTTTTTTTTATTTGGGGTCGGCGCGGTCGGTAAGTCATCATTGACCATACCTACCTTCTGCAATTAGATTTAGCAATGTTTTTACGGCCGGCCGCTTGCCTGACACCAACCCTTTTAGGGATCAAGCAGTTTATCCGTCACCGCGCGGGGAGAACTTAAGGTTTGCTTTTCTCCCTCCGATCCCTCAGTCGCCTTTTACGATACCCACGGGATGAGATGGGGTAACCCTATTCTATTCCGGGGCTACACGGCTAATTGTTAATAACCGATCATAAATACTTAGATGAAAACAAACAAGAGTAGATACGGCATATTATTCTAACATTGCGTATTTGAAAAATGAGTTAGAAACACCTATATGCACTTTCACATAATTATTGTATTTAAAAACATTTGTCTTTAAATATAGGTATTTTTACTATACATTTTATTTTATTATTTGAGTAAAATTATGTGTAAAATGTTTTTTTTGTGTTTCCCTGAATGATTCAGGCATTTGTAAAACGAGCAAGAAGGCATTCTGATGTATTTCAAAAAGATAATCGCAGTGAGACAGCACTTGCTCACGCGGCAACGGTTCGACATACAACTGAGGCTAGTGCGTCAGCTAGATGCAGTTTAATCGTCTCATTTGCCGTGACTAGGTACCGTATCTTTAGTTTTTGGAACGAAGTTCCTTATCGCGCGTTGCGAAAGGGGGCTAGACGGAAAAAATTAAGACCAAAAGTTGTAACGACACTTTTTGCTATAGTTATAAGGAATTTCGTTCCATCCAGGTGTCCCTTGACACCTCTCAAGTTTTTGTTTTAATCTAAGCATAAATATAGGTAGTTTGCTTACTTGATGGTCCTGCAGCGAACGGCCCTGGTTGTAGTGGCCCGGCCCTGGTCTACACATTTAGTAGATCCTGTAAAATATTTCATATAATAATTATTATTTCATAGGTGTTATGACCAGTTTTGTTAGTTTATCCTATTAATATGATAAATGTGAAAATCCGTAATCCTGTGTATGAATATGTTTATGTTTGTTACATCTCCACGTATACCTATGTAATACTACTGAACCAATTGTGATGAAACTTAGTATTATAGGTTGATAGCTAGGGATGACAAACTCACTACTTGAGGCAGATTTCCCAAGATTACCTATTATTATTATTATTGAGTAATAGTAACAACAAACATTAATTGCCTATACTTTTAATAACAACGGTTTTCAGTCTTGACAAAAAAACCTTTATGTATACTTATAAATTTAAAAAAAGTCTGAATTTCAAAAAGTCGTAAAACATAAGTGTTCAAGTACGAAGGGTGAATAAGTTTACCTACCTGGTATATCGAGAGAAGGAAATCATTTTTTTTTTTCAATGTAGTACAAACTTACCTTATGGTTTAGCAATGCGGTAGGTAGTTGTAAATTTCCCAAAGATGGACGGTCCCGGCTGGGAATTAACGTGAACCGTCGAATGAGATGAACTTGTGCCCATTATATTCATTAAATGCTGATCCTGGAAAGTAAAAATAACTTTTCTTACAAACTTAGGGATAAAAATTAAGGTATAGATACAACAATACGGCTACTTTACAACAACTTTGGTTGGAAATCCGGAGATGACAAAGGGGGATTGGGAAAGCAACATTTTGTCCACATTTCACAGCTGAAAAACGAAATACGTACCTATCTATGTTTAAATTTGCAATAATTTACAATACATGGGTAAGGGTATGTACGTTATATAGTTATTTTCTATTTCTAGGGTTCGTAGGAGGTGCAAAGATATCGTGATTCTGACTTTTTAGGTTAGTAGGTATAAACAGAACAGGTGAATAAGTTTACCTACCTGGTATATCGAGAGAAGGAAATCATTTTTTTTTTCAATGTAGTACAAACTTACCTTATGGTTTAGCAATGCGGTAGGTAGTTGTAAATTTCCCAAAGATGGACGGTCCCGGCTGCGAATTAACGTGAACCGTCGAATGAGATGAACTTGTGCCCATTATATTCATTAAATGCTGATCCTGGAAAATAAAAATAACTTTTCTTACAAACTTAGGGATAAAAATTAAGGTATAGATACAACAATACGGCTACTTTACAACAACTTTGGTTGGAAATCCGGAGATGACAAAGGGGGATTGGGAAAGCAACATTTTGTCCACATTTCACAGCTGAAAAACGAAATACGTACCTATCTATGTTTAAATTTGCAATAATTTACAATACATGGGTAAGGGTATGTACGTTATATAGTTATTTTCTATTTCTAGGGTTCGTAGGAGGTGCAAAGATATCGTGATTCTGACTTTTTAGGTTAGTAGGTATAAACAGAACAGGTGAATAAGTTTACCTACCTGGTATATCGAGAGAAGGAAATCATTTTTTTTTTCAATGTAGTACAAACTTACCTTATGGTTTAGCAATGCGGTAGGTAGTTGTAAATTTCCCAAAGATGGACGGTCCCGGCTGCGAATTAACGTGAACCGTCGAATGAGATGAACTTGTGCCCATTATATTCATTAAATGCTGATCCTGTAAAATAAAAATAACTTTTCTTACAAACTTAGGGATAAAAATTAAGGTATAGATACAACAATACGGCTACTTTACAACAACTTTGGTTGGAAATCCGGAGATGACAAAGGGGGATTGGGAAAGCAACATTTTGTCCACATTTCACAGCTGAAAAACGAAATACGTACCTATCTATGTTTAAATTTGCAATAATTTACAATACATGGGTAAGGGTATGTACGTTATATAGTTATTTTCTATTTCTAGGGTTCGTAGGAGGTGCAAAGATATCGTGATTCTGACTTTTTAGGTTAGTAGGTATAAACAGAACAGGTGAATAAGTTTACCTACCTGGTATATCGAGAGAAGGAAATCATTTTTTTTTTCAATGTAGTACAAACTTACCTTATGGTTTAGCAATGCGGTAGGTAGTTGTAAATTTCCCAAAGATGGACGGTCCCGGCTGGGAATTAACGTGAACCGTCGAATGAGATGAACTTGTGCCCATTATATTCATTAAATGCTGATCCTGGAAAATAAAAATAACTTTTCTTACAAACTTAGGGATAAAAATTAAGGTATAGATACAACAATACGGCTACTTTACAACAACTTTGGTTGGAAATCCGGAGATGACAAAGGGGGATTGGGAAAGCAACATTTTGTCCACATTTCACAGCTGAAAAACGAAATACGTACCTATCTATGTTTAAATTTGCAATAATTTACAATACATGGGTAAGGGTATGTACGTTATATAGTTATTTTCTATTTCTAGGGTTCGTAGGAGGTGCAAAGATATCGTGATTCTGACTTTTTAGGTTAGTAGGTATAAACAGAACTTACCGCAAAGCATTTCTTCTTCCAGGTTTAGGAAACCGAGATAATTTAATGCCCGGCACTTTGCCAGGCATTAAATTATCTTTGCTTTTCACATTTTCTATAAACGTAAGCCATATTGAAATAAGTTCACAACACAAACAATATATTCACTTAAAAATAAACAACACAAAGAGTCAATTTTTCGCTTCCAAAATACACCAACACTAATGCGGAGCAACAAAGTTCACGCAACTCAACGTAATAACGGAGAAAACATAAGTTTTTCCAAGATAATTGAAGATAATTCTTCAACACAAACTATTCAACCAACATGCCATGATATAGTCCGGGCGGCGGCTGCAAAATATCAACCTCATCGAATAACTGAAAAATATCACTTTCCACGAAAAGAAGACCTAAAATAAATAAGAAAAAAATTGGTCTGCCGGGGTACTGCTTGGGGGGTCCTTCGCAGTGAATTAAAATATGGTCCACTTCGGATCATCATTTTATTTCATGTGGTTACTGAACGAAACATTATTCTTGGCTTTAGAATTAATTAATAGAGTCTAAAAAATCAAGACCGGTGTTGGAGGGTTCCGCAGACCAACCAATTTTACGAGTCCGGTCGGGAGGTCCATTTTACCTCATCGAGTTACCGGATGAAACTAAGTTTTTCTAGTGGCTAAAATTATGCTCTCTAAACATAAGTTGGTCTGCCATCTCGCTCGCGGTAGTTTTTGCAGTCCGACCACTTATGAACACGCAACTCTGAACATTTTGTTTTAAGTTCGGTTCAAACTGATAGGTAGGTAACTACTATAATAAAATAATTTATTTTATTATAGTGTGACCAGGGGCGTCTCTAGCTCATGTAGCGCCCGTGTGCAAATATCTCCTTGGCGCCCTTTAGTAAGAGTTAAGAGTGATTCCAATAAGGAATAATAAAGGTACAAACAACAGTACTAACTTGACGTAGGAACCCCTAATATTATTTTTTAATTAAGTTGAAAAAATATGTCGGGAACCAATAGGTACCTACATACACCAATATCTTTTGAATGAAATGTCCGAATTAAATAATTCAAAAGGTTCTAGAAAGGTATGTTCACGAGTTCCAGGTCGGCAATGGCACACGTACCTACGTAGGATTTTTTTCCCTTCCTCATAATATCCGTAGCCTCCATGAACACGTTCAAATTCCACCCCCATTTCACCCACATGACCGTGCAGATCACCACCCAAAACGATTCCCTGTGACAACGAGATAGCCCCAAGGACCTCGCCGAGTTTATCCCAAAACCACCTCTTATCAGCGTCGCTACAACCGACCTTCGAAAGTTCAGTTTTAACCATTAATATTTTTTCTTGATTTTTCAAGATTTTTTCTATTTCAAATGTAAAAAATCTTGATTTTAAATCAGATCGAAATACCTATTTCTAGGGAGGAATGTAAAGAGTTAAATTAAAATAGATTTGTTTGCGAATTCATTTATTCCTAGTAAGAAATAATATATACCTACCTATAACAGATAGCATTTCTGTTATTTTAGTAAAAAATGTACCTAATCTTACTAGATTCATTTAATTTTAAGAACTTACTATCTATATAAATATTGACCTATATAAATATTGCAATAAATAATTAAAAAAAAATAGTTTCACCTTTAGGTATTACAGTGATAGGACTAGCAGTTTTTATCATAAATAAATCTTTAAGCTAGATAACTAGCTAAACGATTTACACAGAGGTGTTACAGAATATTAAATGTTTTTATAGTAAAAATATTGAATATATTGTGAACAGCGTATTTAATTGAGGAAAAATATTTTTTATGAACATTTCATGGTATATAACCGAGATACTAAGTCATGCCTCATGTCAAAGGAGTCATATTGAACTCTGAGCGTAGTGAAGGGCTCTGGTTTAGTGATACGAGATATTCAAGCTACCTTAGACTAGAAGTATCATTCATTATCTCGTGATATCTCGCACCGTGAGAAGAGAACCCAGTTTTACATATACTTCTCACCTCACAACTTCGGAAAAAATCGTTTTGCACGCAGATTTCTGTGTGAATTTTGCACGCTAGTGTGCAAAGAGTTTTCAAAATTCGAATCTGTCTTTTCCATACATTTCTCTAAAGCAAGTCCTTAGAAAATGTGCGTGAAGAAAATACGTGAGAACCATCAGTCGCCTTCTACGACACCCTAGTATGAAGAGTTGGGGTTGGCCTATTCTCGTCCGGAACCAACCCGGACAAGACACGTACTCACAGAAGACCAGCCTCGGGGTTTGCCAGCGAGCGATGGAGCGCAGTATTTTGAGTGTCAAATTAATGGACAAAATCCGAAACACAGAACTGCGCTCTCGCACAAAGATCGTGGATGTCGGTCAACTACCAGGTTGCGAGATGGCAGACCAACTTATATTTAAAGAGCATAATTTTAGCCACTAGAAAAACTTAGTTTCATCCGGTAACTCGGTTACTGAGGTAAAATGGACCTCCCGACCGGACTCGTAAAATTGGTTGGTCTGCGGAACCCTCCAACACCGGTCTCGGACGACATGATTTTTTAGACTCTATTAATTAATTCTAAAGCCAAGAAGAAGGTTTCGTTCGCCACATGAGATAAAATGATGGTCCGAGGTGGACCATATTTTAATTCACTGCGAAGGACCCCCAAGCTGTACCCCGGCAGACCAATTTTTTTCTTATTTTGTTTAGGTCTTTTTTTCGTGGAAAGTGATATTTTTCAGTTATTCGATGAGGTTGATATTTTGCAGCCGCCGCCCGGACTATTAAGACTTTCCCGTGTTGCCATTAACATAAACTTCATATTTCACAGTAAATTTAAATTGGTCCAGATAGTCCGCTGTTTTTTCTTCTTTTCAAATATCAAATATTATATTTACTTGCAGCTATTGTATAACATAACGGTTAATTTCTTAAATTATACATATTTTATATAGTCAATTAACAAATCATTAAATTTATTACAAAATCAATAGGAAATAAACTCCAATGTTCGGAGACTTTGGATAACATGGCAATCTACATAAATTAGTCGGTGTGTTTATGGTTTTTCCACGCCATCTACACAATACACCAAAGGAACTACTGTGTACTGTGCCATCTACATCGATTTTAAGGTATTATATCGTTCTGCGATGCCAACTTAGTACCAAGCTATGGGTATAGATAGAGCTTCCATCAGTGTTGCCTAGGTTCAATACATTTGTTAACAGCGCCCTTGAAGTTATTTTTCAATTTTCCAATAATCGTGAAAAAGTAGAATCACGGAATCTCGCACAAGTGTGTTTGACATTGACAATTCACAATAGAAGCGACATTGATTAAAAAAAACTTTTCTTGGCTATACCATTACCGGTTTTTGGGATCGATCATAAAACAGGTTTTTTGTTAATTAAACTGCTTGACCACTATCTTGTATTGTAACCATCTTAGATGCAAACTGATGCAAATAAATAACAAGCATAATGTAGTATAGTTGTAACATAAAATACAATTCACTTACAATTCATTGATAAAAAAATTATTTTATTTTTAATAAAATCGGTATTCGGTAAATCCGACAAAATTTGATTTATCTTGCTGTCCCAACACTAGGCACTGGATTTCCCGAAAAAATTTGCCCTTGTTGTTTTTCAGGCGCTCGAAAAAATATTTTTGAGATAATAAAATAAATAAGTTTGTGTTGGTAAATCAAATAGTTTATCTAAAAAGAAAATCAAAGAATTCAAAATTGCTTCCTACTTCAAATATAACGGAACTCTTATCTGTAACATGGCTAAGGTAAAATATTACGTGTTTATCATTGATTTTTTATCATAATTAAAAGCAAGTTATTTGCATAGACACCGGTTATTCAAGTTATGTCTAAAAGACAAGATTACAACCAGTTACACTAGGTACCTTTCAATGCTCTTGTGCGCACGATTTGAACACTATCTTTTGTAAAGTCTTCTAATTTGAACTAAAAAAAAACTTGGAAAAATGGGAGAAAACTCCGAATCTAAGGTAGGCACATATTTTTAAATGTACATTTATACTTCTTTCCAACAACCTTCTTTTTCTTTATCGTCCAGCCAGTGATAGCTGTTCTAACAGTTTCCAGACAGGCACCTATTTTTAAATTTAGGTACATCTAAACTCCTTTACAACAACCTGCTTTTTCAAATTTATCTGTATTTTTAATCCATGGGAGGTTTTGACGAATTCCAGCCAGTGCTACCTGTTCTATTTCCAGCCAGTATAATGGTAGTTATGCAAACTCAAACTTATTATTACCTAATTTTTGTTTCTTTTTTCCATCTCCAGCCAGTACTATACTCATACTGGCGAAGCTCATGTGCTTGGCGCGTCAGAATAGCCCTCAATTTGAAGGAGATACCTTATGATATCAAAGCAGTTAGCCTGATCAAAGGCGGTGGAGAACAACATTGCAATGAGTACAGGGAAGTCAATCCTATGGAGCAAGTACCTTCGCTTTGTATTGGTAATATTTTATAACTTTCATATGTATTACTGTGAAGGAAACTTACCTCTGTTCAAAAGCATAGGATAATTTTATTGCCAATCCAATAAACTTATTAATGGTGTTATTTAAGGTGTAGTGCATAATATCGAAAATCACTACATCAATGCACGGTTGATGTAGTGTACCTACTTTTGATATAATGAACCAATGGATACAGTGTACTATCGATATGGTGTCTTTTCGATGTAGCATACCATTGGTATGACCTATTTCTGATACAGTAGCCATTCTATGGAACATTTTCAATGTAGTTACTTTGATATTATGGACTACAACTGGGTGTAAAACCACTATCTTATCAAATGGTAGGTGAAGATGTGGTCAATTGGTCATGTCAATGACATGCAGTGGAGTAATTTCCGACCCAGATTCTGTAGCATAAATATAATAAATAAATATACTAGCAGAGTCCCACGGCTGCACCCAAATAAATCCCGATCTCGTGGGGCTTTTGTAAAACCCTTTCTTAGTAGACACAGCACAAAGAACACACTCCACATTTTAGGTCTCTAGGACCAGGCCCCTGTTTCATAAAGCTGACAATCCGACTTTTATGTCAAGAACTGACTTATTTGTCAAATTGTCACGCTGAGGCTGTTTCTTATACGTGACAATTTTATTTAAAAGCGACAGGTGAAACCTTGACATATTTTTAATTGTCGGACGCGTTTCATAAACGCGACATATGTCAAGAAAAAGGCGACAATTATGTCGCCGACATATGTCGGATTATCGTGACATATATGTCAAGAAAACGGCGACAATTGTCAACTTTTAAGATATTTGCAAATAGTCCTATTCCTACTTCCTACTTATATTATAAACGCGAAATATTGTATGTATGTATGTCTGTATGTGACTTTGTTACTCCTTCACGCAAAAACTACTGAACCGATGGCGATAAAACTTGGAATATAGATAGGAGACCTAGAATAACACATAGGTTAGGTACTTTTTATCTCGAAATTCTCGCGGGATCAGGACTTACGCGGGTAAAACCGCGGGACGCAGCTAGTATTGTTGTTTATAAAAGTATTTCAGAAAAACATAAAAAACGACTTTAAAAAAGGAAAAATATTAATTGCACCTACATACTTAATTAAGTTGTGCAGTTTTGTGTTTTATAGTTTGGCTGTCCGACTTATTATGTACTAGCTGCGTCCCGCAGTTTCACCCGCGTAAGTCCCGATCCCGTGGGAATATCGGGATCAAGAGTAGCCTGTTTTACTCAGGGCGAATGTAGCTTTCTACTCTTTTAAATAATTCAATTCAATCAAAAATTGAGCCGTGGTTTTACATACCCGATTTTTTTCTTTAAAGCAGAAATCAGTAATTGTGAAGGAGAAATTAATTCTACACTTAAATGTACGTCTTGGCTCCTTGTTTGAATTTGTTCCAAATATTCATCGTCGCTACTTTCTTCGCTGCTCGATGTAAGAACCATTTTTGTAATGAAAAAATGAAAAAATAAATACCTCAATACGGAACAAAACAGTATAACGTCTTCAAAATTCAAAATACGATTTTCGAGACAGAAGGGTAAGCGCCTGTCGCAAATGTCGGACAATTTTACAAATATGTCAATATGTCACGACAATTTTGTGTTTCATAAAACAAAATTGTCAAGTTTTTCCCGACAAATTGTCACCTGTCACGCAAAAAGTTTTATGAAACAGAAAAATATCAAATGGTCGCGACAATTTGACTTATTTGTAAATTTTCCTCCATGACAATTTTGTTGCCTGTCGGCTTTATGAAACGGAAAAATTGTCAAATTGTCGGTTCTCGACATATGTCGCGCCTGTCGGATTGTCAGCTTTATGAAACAGTTTGTCGGGAAAAACTTGACAACTCTGCTTTATGAAACATAAAATTGTCGTGACGTAGTGACATATTTGTAAAATTGTCCGACATTTGCAAAAGGCGCCTACCCTTCTGTCTCGGAACCCGACATATTTTCGGCGACATAATTGTCGCGGGTTCTTGACATAACCAAAGGAGGAGAAACAAGGAGCCAAAGACGTACATATAAGTGTAGAATTAATTTCTCCTTTACAATTACTGACCGATTTCAAAAATTATTTAAAAGAGTAGAAAGCTACATTCGCCCTGAGTAAAACAGGCTACTTTTGATCCCGATATTCCCACGGGATCGGGACTTACGCGGGTGAAACTGCGGGACGCAGCTAGTACATAATAAGTCGGACAGCCAAACTATAAAACACAAAACTGCACAACTTAATTAAGTATGTAGGTGCAATTATTATTTTTCCTTTTTTAAAGTCAGTTTTTATGTTTTTCTGAAATACTTTTATAAACAAAAATACTAGCTACGTCCCGCGGTTTTACCCGCGTAAGTCCTGATCCCGCGGGAATTTCGAGATAAAAAGTAACCTATGTGTTATTCTAGGTCTCCTATCTATATTCCAAGTTTCATCGCCATCGGTTCAGTAGTTTTTGCGTGAAGGAGTAACAAAGTCACATACAGACATACATACATACATACATACAATATTTTGCGTTTATAATATAAGTAGGAAGTAGGAATAGGACTATTTGCAAATATCTTAAAAGTTGACAATTGTCGCGGTTTCTTGACATATATGTCACGATAATCCGACATATGTCGGCGACAATTGTCCCAGAAAATTGTTGCCTTTTTCTTGACATATGTCGCGTTTATGAAATGCGTCCGACAATTAAAAATATGTCAAGGTTTCACCTGTCGCTTTTAAATAAAATTGTCACGTATATGAAACAGCCTAAGCGTGACAATTTGACAAATAAGTCAGTTCTTGACATAAAAGTCGGATTGTCGGCTTTATGAAACAGGGGCCAGCTGTTTGGGCTCTGTGTTGGTTGATATAATATAATTTAGTAAATCAGTCAGTACATTGAATTTTTTATAAATGAAGTACTAATGAGGAGCTTGTAGCCTTAGCTGCGCTCGCCAATCGTATGCAGTAGTGCAGGTTAAGCAACGCCTGGCGTGGTAAGTCCTTGGATGTGCTATCAAATTATGCCCTGTGATACTGGACGTATAACAGAACATATAATAAATATTACCCAAAATGTTCCAGATGGTCACACCCTGGTGGAATCACTGAACATAATGCATTATCTAGAAGAGACCAGACCACAGAGGCCACTCATGCCTCAAGACTGCTACAAAAGGGCCAAAGTCAGGGAGGTTTGTGAGGTAAATATAAAAAAAAGGTTTTTTAGAGTTCCATACCGGAAGGGTAACAGAAATACATCACCTGTGAAAATATCAACTGTCTAGCTATCACGGTTCATGAGATACACCCTGGACAGACAGTCAGATGGACAGTAAAAGGGGTTTTTTTTACTCTTTGGGTACGAGCCCTAAAAGTACAGAGTTATTAGCTTAGTTGGAAGCTAGATTTCTTTGTGTACCATGTCTTACAATATTTCTTATTACTGATGTCTAACTTTCAGGTTATAGCATCTGGTATCCAGCCGCTACAAAACCTGATAGTACTGATCTACGTAGGGGAAGAGAAGAAGAAGGAATGGGCCCAACATTGGATCACTCGGGGGTTCCGAGCTGTAGAGAAACTGCTGTCAGCATGTGCTGGGAAGTACTGCGTCGGTGACGAGATCACGTTGGCTGACTGCTGTCTTGTTCCGCAGGTCTTTAATGCTAGAAGGTAAGGTTTCACATGTATAATTGTAGTATAAGATAAGCAGCGCGCATAACACGTCACCTCCGACTGTGCAAAATTTCACACTTAAGCGGTGGCCCAGGGAAGTACTGACCGTGTAAGGCGGCTATACGCGCGCTGAAAGATAAGTTCCCACGTTGTGATACACATTTTTGCGATTTTTTTAATGTTGGGTCACGAAATTTTGTTCGCGAACCTTAGATTCAGCACCCCAAAATACATATAAATAGAAAAAAAAACAGACCTAGGTATCCCAAAACGTTCCTAGCAAAAACACAAATGGACTGGAGGATTAGATAAAAATAAAAATACTATAATCAATCATACCCCTACCCTCGTGCATTCGCAGTGTGGAATGTGAATGTTCGACACAGTGTTGCTAATTTAGCGACTTTGGTGCTAGAATCGCGCCGCGCCGTAGTGTCGTACCTAACTTTTTAAAAAAAACTAGTGCTCATGAATTCCGGGACAGTAAAGTGAAATTACTGGACACGGGACAACACGTTAAAGTCCGGGACTTTCCCGGAAATCCCGGCAATCTGGCAAGGCAACCCTACCTACAACACACATGCAAGAATTTCTTTATACATTGTGTGCTGTAGGTGTGGTCTGTTTAGGTAAAGTGTCATCATGTAGTTTGACTTGAATGTTCCTATGTAAATAACTTCCAGATTCCACGTGGACCTCCGTCCATTCCCCATAATCCTGCGCATAGACCGCGAGCTGGAGAACCACCCCGCCTTCCGCGCCGCGCACCCCTCCAGCCAGCCCGACTGCCCGCCTGAGATCACCAAATAGACGAGACTCGAGACATTCGCACTCACACGCATTCGCATTTCGCAGCTCTAGGTGTAAGTGTATCCATAGACTAAATTTACTATAGTTTAATCTATGGTGTAACTTTTTTTAAAAATCTATACATATTTCGTATTTTATTTTTAGATGCTCTACTAGAAATATTTTAAAGGAAAAATACATATTCAAAAATTCGCCGCCCGAGGGAACTCGTGTGTTCTAGTTGGAAAAGACGTTGGGGTACTGACCCGAAGACGCGAGTTCAAAACTCACCGCGAGTTTTTTGAAAATGTATTTTTCCTTTAAAATACTTCTAATAATCTAAACATGATCAACAAACAAAATTAAATATTGTATTATATAGTATATGTCTTTGACGAATACTCATGAAATGCTACTCTTAAAATTAATAATTGAAAACAACGCTTTGATTCTTTTGTATTTAACATACATAGATAATGTACATTCAATTTATACCTATCTATTATTATAAATAGTATATCTGTACTATAATAGTAATCTAGCATTCCATGTACAAATATGAAATTAGCACGAGATACATTCTCTTGGTCGGGAAAAAACGATGGTCTCTTTTTTTCAAGCAACGAGAAAAAGAGACCGAAGCTTTTCTGTGTGCTTGTATGCTACCACTGTAAGAATAAGGCTAGCCACGGACGACAAACTTTTTGAACGTGAATGCTCACTTATCTGAGTCAAACGAGAACGAACAGTTACAATAAAATTGTGCATCGTAAACTAAGTTTTGTTTATTCCTACCTTCAAATAATAAACATATTTGTTTTTGTAGTTTGTAAGTCTACTCACATTCACCCTAATACTGAATTTGTAGTATGTCGTTAACAGTTTGAAGTTATGATTTGTCATCCGTGAAAATTATCAAAATTCAATACCATTTATCAAAGTTTTCATAGACCATCTGCGGAATAAATATGGACTGGTGTTTTTTAAACTTTGTATTTTTATATACTGCTACCTAATGTGGATAATTTGATATTACAATAATAGGGATTACAATTATATTATAAATAATATTTGCACATTTTGGCTGGTTGCAGACTTTGCGTATACAGTGCTGGAATTCCGTCGAACTAAAGCTGTCATCAGTCAGCCATATAAAGTTAATATAGGCAAAATAATTGACGGATTTTGTTGCAGTTTTTCAGAAATATCTATGCATTCTTTAATTTTGTAACAGTGATACACATGCCCTAAGAGTAAATAAAACGATTTATCACCATGATACAATAAAATAGGTCAGGTCTGCCATTGTGTCAACAGATGACGGCATCCATCGAAATGTTAGAGAATGACGTCATCTGTTGACACCCCGGAATGGTAGGTATATCTGGCGTAGTATTTTAGAGTATTAAAAAGAAAGAAAATACAAACAGACAAATAGTTAATTTAACAGCAACTATTGTCCAATCCATTCTGTCGCTCGTCTGTGACGTGCCTAAATAGTTAGGTTATTTTAGGTTTTTATTCTTATATCTAGTCTAGATTTTAATGGTATACTGGGTAATTATAAGCTGTAATTATTAATTATTGTGCCATTCCAATTTGATATTGTTTAGTTTTGTAGGTTTGTTGTTATCATTTTATAATTTTTGATTTATTTTTATTGTTTTACTTACTTTTATTAAAAATGCAATTTTATTGAAATATATTAAGGTTGATCTAAGACAATGCTTTTGTTTCATTTAAGATCAATGTTGTAATAAAATGAACTAAATAAAACCTTATTACCTAATAATTTCATCAAAAATCATTCTGTGACAGGATTTGAACTCGTGCCCCCGCTTACCAACAGAGTGCCATTATCATTACGCTACACGGGAACCTATTTTATCTTACAAATAGTATTATACAAGGTGTCCCAGAAACGAGTGTCAAGCGAAAGTCCAGAGGTAGAGAGAGGACCTTAAGGGGTACCCGAATCACCCCCATGTATGTTCCGCGATTTTTCGTAGTTTAGAAGTTATGGCCTTTTTTCTCATTTTTCTACTAAAATGCAATAATTGAGATAATTGGCTGATTACTTTTCAAATGTGGAGCTGAATAATAGGGTCATGTTACCTGATACAAAAAAAAAGGCGTGACACTAACCAAACTGTTACAAATTAAAAAAGAATTTCATAAAGTGAGCGTTGATAAAACGCTATAAACTCTTTAAAGAGCAATTAAAAGAAAAACTCGCCAATTATTTTTTTTCCAAACCAACTTCAAAAACTTCCTTACTTCATTAGCTATCTACCCTATTACTTTTATTGGTCTATCATTAGAGTATCATAGCAAAAAATTTATTTAAAAAATCTTTGGTCGAAAATTCTCTCACTCATCCCTATTACTGAGACTTTGCTGTCTGACCGTCTGTCACCGGGCTGTATCTCATAAACCGTGACAGCTAGACAGTTGAAATTTTTACAAAGGATGTATTACTGTAGCCGCAAATATTTAAGAGAGCTCCCATACAAGAAACGTGATTTTTGACATAAAAACGCAATGATACCACAATGTATTTTACCACTAGCGCCATCTAGTGATGGTTTTTGTCTTCCGCAAAAAAATAACCGTACAAATCTTAATTAAGATTTGTACAAATAAATGTATTAAGTAAAATAAGAACAAATATGTTGTAAACATCATTTCTTAGTGTTAATCCACACTTAGGAATACTGATTTTGAAAAAATGCTTTCAAAAACTTTTAGTACCCGGCGGGATTCGAACCCGCGACTATTGGTAATCCGAACCAACGCGTTAAACCGCTTCGCCACGGGTAGCCCTCCAGCCGGGTCGAATTTAAGAAAGCACCTCTTCGTGTGTTCTTGCGAGTAAGGCCTCGTAGTGACATCTACCGGCGAACTTTGCAGATCGACTCGGCTTGTAACTTCCCATATTACATGGAAATGATCACAATATAAGATGACACATTCCAAACATGTAAACATCATTTCTTAGTGTTAATCCACACTTAGGAATACTGCTTTTGAAAAAATGCAAAAAAAAATCGAAATCGATTTCGAATCCCGCCGGGTACTAAAAGTTTTTGAAATAGGTCTATAGGTGTATAATAGGTAAATAGGTCTCAGTGGTCGCATTTTAGTGGAAAAATGAGAAAAAAGGCCATAATTCTTAAACTAAGAAAAATCGCGGAACATACATGGGGGTGATTCGGGTACCCCTTAAAGTCCTCTACCTCTGGACTTTCGCTTGACACTCGTTTGTGGGACACCCTGTATAACGGGGTGTTTACCATATTTAGATTTTTTTTCCCGGAGCTCGACTCCGACTTACTGGCGAAATATCGAGCTCAGGGGAAAAAAATCTAAACATGGTAAATACCCCGCTATATAATAATATTTGTAGTGAAAACCACCATGTAAGTTTAAAATCCTATTTTATCTTAATTTCAACAACTAATGTTCCTGTGAACTTTGAACCTTAAAACCCAGGCACTATACATTATATTACCGGTACGCCGCACTTACTAACTGAGCTATGTGAGCTTCACGCAACCGCAATCTGTATTCACGACTGAGGGCCGCCCGTGGTGGAACTACCATTGCGAAAAATTATATATTTCTCGCACATGGATAGTCAGTTCTACAATACAACGTTATAAAATCGTAGTAAGTACTAAATACCTCAAAAACAGCTCGGGACTCGAACCCAGAACCTCCAGATAACTGAGTGGAGCTCGTACCGCCATCTACCGTGATTCGTATGTATGGCTTCTTGTTGATGGCTTAATAAAGTACAATGGTTTGCCCGCCCGCCGCTGAAAAAAAAAACTGACAGCTAAATTTTAGTGCTGCCATCGAATTGATTTTCCCAACTTTTAAGGTAAAACTCTGAAGTCGACCAGTTTTACCAGATTGTAGAGCTGCCCGAGTTAAAATTGCATAACAGCACCAGTATTATCTATCGAATTGATAACTGAGTTCGAAATGCCTTTTGCAGTACATTGCTGTTTAGATTTAACTTTATAATTACCAGTGATTATGTCAAAGCACCAATAATGTACCTACTCAATAGTGCCTATAAAACTGAGTTATCCCCTATAGAGATTTTTTTTTTTAACGAGTGGAATCTAATTAAAGAATAAATGACTAATGATTATGGTAACTACTACGGATGTCTGTGAGTCAAATCTCAGACAGGTATTCTGTTTGAGATTTGACGAATTTCAGTCTTAAACTAGACGTAATACAATTTACATACAAAATATTAGGGCTCGATTCGACCAAACTACAATAGGCAACGAATCGCAATTGAATTCGTCTTTTGTTCGACTCTCGAGCTGTTCAATCGAAAATATGACAAATTTATGCAGATAATTCTTAGTTTTGGCTTATTCTTGTTTGATCGAATTAAAAAAATGTTAGCCGACACGGGACGCCCTGGCAGATATGAAACATATAGCTTGTTGATGCGTCGCCACGGCTAACGCCACGGCTGTAGCTATCGCTACGCCAAGAATTAGGTTTACCCTCACTTAAAGATGTTTCACATCAATAATTTTATTAATCAGTCACTTGTTGGCCGTATTTTGGGAGGAGAGAAATGTAATTAGTTTTAAGGAAAATTAGCATTAGTTGATGGCAACACTGGCTCGGCGTGCAGCTGTCAAACATATCGAACGCCTACGGTCGGTTTTGTTTGGCGATTCCAGTCAACCGTGATAGGAAAATCGCAGTTTATTGTGTTGTGTTTCGTATCGCGCTCGTGTAGTTTACTAATATGATTTCAGTGCAGTGTCTAGTTGTAAATCAACAATGCCTTTAGTGGCAAACATTTGTGGTGTGCTGTGAAAACTGTGCTGCTAAGATGACCGAGAAAAATAAATCTGAAAAGATGACTAATACTTCGAAACCTGTTCCCATGAAGCTGTTTGCAGCATGGGAAGTGGACAGGACGCCTTCTAATTGCATTCCCAGGTGAGATTATCTAGATAACTTGAATATCTAGGTATGTTTCTGTTAAGATTCAATGAAAAAGTTTCTACGCGCGATCTGCGTTGAAACGTCGTAGAGTATTAATTTAACGCCTCTGTGGGCTTTAGTACATGTGTTATTGTTGCCGGCTTATCAGAACGGGCGGCTTGTTGTGTTTGCAATCAGTAGACTGCTGGTTTAATACCTCTGCCTTATAGATCTCTCCAATAAGCATTCGTTAATTACGGTCATTGTTTTGTAATACATATTATTGTATTAAAATTACTATCGTCTAGTTTATTAGGAAATTTCTAATAAGAAAGTACATTTCGAAACATGCCGAAATGGCACTGTAGCCACTGTATGTTGAGTATTTTGTACAATACCTGAAAAATTTAATTTATGTAGCTACATTTTAGTAGGTTATTCAAATTTCGACAGTGCTTAAAAATTAAATGTACCCATGCTTCTTTAATATATTTTCCAAAATAACATTTTCCAGTTCAGTTCCAGTCAAATACAAAGAACTTAAACTTCAGACTATAGTCTGAAATTAAAAAACATACCATATCCCAAAGGCTAGGAATACAATACAATGTGTATTCTTAGCCTTTGGGATATAGGAGATAGCTGCGTCCCGCTGTTTCACCTGCGTAAGTTCCGATCCCGTGGGAATATTGAGATCAAAAGTAGCCTATGTTACTCCTCGATAATGTAGCTTTTTGGAGAAAGAATTTTTGTAATCAGTCCAGTAGTTTTTGAGTTTATTAAATTAATTAATAAATAAATAAATTTTGCACGACGTTACACACAGCGCAATCTAGCCCCAAACTAAGCACTAGGCTTGTACTATGGGTACTAGACAACGGATATACTACATATTATACCTTTTTTTTTTGTAAATACATACATATGATACATAGAAAACACTGAATGTCCCATGTCTTCGGACCATGGTGAGTCCTAGTACATGTTGGTTTCCTCACGATGTTTTTCCTTTACCGTAAGAGCGATGCACCGTATTCATAACAATCATACACACACAAAAATACAAATCTTTTCTCTTTATAATATTAGTATTTATAGAAGACTATTGATCTACTCTGAAATATAAAAAAGCTACTATTCATCACTGAAAATATTTTAATCTGTCTACTGCAAATGATAATTCGAGTAAACAATAATTATCAGTACATTTACGTATTTAGTTCTTATTGTATTTGAACTGTGATAAATAAATTAATCATTTTATTACTATGTGTGGTAACAGTTATGTTAATTATTTAAGCTAAGACTGGGTAGTGTGGGTACTGACAATAATCAAAGGCTATGGTTAAAAGAACTAGAAAATGTAGATTTAACCATTCACGGCCTAGAATAAAATTACCCCATAACTTCTTGATGGTGTCGTAAAAGGCGCCTTAGGGATCTGAGGGATACTTGCAAACCTTATGTTCTCCCCGTTCGGTGGCTGACAAACTGCTTGGTCCCTCAAAGGGTAGTATCAGGTGGCCGGCTTTAACAACATTGCCAAATCCATTTGCTGAAAGAATGGTCAATAAAAACAATCCAAATAAAAAAAGGTTTCTGATAATTTTCGAAATTCCTATGGGATCGGGCCTTACACCAGTGAAACCGCGGGTTCCAGCTAAGTACAGATACAAAGATCGATTGAGAAAGATTTTTAGACAGACAAATGATATCAGCTGAGGTTTAGTAAAAATGCATGAATCCATCCGTAAGTAAATGTAACTGATAAAAATGTTTGTTTTAGTTTACTCATTATTCAATTGTTGGCATTTCTTTAGAATTTACATGGTCTTATTTAACTTTGAGTGAAGTAATTAATTAAGTATTTAATTACTTACACTAACTTATGTAGGTACCTATATTAACTATCTGTGCCTGGCAATTACTCACTATGTATGCCTACGAATATATGTTGTATGTACTCTTACAAAAGATGTAGTTTTGGAAGAGTATTATGTCAAAGTAGAACTTTTAGAAAAAGTAGGTAGGTACTAAGGAAATGTTAATAAGACGCAAAGTAGATTGGAAATACTCCAGCCCAGAAAGAAAGAGGCACGAGTTTGAGTCTAGTGTCAAAATTCTTTTTAAATGATAGGATAGGATATTGAAGAAGAGACCTGTGAAAGATTTCGAAACATTGAGCACTGAAACAATGCTTAACGCGATTAAAACCGAAAAATAAGTTTAATATCCACTCAACATTGCGAAAATAAAAGAAAAATCTAAGAAAACGTTATCTAAAAACAAATACCTTGTTTAATATTAAAAGACATGAAAATATTTTAACTACAAAACTACTATGCCATGACTAAGTTACAGCTATGACTATTACAGTGTTACTTTTAGAACAGGACTGAATAAATTCAATTGAATAATTCCTCTTACGACCTTGTATTAAGAACGCTATCAAACAGTGACAATTTATAGCGAATCACTCACATCCTGAGCGAACGACAAACAAATCATTCAGCTGCCAGCAGTGGTAGCATACGAGCACGAGAAACATCGTCGATCGACAAAAATGTTCCTTCTCCATCTTTAAATTGAACAAAAGGAAATTGGAACATTAGTAATAACTAGCAGCTCCCCGTGGTTTCACCCGCCTATAGCCTTCCTCAATAAATGGACTATCCAACGCGCCGAAAGAATTTTTCAAATCGGACCAGTGGTTCCTGAGATTAGCGCGTTCAAACAAACAAACAAACAAACAAAAAAACAAACAAACTCTTCCGCTTTATAATAGTAAAATAGATAGTAATCTATCTATATTATATAAAAATGAAACCCGTTCCGTTGTCACGACATCACGCGTGAACGGCTGGACCGATTTCGATAATTCTTTTTTTGTTGTGTTTGCTATTGTCAGGAGAAGGTTCTTATGAAAGAAAAAATGCTAAACCGATTTTGATGAATTTTATTTTTTTATACTAAACGACAGGACAACGTCTGTCGGGTCAGCTAGTAGATAATAGATGTGTTATGGTTCAGCACGCTGCGGCGCAGACGTAGAGACGCGAGTTGGAGCCCCGCCGCGTGTGAATCTTTGATGATGTATTTTTCCTTGAAAATTATTAGTCTTTTTTGTCGATCAACTAAAGTTTCTCCTGTTTCTATGCTACTACTGCTGTTCTAACAATTTGAACAAACTTAACTAATAAAATTTGAATATTTACAAACAAAAGAAAAGTATTTAACTAGTCTATCTATCTGCTTACCATAGCACAAGCTATGCCTAAATTACTCAAAATGTCTTCGCTTAAACTAGTATTTTCTCTTAGTTTTGTAAAAGTCATAAATGTATCTCCATGATTCTGGCACGTCCAGAGAAGCAGTGTAGGTCCAAAAATATATGTATCCTACCTAGCGGAAAGAAAGCTATAATATAAGACCTGAAAATATTTCACTGTAAACTCAATATTTTCCGTACCAATTTACTGCCGTAAAAACAGATACAAATTAAAAATTCTACCTTTTCAAACAGGACAATAATTGTCTTTATTGCTCGTTCGCAATTTTGACACAAAAGAAATGCAAATTGCGCAGCCGATGATGTGGACGCGGGAGCGGCGTCACTTCACTTTTTTCTCTTATTGTTTTGTATTTGGGGTTTTGTATAGGGGACCGTGAGTCATACTGATACTGGTATATTTGAAACAAATATAGGTAGGTAGAGGTATACGACTTGATGATCCCCGTGGTTTCACCAGCGTAAAACATAAAATGTTGTAAATATATAAGCTTCATTTGCAGTAATTGCTGATCCGGTGTCATCGTGTAGGTTTTAAGCATGGTTTCACTAATGTCTTAATCGAGGAAGGAAACAGCCGATTACGTTTGTGAAGTTTGTATGGATTAAGGGCCCTATTCTGAAAAACTGAAAATCCATGTCGGGCGCATCGAAAATTAATGATTATTTCATGACGGAATGTCGTAGAACTTTTTGTTGTGTACAGATTGTAGGCGACATTGTTTCCGATATTTTAGTGCAGTTTCCATACAAATATGTCGAAACGTATTGAAGCCTATCGAAATTTTAGCCAAATCAGACATTTTTTGTCTAAAATTTGGATAGGCTTTGCACCAATAGGAGGTTCTTGTCTTAAAACTACACCAAAATGTAGGAAACAATGTCACCTACAATCTGTGCACAAAAAAAAGTTCTACGACATTCCGTCATGAAATAATCAACAATTTTCGATGAGCCCGACAGGGATTTTCAGTTTCAAGGTCGTTGGCGTTGATACTCCTCTTAAAATAGTAGGTAAGTCAAATTAGCGCGGGACCAACGAGCTTGAATATATACACGGGACCAGTGACTTAGCCCTCGCACTAGCTAGCCATGCGAGTAGCCCCACTCAGAGACATTTAGATAGATAGATAGAACGCTTTATTGTTTTTACCAAAAATAAATTACAATAAAATAAAGTACGAAAAAATCTTTACTTAGTTTAGTTTAAGGAACCATTAAATGTCTCTGAGTGCGGCGGTTAGGCTCACTGGTCAGTTAGTTAGTTAAATCTTATAAAAAATAAAAAAATAAAAATAAATTTGGTAGAAAGACACGTAAGAAAAGATATCTATACTTTGCCAACTAGAATAATCTCTTGTAAGGTATTAGCGCATCAAACATAAACGTTTTGATTACGAATGTTACGTAGTTAGCGGACTACGCAGTTTACTCTTTTTTACTACGATGGGTGGCATATCCCAATATGGAAGATGATACGCAGTTTGTTGAATGAGGGTCTTCAAGGCCCATTCGGTGGCTAAAATACTTAACTATTTTTTTGTAATTTCACAGATTCAGGCTCGTATTTTGAAGTTGACTGAAAAAGACAATCTTTGAAAACACAAATGCCGAGAATTAAGGGCATTCCGGCGACGCAATTTTTCTCATCGTTCTACGCTTTAGGGAGAGCCCGCCCGCTCTCCGTTTATTTAAGTAGGTACTTTAATCTCGATTTTCCTTTTCGTTTCCCAGTCTGACTAGACTGAGTCACGTTGTACCTATAGCTCAAGATATCACAGTTCAGCAGGAAAATGCAATAAAAACGGGAAGTACTCTATCAACTGTGATTTCGTGATATCCCTAGGGATTTCACAGTCCTGATAAGGTTATTTTTCCACGACATATCATACCGAGACCGTATTTTCTTATTACGTTCGTATCGTAGCAAACAAGATAGTACAATTTTAGTCTAAGTATTACATATCCGGGATTAAGTGTTGTAACTTGTGCCAATTAGTTCCGAAACTGTTAGTTAGCTACGAGTACATACATACACATAGAATACGTACCACTTTATAATAAACAAGCTGCGGCCCGCGGTTTCACCCGCGTATGTCCGGATCCCGTGGGAATATCGGGATCAAAAGTAGCCTATGTTACTCAGGGTGAATGTAACTTTCTAATGGAATTTTTGAAATCGGTCCAGTAGTTTTTGAGTTAATTCATAGCAAACATGCAGACACATACACACACACACACACAAATGCAAATCTTTCCTCTTTATAATATTAGTATAGATAATCATAGATGCAAAAGTTTTAATGTTTGTTTGTTTGTCTACTGAACCGATTGCGATGAAACTTGGAATGCAGATATCTGGAGCGCTAGATTAACACAATAGGCTACGTTTTATCCCACCACATCCGCGTAAATCCCGATCTAGCGGGATTATCGTGATCGTATGTTACTCTCCAAATCGGTCGAACCGTTTGACCGTGAAGAGGAAACAAACAAACAAATAAATATACAAACAAACTTTCGGATTTATAATATTAGTTTGGGTATTTACCTGTTTGCTTTTTTTTACTCGATGCAGGTGTTTTTTTAAATCGTATGAATACCACAAATTTTCCTTTATAATATTTCTAGTAGTACTTATACAAAAATGTATTAGAAAACACCAAATATGGTGACAGGTAAACCACAAAACGAATCGCTTCAACCCACAAAAATTCAAGGTCCTAGGTTCCTGAATCAACACCATAATATATCTCTTTAATACGAGTGATGTCCAGTCATGTTTTCCTGGTATGTGGCAATACTTGCGCCCGCGCCGACCGATCGCAAGGTCTGCTGGACACACGTGTGGGTGCGGTTGACTCACCGCCGCAGGAGTCATCTTACAGTTGTTATTTGAGATCACATGCTGTTTTGTTGTGACTAGAATCTTCTTGTTAATTTTTATTAGTATCTTATGCCTCCGCTACGTCTTAACGCTGTTAATTGCTTCTGCCTTTATAGAAATAATGGAGCTATCAGATAACACTAGTTAGTTAATGCGAGTACCGTAGTTAAGAGGAAAGGATACCTACTCGTTCTCCATACAAACGTAGTCAACTATTTCCTCCCTGGATAAAGACATTAGAGCTAATATGCTTATACTTACTTACTTATGCTTACAATATTTTACACAATAAACAGTTCGGTTTTAGTAAGGGTCGCTCGACTACTGATGCGGGCATTGCATTAATTGAAAACATATTTGATGCTTGGGAGGAGTCGCATGATGCATATGGCGTATTCTGTGACCTCTCCAAAGCGTTCGATTGTGTTCGACATGATACTTTGATCATGAAGCTACGACACTACGGTATCGGGGACAGCGCATTGGATCTTCTTTCTTCTTACCTGAGTGATAGGATTCAGTGTGTCGACATTAACGGTAAACGTTCCCCTGGATCACCTGTAACTTTAGGAGTTCCTCAAGGATCCATATTGGGACCTTTTTTATTTCTGGTATATATTAACGACTTACCTTTCCTCGTAAAGGAAAATCATGGAATAGTATTGTTTGCAGATGATACCTCATTGATATTTAAAGTAAAAAGACGACAACCTAATATTGACGACGTGAACAATGCTCTCTCTAGATTAGTATATTGGTTTAATGTTAATAATATGCTACTAAATGGATCTAAAACTAAATGTATTCGATTCACACTACCAAATGTAAAACAAGTTAAAACCACTGTTAAAATTGATAATGAGGAGATCGAAATAGTCGATAAAGCTGTCTTTCTGGGTATAACTTTAGACGCTAAGCTTCAATGGGGCCCACACGTGGAAGCTCTGTCCAAAAGGCTTAGTTCCGCAGCTTATGCAGTTAAGAAAATCCGGGAATACACAGATGTTGAGACGGCCCGCCTAGTCTACTTCAGTTACTTTCACAGCATCATGTCATATGGTATCCTGCTGTGGGGGTGTGCTGCTGACATAGAAACCATTTTTGTTTTGCAAAAGAGAGCGGTGCGAGCTATCTACAAATTGGGCCCCAGGGAATCGCTTGAAGAAAAGTTTAAAGAGATAAACATTTTAACTGTATACTCTCAATACATATATGAAAATCTGCTATACGTACATAAGAATAAATCAAGTAAATTTCACAAATACAGTGATGTCCGTCAGGTTAATTTGAGACATAAGGATGATCTGACTGTGCCCTATAGTAGGCTCCAGAAAATAAGTAAGTCGTTCTGTAGTACTAGTGTACTTAATTATAATAAACTATCAGAAGACGTATGTGACATGTCCATTACAAGATTTAAAAAATATATTAAGCTTAAATTGTGTAATAAGGCGTACTATAGCACGTCTAAATATTTTGATGAAAAGAATCCATGAACATGATTGTTAACTGCTCCTGTTAAAATTACAAATATCTGTATTATGACGATTGTAATATAAAACATGATAAAAAAAAAAAAATTAAAACAAAAACCCCATGAGTTTCTTGTGGTTTCTTCTTATCGGAGGGCGCGTTCCGAAACCTCGGTAAATTAAAATCTCGACGTTTCAAAACGTACGTATGTGTGTATAATATACGTTCTAAATGAATAAAAAATTTTGAGTTTGAGTTTTGAGTTTTATACCATAAAACCTATACCTGTCATACTGCCATCCCTCTGTGTTGTTTTTGTACATATTTTCTTTTTTTTTTCTAAATTCCTTTCTATTCTACTTAGAAAATGAAAACAACCAAAACAGCAAGGGGCATGGTCATATCAGATATAGGTTTATGGTCATGACAGATATGGCGTGAATATATTTGCTTTAATGTATTTATCTAGGGCAGGGGTTCCCTAACTGGGGGGCGCGCCCCCCAGGGGGGGCGCAGAGATATTTACAGGGGGGCGCGGGTCACCTGTGTAGTTAAGTATAAAAACCAGCGATTGCTGAGAGAATGCATTCCGGGTCGAGGGCTTGATACGACCAATGAAATTATTTGAAATTGACGCCTGTCGAGAACATAATATTATTTCCTCAGTCGGCCAATGTTAAGATCATGTTAAGGCCTTATCAGCCTCTACCTCCTCCTCACGGTCGCTATCAAAGGTATTTGTACAACTTGCCAAATATACTTTTAATATGACTTCGAAAACTTTAATAAGCAATAAAAATACTTATTTTGAACACTTTTTTATTCTGGCCTGATAATCTGGACTGGACGGGGGGCGCGGATTTTTTTTATGGTCGAAAGGGGACGCGTCTCAAATAAGTTAGGGAACCCCTGATTCTAGGGAGAAAACAGTCGACTACGTTTGTATGGAGAACGAGTAGGTATTCTTTCCTCTCAAGAACTTTATATTCAACTATTAGATGACAAATTGTATTTGTACGACAACATGTAGATAGGCAAGGATACATGCATGAAGCCTGGTAACAAAACTGTCCTTGTTGTCCTTAGATAATGATGACCAACCAACAAAGAACTGTTCTTTGTTAACAAAAGCTATAATTGTCTTTTCGCATTTATAGATATAGTATAGTTTACTTTTAGTATAGGGTGGATTGTGTAGGGCATATGGGGTCCATATCAATCACTTGGTGGGAAGTTTTGGCCGTGATCTATGTCGTCTTATTCGGAGGCCGATGTGGCCGCTAAGAAACACGATTTGGAACTCACTACACTCCCGTAGTGCTTACTCCTAGTAGGGTACCATTTAATAAACTAAAATACTGATGAAACGCGTTCTTATCCTAACTAAAAAACCGGCCAATTCAGGTTGGAGGGTTCCATACCATTATTACAAAATAATCACGTTAGTTGTATGAGAACATTGAAAACATAAATAGTATTTATTTTATTCTGATTTTAGTAGCGGTTTTTGTAGCAATAGCAAACCTTTCTTTTTGGATGTGGAACCCTCAAAAGAACTTAATTGTGTTCCTTTTGTTACATTTAATAACAATAACAAAGTTACTTTAAAGTTATTCATTTTAACATAAGTAATTTACGAATTAACAAAATATCGAGGTCAGGGTTTCGTTGGTGTTTAATCCACTTACAAACTAATTTATTGCTGCAAAGACAAGGTCAGGCAGAAGTTCTAAATGTTTGAATGCATTTATATTTAACACCATTTGTTTATTCAATATCGTAATGTAGTACCTAGTACTTATAGTTCTATTTGTATAACGACCAATTGTTTAAATCTTACTTATTATAAGCGCGAAGTTTGCAAGTACCTATGTATTAACTTTTAAATTCACACTATTTGTTAACACAGGTAGTTACATTTTCTCGGGTCTTTATCGCGAATTAGTATTTATTTTCTTACCTTGACGTTTCATCCATGTTACATTGGTCTTGGTCGCGAGAGGAATTAATAATAATACGCGATGAAGACTCGGGAAAACGTAACTAAGTATGTATGTGACTTTGTTACTCTTTTACGCAAAAACTACTGAGTGGATTGCGATTAAATTTTGAATATAGATAGTTGGAGACCTAAGTTTTTATCCCGATATTCCCGCGGGATCAGGACTTACGCGGGTGAAACCGCGTCGCGCTTCTAGTCCCTAGATAAAGATATTTGTCCATTGAAATGTGTTTTGAAAACTGGCATAATCCCAATGGTGGGGACCCTTTTAGTGGGGACCTTTGCAATAAACCCTTTTAAATGTGGTTTTTCTTATTTTCGTGTAGTGGTGTGGCTCACCTAGTGTTAGTTCAGGTCGCCCGAAAGCCTATCACTCGACCTAACGTAAATGTTGTAGTGTTCGATTTTATCTGTAGATACAAAAATCAACCTTAGGAAATTAAATGCTGCTTGTAACATAATTTAATTGAATAATTATCAAGAGCCTCGTAGCTTCGGTTTTTGTTTACGTTAAATCTGTTGTATCTACATAACTTAATTGTTTATGTAATAATGTTTATCAATTAGAACCACCTGTAACGTCTATATTAATGAGAAGTTAGAACTATGTCAAGATATCAATTTAGCAATCTAACAATTGGTGGGCGTGTCTCGAAGACTACATCTTTGATGTCGATTTAGATGATTTCACTCTTAAATATTGATGCATTGGAGTACATAGTAGGCGTACTATGTGAATTTGCATATTTGCATAGTAAATAACATCGCTCGTACGGTGAAGGAAAACATCGCAAGGAAACCGACATGTCCTAGGACCAACCTAGGCCTTACCAAGGTCCGAAGGTATGGGCATTCTCCAATCCGGAATAGGCTCTCGTGGCATCTTTCTTCCTATCCCCTCTAAGAGGAGGCCATATTAGCAGGCTAACAAAAAATATAATTGTATTATTAAACCCAAAAAAAGTACATGATAATAGCAAACAAAACAATTTAAAGGTTAAAGGAGCAAAGGATCGGTACTATGCTTGTCCAAGTTCTTCTCTCTAAACTGAGCGTTACGCTTCTGGAAGTAAAGAATAGGACTCTTATTTATTGTCATGCCACCTCAGAGTTAACCTATCTTCTTTCTGCTCTTTTTACACTATTTGGGATCGGCACAGCAACTCATTCTTTCTTTCTCTCTTTCTCAACAAAGTCATCTACCCCTTTTTTTTTTGGGCTTCCTTCTCACTTCATGTCCATTTCCATCCCAGTTCTGTATTATCTTAGTGACAAATAGAGTAATTAAGTATTCTTTGTCGCAAACCCATCTTCATGCTAAACAAAACATAGGCCCATAATGGTTGCAGCTCCGAAAAAATGGGAACCACCTTTATGCAAAATGCAAGAAAATAAATCTTGCAAAACATGGCTTTAGTCTAGTTTTCAGAGATCGTTGATCTGTAGGTCAGTTTCCATGTTCTCATATGATTTATGTTTTAAAATAAAACGTTTATCAGTTCAGTGCTCCGTTCCAAATACCAACACCAGTTAGTCATCACTCCGTCAACCATGAAGGCTTGTGGTTATCGTTCTAAAGTACATCTATCGAGTTTCAATTTATTTTATTCTAAACATTTAAACGTTACATAGTTTTCGCACTAGTCATTTGCATCTACTCATTCTGCTTGTTAGATAAAATCTAGCTAATCAATAGTGTAACTGTGAAAACTGTCGATTCTCCTAATCCAACCTTGGAATCTTCAATTCAGAGTAAATGGGTTTTATATGCAATAATCAACATCGATCGTTGACCTCATCATCGCTGCCTATCAGGTGAGGGTGAGGTCAAATGCTAACCTATAATAAATAACGCATAAAAGGTTAGGTTAGGTCCAGTATAATATTATAGTTTTTGATTGCATCTGATAAGTACTTTACCTATATATATTTATTACTTATTAATTTATATTATTATTTTTCTGTGTGTATTTTCTTTTGCTCGGCTATACATACACCGGTTTCTCGCGGACCTAAGCCAAAAGTGCTTGTAAGTTTTTGTTTTTGTACGAAAATTCGGACAGTCGTAAATAAATATTCACGTATCCGTTTATTATAATAGACAGACAAACAAACATGAATTTTATACGTCTGAACTGCTGTTCCAAAAATTGCTCGCTATGTGAAAATAATAACCGTTGTTTCGCAAACGTTTTCGGATGTGTCGCGACAGATCGCTTCGCAGACAATAGTTAAGTATTGTGTAGGGAGGGATGGATCATTGTGACACCGACAAATTGCGCTTTAAATCGCTACATGTGGAAAATAAATGGTACAACAGCGGATACGGTCGACGAGCAAGAATTAAAGGGTTTTAGGAAAAAAGGAAACGTATTGTAAAAACCATGGGAGTTAGAAATATTTGCGAAAGCTAAGCGAACTACGGAAATTACGGACAGTTTTTAGGGTTCCGTACCAAAAGGGTAAAAACGGAATCCTATTACTAAGACTCCGCGGTCCCTCTGTGTGCCTGGCCGTCTGTCTATCACCTGTATTAAGTACCTATATAATCTTGATTAGATTAAAAAATCGCGTATTAATTTTGAATTTAGAAGCTGCTCAATTTATCAAAGTAGCCCTCAAATTTTGAGTTGCGATTCAGTATTTGGCCGTAACTGAATATATTTAAGAGAACCAGGGAGTCTGCGATTAGTTAATTCAGCTGTAGTCATCTAAATCCGAAGTTCAATAACCTTACAGATAAAAGTAGACATTAGACTACAGTTGTAAAATCGCACATGTGTCCCAAAAACAAGTCAAACATAATGTTACACCCGTATTTATAGACGAATTTGAGTGATTACTTAGGCTAATTAATGCCCTGTCTCGCTCTTATTAGTGATTTTTCACGTCAACGAGAATGTGACAGACACATTATTTAGACATGTGTGTTGATTACTTAGAATTGACTTTAACACTCGTATTTTATAGTAAATTCTAAGAAACAACTTGTCTAAGTAATGTGTCTGTCACATTTTCGTTGACGTCAAAAATCAATAATCAGAGCGAGTCAGGGCATTACTTAGCCAAAGTAATCACTCAGATTCGTCTATAAATACAGGTGTTAGAATTGAATTTAACACTCGTATTTTATAGTAAATTCTAAGTAACAACTTGTCTAAGTAATGTGTCTGTCACATTTACGTCTGATTACTTAGCCAAAGTAATCACTCAGATTCGTCTCTAAATACAGGTGTTAGAAGTTAATTCTAACCTTAACACTCGTATTTTATAGTAAATTCTAAGTAACAACTTGTCTAAGTAATTATAAGAGCGAGACAGGGAATTACTAAGCCAAAATAATCACTTAGATTTCGTCTATAAATACGGATGTTAGAGACAGATACACGGAGAAATTGGAACACACAAGCAATCCAAATCATTATCTTGTATGGTTTAATATAGAGTCATATTAACGGCATGAATGGTAAACAGAGCGCGACAAACAATACAAAATCAGAGTAAACTATTAAATAATGGAACCACGGTATCAGGAGCTAGGAAATCAACGGTTCATTGAGCGAGCGATAAATGTGACCTAGTGTGGAATAAAATGGCGTCGAGTTATACTAAATTAAAAAAAAAAATAACCGCGTCAAGTGCGGTTCTTGTTGCGCACTAAAGGTTCCGTGCGATGTTATAAAAGAAATCTTGTTGGTTGTATGGGAGCCTGTATAAATATTTAATTTATTCTGGTTTAAGTATTTATAGCGGCAGCAGAAATGCATAATTTGTGAAAGTTACATGGTTCTTTTTTTTTTTTTTTTTAAGGAACCCATAGGCCTATGGCCTATACCTACCGCATCTATTTCAATCGAGCGAGAAGACTAAATATACGTCATACATAACTACAATGGGAAACGCGCTGAATACGCGGAAAACTGATTAGACGATAAAGTTATTAATGAGATGCGTAAATTGTAAACAGAAGAGGTGTGGCCGTACTACTGGACTAGTTTCGTAGTAGTATCGCGATCAAAGATTGAATGAATCACACATGATTCACCACAACGCAACCCAACGAAGAATTGTAAATCAGCGATTTATATTGAGACTGCTTCACCCTCGTAAGTCCCGTTCCCTTGGAAATGTCAAAGAGGACAGTATCCTATTTGATAATCCATATTTCCAAATTTCTACATGCCTAATTTTATATGCAGCAATTGGTTCAGTAGATTATACGTGAAAGGAGACCAGACAGTAGCATGGCGTGCGGCCACACCAAACTCAACTTTATACGTTTTGGTTGTAGTGTTTCTCGCGTCCGATCAATTTAACCCTTACCTGTCTCACACCAAAGTTGACCCTTTTGTAGCGCCAGAGGAGCCATCACTTCTTGGGAAACTTTGGTAACTGCTGTTCATCACTATCCAACCTGTCTAAATCGTAAATAGTAACACCAAACTAGTTCCTGTTCCGATACGGTATATATGCTTGAGAAGGTGGCTGGGAACTCGATCCATATCTTCTATGGCTTGTAGAAATCTATATCTATAAAATTAAATTAAAAATTTAAAAAACCACCGACATAAAAAATCTTTCAAGTTAAAACAAAACTAAACTTTATAAAGGCAAAAATAATAAGCCGAAAACAAATTTCATGTCTTTGAGTAGGTATGTGGTACCTTACGTTCCAGCGTCGGGGGACGCGGGAATGTGTCACAGAAGTTGATGGTAACCTACCCGTGCTTATAGTATCTAACATTTCAAAAATCATAACTTGAAAGATTTTTTATGTCGGGGGTTTTTTAAATTTTTAATTTAATTTTATTATTTCACCCTTTTTGTAAGAGCGATTTTGATTAAACATGCATATTCTTGTCACAAAAGTCATGCTCTTTTATTTGATACCCCACTCGGGCATATTTGAAAACATTCGGTTTTTATTTCCGTGCTTTAACCAACATATATTATGAACGGCTGAACCGATTTTGATCAAACATAGCTAAGAACACTCGCGCAAAGGTCACCTATCAACCAAAAAAAACTACATTGAAATCGGTTCATCCGTTCGTGAGCTACGATGCCACAGACAGATACACAGACAGACAGACAGACAGACAGACAGACAGACAGACAGACAGACACACAGACACGTCAAACTTATAACACCCCTCTTTTTCCGTCGGGGGTTAAAAATGCTTTGTCTTGACTGACTGACTGATCTATCAACGCACAGCCAAAACCGCTGTTATAGTAGAGTTCTGAAATTTGTGTTCCTTACATGATGTAGGCATCCAATAAGGTTATTCGAAGTTCCCACAGGATCGAGACTTACGCGGGTGAACCCGAGGACGACAGCTAGTAATGTCATAAACCTAGCCAGTGTCAGATCGAATCAAGTTGTCAAGGTAATATTTGAGGTTCGAGTAAACATCATCAATCCTATAACAGAAGGGTCATCGACCATCCAACAAAAAGTGGTTCGCTGACTTGAGCTCTTATTGCAAGTAACGGTACAGTATATGAGGCCGACGCGAAATTACTGTTTAGATTTATCGAACCAATAATAACCATTGTATAGTTTATTTGAAACTTAAATAGGCGCGTTTAAATAAAACTGTTCCTCATTATTAAAGTTTAATGGTCTTAACAGTAGTTAACCTTGTGAATCATCTAATTGTAAACAGTGGGCATAATACAGTCGGAATAGTTAATTTGTTCCGGGTACGTGTTGTGTTTGAACGGAAGTTTTGACTTATAGTCATATTCATAAACATTCCTGAGGTAGGCCTTCGCCCTTTAGGTGTGTATATCGTGGTATACACACCTAAAGGCCACCAACTGCCACCTAAGGTGGTGGTGGGGTGACTTGAGCCGAATTACAAGCCAAATTTCGAGAATAGGATATTTTTAAGTTCGCGACGATCAACAAGCATTCGCATTCGCAAGAACGTTCTTGCGAAAGCCGGAGGCTCGTTCGCCGTTGTGCTCAAGGCGAATGAGCATTTATCTGTATTTGTCTCTATTTACATTTTTTATCCGTCTTAGCCCGCGTTAATGCCATTTCTCGTTAAAATGTCCACCAAAACGTGCCAAAACGCTCTTTAATTTTTTTAAATCACTACTTGCATATTTTAGGTCCTTTTATACTATCCAAAAGAAAAATCAAATCTGCCTCCCAAGAAACCAAGTGCTCTTTAGCACCACCTAGGGGTCACATGTGTCACAACTAGTGCGAAATTCCACAGACTAGACTCGACCAACACGACCGCCGAAAATATATCACCAAATATTCCAGACGAATCGTTTAACTTAATTTGTCAATGTTAAATAAGAAACGAAACTTTATTATAGCTAGATAAATTTGATTTGCGAACGAGCATACCTCCCTGGGGCTGGTTGGGGCATCACTTTGACTGACTTAATTAAGTTATACTAAGTAAGGGATAGTTAGATTACAATTTTGTGCTCATGCTTTAGTAAATTTATCAGAGTTAAATCTACTTATAGATGTCTCTGTAACAAATAAAAGATAAGTAGTGACAATACTGACAAGTTAAATTTTCCCGGGTCTTAATCGCGTATTAATTTTTATTTTCTTACCTCGACGTTTCAAACATGTTACAATGGTATTGGTCGCGAGGGACAATGGTCTTGGTCGCCAGTCTCCTCGCGACCAAGACCATTGTTACATCGTTAAAACGTCGAGGTAAGAAAATAATTATAATGCGCGATTTAAAACCCGGGAAAATGTAACTATGTTAACAAATCGTGTAAATTTAAAAAGTTTTTATACCGACAAGTACTGGGTTAAATACTTCGATCTTGTTTTCGCCAAAGTCGCATCGCTAAGATTATTAAGCGACATAAGACTCGTTGGAACATGGTTCTATTACCTTTCTACTTCTTTAGGTGAATTAGCTACATTTTAAACTGCTTCGTGAACATCTGGTGATTGAATGGTCAGCCGCTCACCCATGTTACAAACGCTGTTAGCCGGCTAAGAATGTCTAACGTTTGAGGCAAGTCGGAACAATGGTTGTTCTTTCATTATTCATTACATTAAGCAGTATGCAACATAGCAATAAGACATCTGGCCTGCATGTTTACATTAGTTAATGGTAATTATTGGTAATCGTCTGTTTGTTTGTTTTATTCTTTTTTTTTTATAGGTATTTAACATCGGGCCAATCTCACGGAATAGCCTTGACACCAATTGCCTTATCATCACAGGATATGTAAATGTTTTGTATTCAGTATTAGATTGGAAGATCTCATTGGTACTGTTGAGATGATGGGTGGTCCTGATGCTGAGAAGGCTGTTTCTTTCAATATCATGGCATGGCTACATGGAGCGTCCCGCATAGGTACATAAGAATGTGCAATGTGCGATAAATGCATAACACCATTAATGCAGAAATCGATGTTTGGGTTTCGATAGTGTGGTTGTAATGTTATGTAAACTTACTGAATTATATTAACTGTAACATTGAATTGTTTGCAGAAACATGTTAATTCTGTTTACATTATTACAATATGAGTCATTTTCTATCGTCAATATTTTTATTACTCAACGAGGCAAGTGCCTACTGCACTTATTTTTTGTATGGAAATGTTTAATTTAGAGTTATGGCTATACTATGACTTGATAGTGCGTTTGGGAGCGTAGCGCGAGCGTTAGAAATCTCAAATAGGTAGCAAATTGTCACAAGAGCATTACGTCAAAATCCTGTGGAAAAAATAATGTGAGGAACCAAGATAAATCTAAAACGTATGTTTCGCAAAAGCAAACAAGACCTAAACTGAAAATTGCTGTCGCTTTCATCGAAAATTGTTGATTATTTACTGACGAAAAAGCATTTTTTCATGTCTGCGTTAAAAGCGTTTGAAGATGACATTGTTTTGTGCCTCTTAAATTGAATTAAATTGGCCACACACCTGAGAAACTGTCCAGGGAGACTCAAGATTACTGCCAAACCTACCAAACTAATACTAATTTTGTAACTTTTTGCGACTTTCAAATTCAGTCGATATTTCTTAAGATGCGTCTCGGAATGGATGTCACGTAAGCTTGCAGTGAAAGAAGGGAAAATTAAATCAAAAGTCTTTCTCGACTTTTAGATTTGCTCGTGCGATATTGTTTGACGTTATGAATACTGAGTGCAGACTAGTCCAAAAGGAGATAGGTATATATTTTTCTCCGGTTTTTCCGACCGACCCGTGAATACCTGTGTCTATCCGTAAACAGGAGTTGTATTTTTGAACCGGATAACTCTTTCGTATGCGAAAGGCTAATGAATAGATGCGCTGTCTTACTCACGCACCATAAACAACGAGCGAGACCAAACTAGAATTCGAACTTTCGCATACGAATTCAATTCCAGTGGTTCAAACATACGGGTCCAAGAGGTCTGGGGACTGGGGACACCTCGAAACGCTCGAAACTTAATTTTATAAAACCAACCCCCACCAAAATAAAACCAATTTGATTTTAGTTTTAGAGTAAGGTAGGTATTTCATGAATTGCAGAGGTTGCCAGCATCTAGTAATTTGGAACTTTAAGGACTCTCGACATCTCTCGCCACCTCTCGCTGAAGAAAACTATTTATTTGTCGCAAACTTACCGGCAACTCATTCCACAGTAAATAAGAGTGCTACAACTTAGTCTAACCCCTGTATTTATAGAGAAGTCGAGTAATTACTTTAGCTAAAATTAAAGACATTTTTCGGTTTGAATCGCGTGGTGCCGCCTGTCTGGGACCCAGTACTACATTTGATTTAGTCCCAGGCCCAGCCAACAACTGCTGCAAGACAACAGGACACTGTCAGCCACTTTTGCCGGTTGTAGAATATAGTATTTTATATTAGCTTTTGATTAGAATAAATTTGATGTAAGCATGAGTCACCATAAAACAACCCCCAGGAGTTTCTTGTGACTTCTTCTCATGAAGGGGCGCGTTTGCGTAGTCACGTAGTGACAAATTAATCGTTGAAAGGTGATTTGTGCATAGTTGGTAGTGATAGGCTAAATAAAATGTAAATAATAAAGTAAAATAATAATAAAGTAAATAAAAGTAATAGAACTAAAGTTAAATAATAAAGTTTAATAATAAAATTTAACAATAAAGTAAACGTAATAAAGTAAAAGAACCTGCGTAGACAGGAACGTTTTTGATAACATTTTAATAGTTTTTAATAATAAGACGGTAGTCTCACTGTAACTTTTTAATACATTAGAATGACAAATCACATCTTAGTCTATCCTGAAGAAGAGACCTGGAAAGGTCTCGAAACGTTGAGCGTTGTAACAATGCTAAAAGTAATAAAAACCACGCGATTCAAACCGAAAAATGTCTTTAATTTCAATACAACATCGCGAAAACAGAAGAAGAATCTACTTTAGCTAAGTATTACATTTGTCTCGCTCTTTTCAGTCATTTACAACGTCTGCGAAAATGTGACAGACACATTACTTAGACAAGTAATTACTTAGAATTGACTATAAATACGAGTGTTAGTCTGTTTAGTTCTAAGTTGTAGCAATCTCACCTGAAGGAGTTGTGCAGTGGAGTGACTATAATGAGACTATATGAGATGATAGAGACTATACTAGATTTAAACTAATTAAACTAATTTTAAGACTTGATTTTCAGTTTTCGGACTAAAGTTCCTCAAAAATACTTACCTACTTACGAGATGTATTTATGCAATGGAAATTACGTTTAGGAAATCTTTATGAAAATTCGTGATAAGTTTCCAACGAACAGTAAAGTTACTAACGGTTTAATTAAATAAAACGTGTCTAAATATGATTGCTGACAATTTAAACGCCTCCATTCTAATTGTTTGGTGTCACGTCATTATTGTTGGAGTTTATAAAGCGCAAAACTTAAATATTGGGGACCGGGAATTTGGAGTCTTTATGGCGCTGGATATTTACTTTTTTTTTTTTGCTTCAATGTACAATACGGAACCAAAGTAACTAGGGGCAAATTTTATCTTCCAAATCTACTATATGCTTTTTCCTGATTGATTGATCAACGGACAAACAAAACCGCTGATAGTAGAGAGCGGAAATTTGGAGATTGTGTTTTCTTTATAATGATGTATAGGCATTCGATGAGAAAGGGGTTTTCGAAATACCTACAGGATCGAGACTTACGGGGGTGAAAGCGGGACACAACTAGTGTTATATAAAACTCTAGCTGCCTAAAATAGGTTACTTAGGTAGTTAAACTCAGCGGTCCTTAACTCAATGATTTCACCATTTTCACCTTAACCGCTGTTTTTAATTACCTAACTACTAACTCATTTTGTGGTTTTCCCTTTAGATTTTAAATTAGAATTTCTAAACCATTAGTAGAAATAAGTAGGGTCTTGGGATGGAGTACATAGGTATCCATAATACAATGATACGGTACATACCTACTGGTTTTTTGTCGTTCAAATTATCTAGGAATTTTGATAATGTGTCGTTTTAAATAAATGGATTTGTTGGCAATTTGTCATGTTCGCAATCGGACTTCTTGGCAATTTGTCTTTGTATCAAATGGTTCTTTTGGTATCCAGCAGTGGTAGCATATGAGCACGAGAAACATTTTGTCGATCGACAAAAATATTCCGCCTCTTTTCCTCGTCGCGTCGTTAGTGAAAAAGAGATGTTTCTCGTAGATACTCATATGTTGCCACTGTAGGACTTAAAATTATTAGGATAAAGGCTGGTGCAGACCGGATGCGTATATACGTAGACGTACAACTCAGTGGTACGTGCAGGTCTACGCTTACGTTTACGCATACGCAACCGGTCTGCTCCAGCCTTAAGAGTAGAAAGAAGATGAAAAATAGGGAACACATTCTTACGTCAGTCGAACCGCAAAAGAATTACGTAAGTTATTTGTTAGAAAGCAAAAAACGTGTGGTTAGGTTTTGAAGAGCTGAACCAACGAAAACTGAGAGTTTCGCTCAATTTGATCGCAAATACGAATGACGCAGGGAGAAAGTATTTTGTAACTCGTATGAGTTGTCTCATGTCGTGTGTATGTCATGTCGTATATACTACCTACTTACATCGAAATACACTTAAATTGTCATATTATATTGATGTAACTAGCGGCGTGCCGCGGTTTGACTCCCAAAATTCCTGATCCCGTGGGGATTTCGAAAAACCCTATTTTAGTGGATCCCTACATACCACAAAGAACACATACTCCTTTCATGTCTCGTCAGACAGTCAGTCAATCAATCAACCAGTCTGAATTTTAGAAGTATAGAAGATACGACTAATATATAGAGATTATAATACATATCTACACTATCTACACTAATATTTAGTGGAAAGATTTGTATTTTTGTGTATGTGTTGTATGTTTGTAATGAATAAACTCAAAAACTTCAGGACCGATTTCAAAAATTCTTTCACCAAAGTAAAGCTACATTATCGAGGAGTACCTAACATAAACTCTTGTACCTAATATTCCCACGGGAATATTCGGTTTCACCCGCGTAAGTCCCACATCGGGACTTACGCGGGTGAAACCGCGGGACGCAGGTAGTATCAAATATATTTATTTTAGTCTCCATTCTCTTTCTCCATACAAACGTAGTTTACATTTTCCTCCCTGGATAAAGACATTAGAGCAAATATGTTTATGCCATAAAACCTATATCTGTCATGCATGACTATGCATCTACCTTTTTATTTTTTTCATTTTCTAATTAGAATAAAAATAAAAAATAATAAAAATCAAAAGGTAGATGCATAGTCATGAGTCATGCATGACAGATAAAGGTTTTATGGCATAAACATATTTGCTCTAATTTCTTTATCCAGGGAGCAAAATGTAAACTACGTTTGTATGGAGAAAGAGAATGGAGACTGTCCTCTTAATAGGTAATGTGAATCATAAGGGTTCTGTTGTTACTAAGTCGATATTTTATTATAGTTTTTGTCAGATAAAGTTGAGATAAGCCCGGTCGTAAAGCGATAGTGTATGAGATTGGTTTATGATTGTGATAGTGTTTTCATATTTCAATAAATAAGATATTATTTAGTAGGTAGTTAGAAGTATATAGGTACCTAGTAGTGTTCTATGTACCTACCAAATGTATGTTTTACAAAAAAAAGTGTAATATGTAGTGTATCCATTGTCTAGTACCCATAGTACAAGCCTAGTGCTTAGTTTGGGGCTAGATTAAGCTGTGTGTAACGTCGTGCAATATTTATTTATCTATATAACAAGAAGTATGCTAGATAGACGTTTATAACACGACGAAAATAAACTCTACATAATCTATAAGTACATTATTTTATTATATCAAAAGTAGGTTTACCTGGGTTAGTCTCGAACAATAAAATTAAAGTAGGTTCTTACAGCAGCGCATTAAAAGACCTGGGTCCCAAGTCTGCTCTCACAATCGTGTATCAATAGTGTCGATAGAATAGTAATTGTCATTTTTGACGTGTATTTGACACATTTGCTCACATACATTTGTCTACCACATACATTTGTTGTAAATATATTCTATCGACACTCTATTGAGAGTGACTGTAAGAACAGACTTGGGACCCTGGGCATGTATTCTACAACCCAAATATCAGCAATAATTTATTATTTATCGAATACTCCACGATGTACCTAGCTTATAATACTATCGGGATTATATAGTACAGAAAGAGTAAACATAAGTAGTAAAATAAGCCCGTAATCTCTGTATTTGTACCGAACGACGCGCGACGTGATCATAATTTCATCGACCGGTCGACCCGGGCCCGGGGCCACAAATGAGATTATTCGAGCCGAGTTGCGAGAATAGTGTAGTAATAGTAAGAAATTGGATTGACTGACCCTACTGAGTTGAGTATTGAGTACTAAATCATGTAGGGTGTGGCTGTGTTTGTGTGATTTTTCGGATAATATTCGCTTTTAACAGGAATATTAAAAGCGGACCCTGGGCTCTCGAGAGGGATGCAACCGGGAACATCGCTCGAATGATGATGATGATTAACAGGAATATTATCCGAAAAATCACATTTACCTTTGGTCTTTGAGGATCATAAAAAAACCGTATGGGAGACGAGCCACGCCTCGTCTCCCATACGGTTTTTTTTTAAAGTTTAACTAAACCGATTGCGATAAAATCTGACAGTCGTGCGTGACAAATTGTTGATTGTTATCCGCCCGTTCCCGCTAGATGTAGTACAAATCGGTAAAGTGACATACATAGGTACCTACATGGTACGTTACTTTCATCTAACTATGTGATAGAAAAGCATTTGCCTTTTGTCATTAATTATTAACCAGGAAAGCTACCGCGGTTCTTCCGTCGGAATCGGGATCGGATTCATTTGACAGCCGAATTTCGAACGGCGAAAATTTCAAATCGGCGCGTCGATTACTCATATCGATGCCGAAGCCAAATTGAATGAATGCAACACAGACAGAATTGAATTAAATTGAAGATTTTGAAAGAAAATCTTCAAATCCACTGCTGACGGCCATGGATCCGCGGATTTAAAATTGAAAACTCCGCTGTCAGAGATGTCAAACTACTGCGTCGGGATCGAGTTGCTGTCAACGGAAGAACCGCGGTAGCTTTCCAGACCAGTTTTATGACAATAGCGTAACTTTTCTACCTTAAGCACATAAAGTTGTTTTTCAAACTTTTGTAGTTATTATTTACGACCATAGGTGGTAAGTTAGGTCCTTAAGGACTTTTCAACTGTATCTTACCTAATTCTCTTCAATTACTTCAAAAAGAAAATTTAGTTTTTACTGTGTACTTAGCTATATTTAAGAAATAAGCGTCAGTAATATTGGAGAACTAAAATTACGGAATTTTCCACTTGGTTCGTCATATCTATTTCTCCAGTAACTTCTTTACCAGTGTTTCTTTTATACCAGCTTTGCTTCTGTAAGCAACGGTAAGTCAGTTTCTTATGAAGTTATGAATATATGTACCTACGTAAATACATAACATAAATAATGTAATTAACCGGACCCTGTGCTCCCGAGAGGGATGCTACCGGGAACATTGCTCGGATAATGATAATGACATACATAACACACACACACACACACACACACACACTGAACGCAATAAATTTAATAAGTAGGTAAGAAATAATAAATATAGTACAGTCACGAAGCTCGCATTTTACCACCTTAAAAGACTAATTGCCGGAAATCCGAAAAATTAATGTCGCTGTAATTAGTTCTGACCTCTACGTTAGGTAAATCTTATATCTATCTATGTATATCTATATATATAAAAGAAAGTCGTGTTAGTTACTCCACTTATAACTCAAGAACGGCTGAACCGATTTAGCTGAAAATTGGCAGGGAGGTAGTTTAGAGCCAGGAGAAGGACATAGGAAATTTTTAGAGAATAGTAGTAGGGCAGGGTTATAGTAGAGTAGGGTTGTAGGAGGGTAGGGTAGGGTGGAGTAGTAGTAGGGTAGGGTACTAGTTTTTTTTTAATTCAACGGGCAGGATAACGTCTGTCGGGTCAGCTAGTAATACTGAAAGAAAAATAACACTTGCACTCCCTTGCTTTATCTGTACTTGCTTCGACCATTTGTGTGCAACCTTTTAGTCAATCTCCTTCCATTTCGCTTTATCCCTAACCCTTCATTTCCACGATAAAACTATAAAAAAACCATACTAAGCCATATATTTTTCTACCAATAAATTAATATTCCGCTCGTAAACTGTTCACTCACATGTCACTGTAAATATTCAAGTTCAAAGCATAATAACTATGAAACGGCTGTACAAGCAATGTGTTGTAAACAATTACTTGCAAGATATATTATTGCACCGGAAAGCCGCTTTCCTGTTACGTTTTATCCTTTTAAATAAACAATATGGTGTTATTAACGTGTCAAATCTGTCGAGAGCTTGGAAATAGAAGGGGATCTTTTTCCTGAATAAGAATAACATACCTATGCTTCATTTCAGAATCTTAAATCAAAAATGTAAACAAAAAGTTATACATTTAGTCCAAAGGGACACCTCTTTATTTACTTTTCCTTTGCTACTGACAGTTCTTGGTTTTACATTTTTGATCTAAGATTCTGAAATAGAGTATCTAGGTACTTAGGTTGACTTAAAAAAAAAAACGATAAATAGACAGACGGACAGTAAAGTCTTAGTAACAGGGTCTCGTTTTTACCCTTTAGGTACGGAACCCCTAAAAAACCTTTCGAAGTAAAAAAGAAAAGATATTTAAGAGGATAGTCTCCATTCTCTTTCTCCATACAAACGTAGTTTAAATTTTTCTCCCTGGATAAAGACATTAGAGCAAATATGTTTATGCCATAAAACCTATATCTGTCATGACAATGCATCTACCTTTTTTTTTCTAATTAAAATAATAATTAGGTGGAGATCTATAACATATTTTATCCCGATGTTCCCACGGGATCAGGACCTACCCGAGTGAAACCGCTGGGCGCAGCTAGTGAAAAACAGCGTATTTTGTTTTCAGAAAACTTACTAAATATGGAAAAAATAATCATCAATTTACGGAATTTGTTTTGTTTTCGTTTTTGTTTGAATGTTTTGAGAGGTTGCGACGAAACTTAGGTAGGCCATAATCAACAAATATTGCCATGAAGTTTACCTTCATGGAGCACTTACACGATGCAATTCACCAGTTGTTCTACAAAGACAGAACAGTAAGCCAATGCACAACGAATGGTAATCTGACAGCCCACCAATCGTTTGGTTTCATCGCAATCGGTTCAGCGATTTTTACGTGATTGAGTAACAATCCGACTACTTGTCGTCGCTATTCGACTTCAAGACTGCGCAGCAGAGAGCGGGTTATATTAATGTGGCGGTCTCCGAAGACCCGGTGGCTGTCACTGGCTTCTTCTGACACTGTTACAAATGTGTAGGAAGCGCACGACAGTCACAAATGGCGTTTGCGTCGGTGGCTCGTTTGCGCCAAGCCTAAAAGGTTTCCCAGCTCACACGCTGCTTTTTTATTCTGACTTACTGGAATGGCTTAAAAATCGGCACCGTGGCTAGAGTCACATATTCATCATAAATTCTAAAACGCAGGTGTACGAAACGCGGGTTTTAATCGAACATTTTCACAGAAACGACGTATTAAAGGGTATATGTGTGCGTATATGAGAGTATTAAAGTCGCCCGTAATTTTACGACCCATTGTGGAAACTGTGATCGTGCTGTAAATTCCTCTCTTTATAGGTGTTTGGGTGTTCAAGTTTTATGCATATCTAGGTACCTATAGTATCAGCATCTTAGAGGTGGTTTTGAAATTAATATCTTCTTTCCTGTTGGGAAATCGATCAATTCTTTAGAAGTTGTCAATTTGTTATCAATTTGATGTTAAAATATTGTATTTTCGAGAAAAATGTGATCTCAAAATTCTCAGATGTATTAATCCATGAGTCACACACACAGTGGATGTGTTACCAATTCGGTACTGAATTTGTCTGATGCGCGTATAGCATCCTCATCAGATGCTAAATGACCTAAGATGGTCAAAGAAGCACACAAGCTATTATTACCACACATACATAACTTTTTCTTAAACAAAAAGACATAGGTGCGCGGCTGCCGGGATTCGAACCCACGACCCTTGGAATGAAAGTTGAGCTGTCTACCACAGTACCAACAACCGGAACGGAATCGTAAAACTCAAAATACTGAGGATCTTCATAATTATGTTATTTGTTCATAATAGCCGATCTCAATAACTAAATCGAAGACGAGGACACGGATGACGGGTGACGACAAGCAGATGCAAAAAACACTTTCTCCTTTACGGTCGAAAGAGCCGGTTGACACGACTGATTAGTGGCCATTGGCCGTGGCCGTGTCCTTTATATTTGTGCGATACCGCACTAAACAAGTTTATCTTTACTAGGTACTGGGATTAAATTAAAAAGAAAGCGATCTAGAATACACCAATAATATTATAAGATCATTTGAAATCAAAATAAATCAAGAGCATTTTTTAAACTAATGTAGGTAGATCATAGGTAGATAGATACATTATGAGGTTCATTAATCATTAGACAAAATATCAACCGTCTAACTATCACTATTAAGACAGCTGATATATTTATGTGGCCGTTATAACAACAAATAAAATACATATTTAGTGAGGCCCATTCAACAGACGTATTTTTTTTGTGGTAATGGCACGGAATCCTTCGTGCGCGTGCGCACTTGGCTAGTTTTCGTACCTAGGAATTTACTTTTAACTCATCAGAGTCGCTCAAGGACAACTTAACTTTTCAGTTTTTCAGAATAGGGACAGAATAATATTCTGAAAAACTGAAAATCCATGTCGGGCGCATCGAAAATTGTTGATTATTTCATGACGGAATGTCGTAGAACTTTTTTTTGTGTACAGATTGTAGGCGACATTGTTTCCGATATTTTAGTGCAGTTTTCATACAAATATGTCGAAACGTATTGAAGCCTATCGACATTTTAGCCAAATCAGACATTTTTTGTCTAAAATTTGGATAGGCTTTGCACCGATAGGAGGTTCTTGTCTTAAAACTACACCAAAATGTAGGAAACAATGTCACCTACAATCTGTGCACAAAAAAAAGTTCTACGATATTCCGTCATGAAATAATCAACAATTTTCGATGAGCCCGACAGGTATTTTCAGTTTCGAGGTCGTTGGCGTTGATACTCTTCTTAATGCAGGATATCAATTTCAATTTTAACCGCTGTTTTCGTGTTTATAAAATCCAAACCGGATTGAGGACGCCCATAATATTCCAATTTTATCTTCTAAAATGTGAAACCGCTTTTGTTATTATTATCATTCCAATGTCTATAAAATTAAGAATTTAATGCAACAGCACCTGCTCTACAAACATACTTTAGAGATAAAAATATATTTTGAAAAATAGTTTAATCTTTTTTTACCGATTTATCAGATAAAGCGAATGACTTTATTACAATCTATCTGTACCAATACCAGGTATTGGTATTTTGGATAATAATTTTGCAAGTGTCACAAGTGAATGTAGGAGGTTGATATTTGCTTGCATACTTCCGTGATTTGGTAGGTATTTTTGAGCCTTTAGTCCCAGCTGTCTTTCGTCAATTTTTAACAGACTAAAAACTCATCAAAATACTTATTTTTCGATTTTAATCGCGTTCAATCGGAATATCGGGATCAAAGTAGCCTATGTTACTCAGGCAGGGTGTATGTTAGCTATCTAATGGTGAAAGAATTTTTGAAATCGGTCCAGTAGTTTTTGAGTTTATTCCTAACAAACATACCTACACACACACACACACACAAATACAAATCTTTCGTCTTTATAATATTAGTGTAGATTAGAACTGCGTTGTAGATAATCAAAATCATTCATCATGTAGCGTTCTAGATCCGTAGTTCTAATAATGGAAGGAAATCGTGTAAGTTTAAAAAGTGTATTTTTTATAGTGTGTAGCAATAATTTATTTATACATCTCCAATCTTATTTTCTATATTTAAATCTTTATTTGCAAGTTTGCAAATCTTAGCTATCTAATCTTTCTAATGCAATCACTTTCCACAGGAGTTGACTAACGACTAGAAATCGACTAGACATTTGATTGCACCACTTTTCTGACAGACTGTCAGCTCTATCCACTTTCACCATTGTATGTCTGTCTGTCACTGTTCATTTGTCGTTACCAACTGTCCGTTGCGTCCGACCCCTTTCTGTTAGTATTGTTCCGAAAATTTCACTCGCTATTTTATTACGTCTTTTCAGAGTTCGATGTCTTTTCAGTTCCATTGTTAGCTTTAAATTGACGCTCTTTGAATAAACCTTTACTCTTAGTTGTCTATTGCTTTCTTTCTATAACAATATGAAACTTTAGGTATTCATAGGTATTCATTTGAGATTAAAAATATCTATACAGAGTTATTGCTCTTATTGTCTAGGGATTATTCGCATAAGTAAATGGTTTCTTGTTTTACGTTTCGATATGACTCAGAGACCCGTGGTCTCAGAGGCGAAAGTCCCGATCCTTCGGGAGTCTCCAAAAACACTTTGTTAGTAGAGACCTACACACCACAAAGAACACACTCTCCAAATATCATGTCTCTAGGACCAGCGGTTTGCGCTCTGCGTTGATATATAGTTTAGTCTTTAGCTTTCTTACCTATAAACGATGACTAACTTTATGCAACATTCTTTTACTGCCACATAAAGTTTCAAAGCTGACACAGAAAGTGACAAACGTTACATTAACTTAGTCATCGTTTATAAGGGGGTAAGACATTACGGGCGAATACAGAAACGCAACTCGAAATTTGATTTCTACTTAAACAACTAAGCACCTCTCAAATTCAAATACCCATAAAAGTTTTAAATTTAGAAGCTGCTCAATTATTTAAGTACGCCTTAAATTTTAAGTGGCGTTTCTGTATTAGCCGAATACAGAAACGCCACAATTTAAGTAGTCAGTCACTCAAACAATTAGTCAGGATTTTGAATTTTATATGTGTAGATAGATGGTATAAGTTAGAACTAATCTATTATTACTCAAATTCGTACGTATGACGTGAATTTTATATGTGTAGATAGATGGTAACAAGTTAGAAGTAATCTATTATTACTCAAATTCGTACGTATGACGTGAATTTTAAATTCTAAGTGCAGTAATACGGTGGGTAGTTCTGTTCTGACGTTCATCTCTGTCTGTTTCATATCAATCATCTCGTGTTCTTGCGTATTATGTAAATTGGTTTCTTGGCGTTTGTTTATGTTTTTAGTTTTATGAATAGTTCTATTTGAGCTCTAAGAGATTACAAATTGTGTACAGAAATAAGAGAATGCTTTGAGGAATACTGTTCGGTCAATGCTCTAGTAAAACCGTGGATTCTGGGAACACGAAATTCCGACGAGCACTTAAAAAGGAATTCCTGAATTCATGCAAGATTGGAATTACACGAGTGAGAAAGAGAGAGTTAAGAGGCAGTCTGTCTACTCCTTCTCCATACAAACGTAGTCAACTGTTTCCACCCTGGATAAAGGCATTAGAGCAAATATGTTTTTGCAATAAAACATAAATCTGCCATGACCATGCCCCAGAAAGCCCTTACGTTTTGGTTTTCTTATTTTCTAATTAGAATAGACATAAAATTAATAAGAAAATGAAAAAAATCAAAACGTAGGGGCAAGGCCATGGTCATTATAGGACTTAATATTACATAAACATATTTTTTTTCTTATATATCTTTATCCAAGGAGGAAACAGTCGACTACGTTTGTAAAGTTTGTATGGAGAAAAGAGTAGGTAGACAGTCCTCTTAATCTTAAGAACGATAGTAATGTATTTACTATTTACTCATCTAGGTTATTTACAATTTATGGTTGGGCACGAACGCTCAGAATACACAGCATATATCCAATATTCCACACCAAAAGATTAACTTATCATCTCTTAAACAATATAATAAAATCACCGAGGCGGAGTGTTATTTAAAGACCGATGATGCATATCGAATTAGATTGTTTATGCTTGTATTTCCTGAAGTTTTCTTTGATTTCGATGAATAAGCATTTGCGGGCGTCAGAGGTCTTCTTTCAAGTCTTTCACACGCTAGCCAGTCAAATAAAACATTGTGTGAATTATTTTTACTGGCCTGTCAGATTTGCAGCTGTTTTAATATTCTATTTTAAGTGCTTAAGCCTGGGCTTTCATAGATATATTTTAAAGAAACAATACTTCTGCAAAAACACAACCAACCCGCATCTTACTCAATCTACCGGCCGCGGCGTCGGTAGACTAATTGGTCCAGTCGTGCTGCCCTGCGAATCCAGCCCTGCGTTGTGTTTTTGCAGAAGTATCGTTTCTTAAAAATATTTGCATCTGTTTTTTTTTACATTTGCTTAGTGGAATGGTTTTAAAGTCCATGTGAATGGCTCATTAGTTTTTTTATCGAACTTTCTGTGCTAGTCTTTATTAATAGGTATATCCCTAAAACATATTGGCTATATTATGGTTAAAATTGCGAGTATTTTTATTGAAAGTCGTATGTTTTTATAGTTGCACTAACAAATAACTTGTCTTGTCTTATTTATTTAAGTTACCCATATTGTATTTGGCTAACTTAGATTAAACCCTGGGAGCCCAGGGTCAGCTAAGACCTCTCGAACCTGGAACATGACTCAGATGAGAAGAAGATCTAAGTTGCCCCTATCTATATTGTTTCACCGCTATATCCATTACATATCCTCTATTCTATAATATTTCCTTCCCTTCTCTACCAAGTGCAATTCATCTGATTGGATGTACTTGGTTCTGTGACGCACGGACTACCTACATGGATTAGTTGTATTGTAGGTATTCAATTAGTTATTCTGCGATACGTGACCGCTTTACTGGCCACTGCATACCTACCTATAGGTTTACTTTATGTTCGTACCTATATACAAAAATTGACATTTCTCTCGATCTACCATACTATGTTTGTTTACAGGATTTGATCTTTATCAGCAACACTATCGATCGGTATAATAATATAGGATGTTTATTTTTTCAAAAAGACAAGTTTCGGTTAGGGTAGGTAATGAATTTTATTCAATTTTATTCAAAAATCTTATTATACCATTTTAATTATTTTCAAAATCGGGGACGCAACTCTTTTCGGCATTTTTCTCTATCTCTTATAGTTTAGGATATCCCCCTGAAGGCCCATTTAAATGCCTTTTAGTTTCATAGATTTCGTGATGCGTCAGTGATTTTCTCTTTTCTATTATTTATTTAGATTTCTGTTAAGGGGACATTCTACCAACTGTTTTCTCTCCATACAAACTTTACAAACGTAGTCGACTGTTTCCTCCCTGGATGAAGATGTCACATGTGTTTTTAATACGTAAAAAGAAGTCTGTCTGTACCTACCTACCCTCCCTCTTATGTTGATGTAATACTTTTTGATGAGGAAAATATTTATGTATTTATTCATTTCATATACATATTCATAGGAGTACGTTTAATTGAAGTTGTATATGTATTTACAAAAAATCTTTTACTTGTGAAGTTAGGAGCTCCTTGACAAAATATTTATTACTGTTTGTTTACGATTGTGTTGGTTAGAGGAATGTTAACGTTATCCATATCGAATTACAAACATAATGCCTATACCTGTTGACTAAAACTAAGTTTTCATTTTTTACGACTGCAATATTTGAATTTTTTTTCGCAATTACACTACAAAGAATCGTAAATATGGCCTTCACTTCCAGAAATAAAATTAAGCTATTAGGTAGCTTCAGAATGTAAAAAAATACTAGAAATTGAAAACCGATTATATTCGCCAATTTTAGAATCTATGAAGATGCATGCCGCTAATTGCTACAGTTTAAAATTAAATCAATTTGTAAAACGTACTGGCCTTAATCGTTATCTATAATAACAATTAATCTTTCTTTGACAGAATAACAGAGAGGCTGTAGTTTGTTGGGTTTTATTTGATTGCTAAACAATGACCTCCTTACTTATAAACGGTAACTAAGTTTATGTAACATTTGTCTCTCACTGTACATAAAATAAATAAAATAAAAATAAAATAATTTCTCCGAACAACACACAGCGCCATCTAGCCCCGTGGTAAGCGACTAAGCTTGTGTTACGGTGACTAGACAACGGATATAATACTTATATTTATTTTTCTTTTGTAAATACATACATATTATACATAGAGGGACACCCAGACCAGACACAAATATTTATTTTTTAAGCATAAATACTTGCACCCGGCGGGAATCGAACCCGCAACCTCCTGCATTGCAGTCGCGCTTTCGCACGACGCGCCACCGAGGTCGTCAAAGGTTTCATAAGGTTTCAAAGTTAACAAACAGTGACAAAAGTTATCTAAACTTAGTCAACTACACTAATATTATAAAGAGGAAAGATTTGTATTTTTGTGTGTGTGTGTCGTATCACGTATATGTTTGTAATAAATAAACTCAAAAACTACTTGACCGATGTCAAAAATTCTTTCTTCATTAGAAAGCTACATTCACCCAAAGTCACATACTTTTGATCCTGATATTCCCACGAGATCGGGACTTACGCGGGTGAAACCGAGCGACGCAGCTATTCATTATAAGGACATTGAATCCTTGGGAGAAACATAAGGATTTACTCTGATATTTCCACGGGATCAGTACATAAACGAGCGTAACCACAGGACGTGCATGCGTGAAAATGGCCTCACTACGAGGGATGCCGAAGATCGTGCGAAGTGGAGACGTAAAAGTAGGAAAGCGGACCCCGGGCTCTCGAGAGGGATGCAACCGGGAACATCGCTCGGATGACGATATGAACCACAAAGCACTGCCTATTAATTTTTCAGAAAGAAAAACCACTCTAAATAGAGGTCAAGTTAGGACGCCCTGGAAACCTAAATCAAACCACCACGCCACACGAAAAACTAAAACTAGATGATGACTAATTAATTCTATTTTTATATTTCTACGAATGTTTTGTTTACCTAAACAATTTATGAAGAGCGAAGTCGTGGTTTATGTCATCGATTTTCCTTTCAATGCAGCGGTTTTTGAACCATACTTAGGTATAAATAATTAGAGATATCAGTCAATAACCCCGTGACCTTTTGTTTTCCAGGTCATTATGATAACGCATCGCGTTGCCCATTTCGTTGATGATATTGGGATTTTGTTTTTGTATTCTTAAGATTTTGTTTATTTATTTTATTTTATTTTGTTTGGAAAACATACAGTAATTAAAATCTGAGTAATAAAAAGTTAAAAACGTTGTTTTATTGTATAGATTTGAAACAAGTGGGTGTACTACAAATAGTGCTAGGTGAACCCATGTCTGATGTGCCTATTTTGTTGTACAAATTGCTTCAAGTTTCATTATGAGTAGGTGATCTGTTCTGTTGTATAATTATTAATTATAATAAAAGGTCAATTAGTGACAAAAGTCCCTATTTTTTCTTGATAGTGAAAGGGTTTAGTAAATGTGGAATGAGAGATAGCGCCAAGTCCTAGATTTTGAAAACATTTAGCGTTTGCATAACCTTTTTTTAAACCATTGGTAAAACAATAAAATGTTACAAAACAAATTAAATTGATTATCGTATAAAAGGTAAATGTTAAACTTTATTGGTCTGATTTGTTTTGATTCTAAATTCGAATGGTCATTAATTTTGGTACCGCCATTAGATCGCCATACGGCGCGGCGTTCGTTAACGATTAGCGTAGTTAAATTTAACTTTACAAACGATAAAAAGTGTAGGTTTGTATTCTTTAGTTATTTTTCCACATGCTATGAAGGCAGAAAACTATCCCATTGTTATATTTGAATTAGAATTAAAAGCTATTTTTGCAATTAGGTTTTCTACCGAATTAGGTGACAAGTATTTGTAAATTTTCTTTCGGTTTTCGCGATATTGATTTGAAATTGAAACTCATGTTTTTATTGGGTTACTTTTATTATATTAGGAATTTTTCAACGCCAGACGTTTTGAGGTTTTTAGAGACCTCTTACGAGTAGACAACGCGATTAAAACCGAAAAAATGACTTTAATTTTATAAGTAGGTAGGTACGTAGTATAAACTTAGCACAATTATTATTAACAAAGTTAATTTAAGATTTTCTAAAATGTAATAAAATTTGTATTTCTATGCAGATCCAAATCAGCCCAATATACCTACGAACTTTAGTCTAGTAGTCTTCCTAATTCGCATATACATTACTATCTAGTATTATAACTTTTGATCCCGATATTCCCACGGGATCAATACTTACGCAGGAGAAACCGCGGGACGCAGCTAGTTTTTAATAAAATCGTCGTAATTATTCCACGGTGTGTGGCCCTATAGTAAATCACCCCGTTATCTAACGTATGCCAGTTTACCCACTCGGTGACGGGCTGCTTTCAGCTGGAAAATTGACCCGCGAGCAGACCGATCCATCACAGAGAGATATGTGCCACGCCATTAGACTGTAGTAAAAGGAAATTAATGGTGATGTTGATTAGAATTATATAGTAGATTTTTTAAAAATAAAATGCTAGATGTTTCCCGCGGTTTCTTCTGCGTTATTAGGCCGATCCCGTGGGAATTTCTAAGAATCCTTTCTTAGTGGATATCTATATGGATGAAGGTAGGTATAGAAGCCGCCTTCAAACTTCAAAGGTTGCCTGGAAGAGATCACTTTTAGCGATAAGGCCATTGTACCTATTCTAAAATTAGCTGTAAGTTTTTGTTTTTGTAATGTGTTTTGTAAATTTTTGGTGCAATAAAGTTTTTATCTATCTATCTATCTATCTTCAACTGAATGCCAACTATTTTCCTTCACCGCGTGTGTTTAACTAAACACGCTTACGTTTTTGTTCGGGCTACAGTTCAAATGTGCTAGTGCTTATCGTAATAATTTTGCCTGTAGGTACCTATTCTGTTATCTAACACAATTCATTCACAATGTCGTTTGTTGATACCATTGTTTACTTCGTACAAATCAACGTATTCTTATCATTTAACTGCAGAAGGTTGTACAATATTTATTTGTAATTGCTTTGTTTCAGGTAATAATGCGGATTTTACGTACAAAGTCAATAGGAGGGGAATGGTACGTGCTTCTAAGACGAACTGAGACAAGGTCAATAGAAAAAAAATTACAGTCTCTGTGGCGCGGGCGAAAGCCTGACTGCAATGCAGAAGGTTGCGGGTTCGATTACCGCCGGGTGCCAGTATTTATGCTTAAAAGTAAATATTTGTTTTAAGTTTTAACAAAAAATAGTATTATATGTAGTATAGCCGTTGTCTAGTACCCATAGTACAAGCCCAGTGCTTAGTTTGGGGCTAGATTGCGCTGTGTGCAACGTCGTGCAATTTTTATATTTTTAGGGGTTAAGGTTCACAGTATTACAGCAAATACTTTTAAGACTAGTGAAACTCAGGGTATCACCCCAAATGAACATTGTGGTACAAGTTTATCACATAAGTACATAAGTCATAGTCGAAAAAAAATCATCAGTGAAACTTTTCATAGACTTACTTCATACTTCATAGACTTGTTGTTTAACCGATCATTATGCTCTGTTATTGATGTAAATTCACATGAAATCAGCAGAATTATTGTGTGGCATAATAAGGAAAACTATAAAATGCTCGTAAATAATTAAAATTATAATTGAATTGCGCAGATTAATGCCTCTTAGTGGACTGACGATCAGTGCCCTATTTCTCAATTTTACAATTCTTTTAAAGATTTTGCAAGGAAAAACTGTCATTATTTCTCAAGGAGGTAAATGGTTTTGTGAGCCAAAATAAACTTACAACTTCGAGGAAACCATAAAAAATCCTTAGAATTTCCCTTAACTCTCCATTTCATTTTACGAATGCTTTGTTTAACATCGTTCTGCTCTGTGATTGGTAGACTTAGTTAATTTGGCACCGACCGAACAAACTTAACCAATCACAGAGCGATTTGAACATGGCATATGTGACGTTAGCCGTAAACCGTTGATTGCAGGAAGCGATAGACCGGCCATTGGGGAGAACTTAGGGAGACACCGTTGTCCAGCAGTGGTAGTGGTTCGGGCTAAAATAAATGACCGATATACTATATTCTTTATTAAGTTATGGTTTTTCTTATTTTCCTGTATTGGTGTGGCTCACCTAGTCGTAGAGTTTTCAGGTCGACCAAAGGCCTCGTAACGACTGCTATCAGAGATAACAACCGGGCTTGGCGTGCCTTCCGTAGCACGGAGGAGCTCGAGAAATAGATTTTTAGCCACACAAATGTAATATGTAATGGTTGTGGATAGAGAGATCTTAATCGACCTCGACAAGACAGCTCTTATCAATTTGTTTCCTAATTGGACAGCTTTAGTCAATACGACATTTGCTTCTCTTGTAATAATGGCACACCTACTTTACGACCGTCTGCCTAATCTATTAGGGATCTAGTATTAGCATAACTAATGAAATTCCACGTCCTTCCATTCTCGTAGTCTTGTCGCATACGAATTCCTTATACCTTCCACCAAATTCTTATTGGAATCACGTTTTCGTCCATTGCCTTCGTAGCAACAAGTGATGGTTTTCACTTTCGCGTTTGGCGGGGTTGTTGACCGGTTTGACCTATCGAGGAAACTGCCCGATGAAAGTAGAGGAAGAAAAAATGTATCTAGGTCGTGGGGGTAAGGTGCATTATCGGTTGACTGAGTGCAGGCCAAGGGTGCGCTGTTACTGTCCAACGATTCGCCTAATCACGAAAGCGAACTGATAATGGTAATGGATAGTTGACGAGGATGATAATGTTAGGGCTGTCCGCACACCCTTTGCCGAATCGAAGGGTGTCTTTATGTTCCCTTTAGTTGAAAAGAAATAACTCTGCAACGAAAATTGTGGGGTTTAGGGATGTTTGTGGAAGCCGCGTAAGTCCCGATTCCGCGGAAATTTTTGCGATTAAAGGTAATCTATGTATCTAGGTACATAGATAGATAGGACCTTGGAGAGGAGACCTTTACTAATATTCAACACAATCGGTTCAGCAGTTTAGGCGTGAAAACATAACAGCCAGACAGATAGATAGACTGACAGACATGTTACATTCGCTTACCACTATCACATTTGGGTATGGAACCCTGAAATGGTTTACAATAACCAATTTTTAAATTTGATAAGAAAATGTGAAATATTTAGTTTCGATTCTTACTCCCATCATACGACCACCACTCAAAAAAAAAAAAAAAAAAAACTTTGCCACAAAAAATATAAAACTTATAAGAAACTCATTGGTAAGTGAAAGCAGACTAATATATTTGACAGACAGGGCAGCCATTTTGAATTGCGTGACCTAATCGATTTGTCCTGACCAATCAGAAGCGACCTCACATTGTAATAAAATTCCTTGTTGTTTTTGAAACACGTTTGTTGTATGGGAGCCCCTCTTAAATATTTGTTTTATTTTGTTCTTAGTGTTCCGGACAGACGGACAGACAGACATACAGCGAAGTCTCAGTAATAGGGTTTCGTTTTAACCCTTTGGGTACGGAACCCTAATGATAAAATACTGCTTGTTGAAAAAGCTGCTTTCAAAAATGTTAGTACCCGGCGGGGTTCGAACCTGCGACTAAGTGAGGTGAACACTAATAAATAATGTTTAGTTAAATGATAAAGGAGTTTAATTCAAATCTATAAATTTTGTTAGGTATTAGTGCTTGCTTGGGCAAGTCGTTAATAAAACCGTATTTTTGTATTGTACCGACACACAAATATATCTAAATACTCTCTTGCATATGATTAAAATAATAAGACCTGAAAATTGTATACTATGTAAAACAAAACAAAAATCTTATAACTAAACGTTATATCTCGAAATTTCTTCACTAGGGAAACGATCTCTTTCGATATTTATCGCGATGCGGATATGAAATTATTACGCCCAGTATGGCTTTAGTATCTGAAAAGGATGTGTTCAAATAATTTGTGCTGGTAAACCGGTTAGCTCTAGTCGCAAAGCTCCCCATTTCCCGCGTACCTCGTGCAAATCAATAAAGCTTTTAGCGTTAATGGCTGGACGAGACCGGACTTTTTTGAAACAGACTACACGATTTCCATGAACCGATTGCGGCTCGGCAATTATAAAACAACTTTATTGCCATGCTTTATACACAAGTTTGATATAAAATAAAACATGATATAAGTATGAACACTTGGCTACTAACTTATCTACACTAATATTATAAAGAGGAAAGATTTGTATGTTTGTGTCTGTATGTTTGTAACTTAAAAACAACTGGACCGATTTCAAAACATTTTTCACCATTAGAAAGCTACATTCACCCTGAGTAATAACACAAGCTTAGTCGCTTACCACGGGGTAGATGGCGCTGTGTGTTGTTCACAGAATTTATTTATTTATAATAAGGGCTACTTTCGATCCCGAGATTCCCACGGGATCGGGACTTACGCGTTGGCTCAGCTAGTCCTTTATAAGAAAGAGGTTGATGTTTAGAGATAATACACCATAGAACAGAACATACTGTGAAATGATGTAGGAATGGACCTGTGACCTGTGTCGGCTATATCTGGTCTATGTGTGAAATGGGACATAACATTCCGCCCCCTGAATGCAGAATACACCCCGTATGGAGTGTTCTGCAGTTAACAGTTGAAATGTTCGCCGACACAAAGTTTGCGGTTCGTTTTCAGTAAGCACGGCTTCACCTGGAGTGGAAATGTCGCTAATTGTTTGGCGAGATTAGAATTTTTCAGTTGTTTTGTTTGTTTGGTCGGTTATTATTTTTGGACAGAGTAATAAAAAAGTTTGTCCTTTCTCTGTCATACATAAGTGGTAGGTATACCCCTTTGTCGATTTTATGGGCAATCGCCAACCAAACACCGAACTTTTTATCCTCGACGGCTACGGAGACGGTAGCTATATGCGATTGCGATGAGAGATGTGTGTGTCTGCCACCATTTTCCACAGAAACGGCCGAGCCGATTTTCAAACGGTTATTTGCATTCAGACCGCTAGGGGGCCCTAGAGTGAACGTACATTTACAAAACAACAAGGTTGAATTTGAAGAAACTGTCCTTCACAGCTGCCGTTATCGCCTTCTAAGAGTTGATTTTCATTAGATTTGGACCTGGCAGAGCTACTTTTGTATGAGGATTGCATGTTGTCCGTGTCGCGTCCGTGCATTACAAAAGCTTTCTTCATATAAAAGCAGCTCGGCCCGCTTCCGGCCCGCTCTAATAAGAATCATCCCTAAGACAATCTACAGAATGAAATGAGTTAGAGCAATTCAATGCCAGGAGCACCATGGCACTAACTTACGTGTCTGTTTCACCCACATAAATTTACAATTCCAAAACAACATTGCTAAGTTACTAAACTAAGTTACATACAATGTATCCGTAGTTGCCTTGTTTCGTCTATTATTGGAATCCAATAGAATATTTTAGTTAGTTTTGTATTTATTTTTCTTCGAATAGATTTTCTAAGTATTCTTTGAAGTACCTTACTTAGTTTTAGTTATGAACACAAAGTTTCGGTAGGTAGGTCTGATTGTATTACGGACTAGTTGTGCCGTGGTTTCACCCGCATAAGTCCCGATTCCGCGAGAATATCGGGATAAGTAGCCTATGTGTTATTTCACGTCTCTAGCTGTCTTCGTTTTATGTTTCATCGCAATCAGTGCAGTAGTTTTTGCGTGAAAAAGTAACAAAGTTCCATACATACGTGCATACTTTCAAATTTTTGAAAGTAAAAATTTGAAGGCCCAAAAAGTTGGGGCTTCATTAGTGGGCAAAGATTCGTGTCGCGTTGTCGCAACAAAAACATCCTGTTCGGGCATACGCTATGTTCTTGTCTACAGTAGGCGGGCGAAGATTCGTGTCACGTTAACGCGAAGCATCGTTGTTTACTTTGTTGTGCGGCCGAGACTGAATTGACGCAGGTGTAGCCGCCCAAGCGAAACATCGTCTTCGCCCGAACACTATGCGTTGCAACGATCTACCCGGCCACATACATCGCATAAACACGAATATTCGCCGTAGCCCGCTAATGAAGCCCCAGCATTATAATATTAGTAGGATTCTCTGTGTTCAGTTCGATTATTGGGGACGTTATAGTTCATTGAATTTAATTACTATACGGATTTTAGGATTACGGTTTTACCAATTAATCTATTTGTATTCGAATACCTACGATTCAATGATAGGGTTCGTTATTACAAATTTTAATTATGTTTTAACCTAGTTTAACCGGAGTTTGTTGATATTCTTTGTATGTAGAGCTGTAGGTAGAGTTGGTTTTAGAGATGTAGGTAGGTATATACTTTTATATACGTCACAACGTTTGACCATCTAACTAGATGTGGTCTAACATAAAGTGATGTAAGACACAGAAGATGGGAAACGGCGGCACCGGAATGGAGTTACATCCGACACGTCTTGCTTAGTGGCCACACCCCCCAGGCCTAAGTATCGAAACACGTATGATGGGAAAAAGGCTCTCAATAAGGAAATGTTCCGTTCCCTATTTTATTTTTTTAAATAAATAAAATAGTGTTTATTGAAGTTGTTTTATTATTATTTTTATTTCATTAAACCTAAATACCATTCAGTCAAAAAATAATTTATGCAAATTTTATTTTATTACGTTACTACATAAACAATGCCTACAAAAAAGCAAAAATTACAATAAAATCGCAAAAAATAAAGCGTTCTGAAAAAAAGAGAACAATTTCCCACGACAATAATACAGTTGACTTAAATGTGTACCTAATTATAAAATCTGTAACGTTAATTAAGGTGAAGCATTGATAAACTAAAAAAAAAAAATTAAATTTAAAAAACCCGCCTGCTTAAAAAGCTTTAAATAAAAACATATACATAATAAAAACTGAAAAGAAAATAAAACTAGTCCAGAAGTCACAGAACATAGCGACTTTAACAGTATTAACAATAGATTTTAGGCAGTCAAAGGGACCCATTGACTGCCTAAAGTCTAGCTCATCATATACCATTTCAGTAATGGGTCCCGACTGTTAAAGTCGCTATGTTCTGTGACTTCTGGACTTGTTTTATTTTCTTTTCTTTTATAAGCTATATTATATTTTTCGCGGACGAAGTCTCGGGCACTGCTATTTATAATATTACCTAGTCTAGTTAGGATATGACCAACTGACCTGGTCTGTAGTCTGTAGTTAATGACCTAGGAAACACAGCTTTGTTTGCAGACCTGCCTGTTAGGCACTAAGTAGGTATCTAATGTTGCAGTTTACAGTTAACGTTACAGATTTTATAATTAGCATTTAAGATATCGAATTTAAGAATTTGTAGATTTAGATGTCAATATCTCTCAGTAATTACAAACATACGAAAAACATATTTTGGTATTTATTTTTTTCATCAGTCGCAGTTGCTTACGCGTTTATAATATTGCCTAGTCTAGATAGGATATGACCAACTGACCTGGTCTGGTCTGTAGTTAATGACCTAGGAAACACAGCTTTGTTTGCAGACCTGCCTGTTAGGCACTAAGTAGGTATCTAATGTTGCAGTTTACAGTTAACGTTACAGATTTTATAATTAGCATTTAAGACCACATATTGAAGAATTTATATACTCTATTTCAGAAAATTAGATAAAAAATGTGAACAAAAAAAAACTTATAGTTTATTATAGTTATTCCAAAGTGACAGCTCTTTATTTACTTTTGCCTTTGATATTGACAGTTTTTTGTTTACATTTTTGATCTTAAATTCTGAAATAGAGTATAGATTTTGATGTCAATATAACTGAGTAATTACAAAACATACGGAAACCATATTTTGGTATTTCATTTATCCTTCTTTTGGTAGGATTGTTTATACGATTAGTTAACTTTTACAACACAATAAAATAATAATTAAAACAACTTGTTAAAAGCAGGGATTTTTATTTTACAATGAAACGGGACATATTTGAACATTGGTTTTTTCCTGTTTTGATAAGTAGTAATCTGCACTTCATACTGGAAATACAGTTTTGCTTAATTAGCAATATAATTCATATTAAACGAGAAATACTGTTTTGATGCCTACGACCGACGCGACGCGGCGATGTCGATATAATATGGCGACCACCAGCCGCCATATTGTAAAAATGAAAAAATGAAAAATTGTCTGACTATGTCGAGTGGGGTATCGTCGAATAGGTATTTAAAAATCATTATTAGGTTTCCTTGATCATTTTTCATTTAGTTTAACTATTTGGGATCTACAACGACTTAAAGTTAGTTAAGAAAACAAAATTTGACTGACTATATCAAGTGGGGTATCGTTGAATAGGTATTCGAAAATCATGGTTAGGTTTCTCTAACTATTTTTCATTAAATGTAACCATTTGGGATCTACAACGGTTTAAAGTTGGTTAGAAATCGTCCATACCTTAGATTACCGCAACTTACTGAATAATCATCAACTTAATAACCCTCTCAATGAAATGATGCGATTGCGATTAAAATACAATAAAATTGATATAATAATACGTCTTGCCCCTAATGCTGACAAAAAGCGCAAAATAAAAACATTAAATTTAAATTTAAAAAACCCGCCTGCTTAAAAAAACTTTAAATAAAAACATATACATAATAAAAACTGAAAAGAAAATAAAACAAGTCCAGAAGTCACAGAACATGGCGACTTTAACAGTCGGGACCCATTACTGAAATGGTATATGATTAGCTAGATTTTAGGCAGTCAATGGGTCCCGACTGTTAAAGTCGCTATGTTCTGTGACTTCTGGACTTGTTTTATTTTCTTTTCAGTTTTTATTATGTATATGTTTTTATTTAAAGTTTTTTTAAGCAGGCGGGTTTTTTGCGAATCATCAAAATCGGTCTAGCCGTTTGGCCTCTGGAGTGCCACAAAGGAACAAACATACAAACATACAAACATACAAACATACAAACATACAAACATACAAACATACAAACATACAAACATACAAACATACAAACATACAAACATACAAACATACAAACATACAAACATACAAACATACAAACATACAAACATACAAACATACAAACATACAAACATACAAACATACAAACATACAAACATACAAACATACAAACATACAAACATACAAACATACAAACATACAAACAAACATAAATACATAGACTGATAAACACATAACCCTTCTTTGCGTCGCGCAGTCGGGTAAAAACTCATTGCCGCACGCACGGTAGCTAGCTCGAGTTGCGACATCGCCGCGTCGCGTCGGTCGTAGGCATCAAAACAGTATTTCTCGTTTAATATGAATTATATTGCTAATTAAGCAAAACTGTATTTCCAGTATGAAGTGCAGATTACTACTTATCAAAACAGAAAAAAACCAATGTTCAAATATGTCCCGTTTCATTGTAAAATAAAAATCCCTGCTTTTAACAAGTTGTTTTAATTATTATTTTATTGTGTTGTAAAAGTTAACTAATCGTATAAACAATCCTACCAAAAGAAGGATAAATGAAATACCAAAATATGGTTTCCGTATGTTTTGTAATTACTCAGTTATATTGACATCAAAATCTATACTCTATTTCAGAATTTAAGATCAAAAATGTAAACAAAAAACTGTCAATATCAAAGGCAAAAGTAAATAAAGAGCTGTCACTTTGGAATAACTATAATAAACTATAAGTTTTTTTTTTGTTCACATTTTTTATCTAATTTTCTGAAATAGAGTATATAAATTCTTCAATACGTCGTCTTAAATGCTAATTATAAAATCTGTAACGTTAACTGTAAACTGCAACATTAGATACCTACTTAGTGCCTAACAGGCAGGTCTGCAAACAAAGCTGTGTTTCCTAGGTCATTAACTACAGACCAGACCAGGTCAGTTGGTCATATCCTATCTAGACTAGGCAATATTATAAACGCGTAAGCAACTGCGACTGATGAAAAAAATAAATACCAAAATATGTTTTTCGTATGTTTGTAATTACTGAGAGATATTGACATCTAAATCTACAAATTCTTAAATTCGTCATCTTAAATGCTAATTATAAAATCTGTAACGTTAACTGTAAACTGCAACATTAGATACCTACTTAGTGCCTAACAGGCAGGTCTGCAAACAAAGCTGTGTTTCCTAGGTCATTAACTACAGACTACAGACCAGGTCAGTTGGTCATATCCTAACTAGACTAGGTAATATTATAAATAGCAGTGCCCGAGACTTCGTCCGCGAAAAATATAATATAGCTTATAAGCCTTCCTCAATAAATGGACTATCCAACACCGAAAGATTTTTTCAAATCAGACCAGCGAGCGGTTCCTTTAGATTAGCGCGTTAAAACATACAAACAAACTCTTCAGCTTTATAATATTAGTATAGATGCGAAAGCAACGCGTCAGACGGCACGTTAAGCAGGTGGTCCCAGTTGTTGTCTCCGATAGCAGTCGTTGTTAGGTCAAGTTAAAGGCCTTTGGGCGACCTGAAAACTCTTACGCGAGACACACCACTACAGGAAACGAAGAACACCTAAAATAATTTATTTTATGGCATAAACATATTTGCTCAAATGTCTTTATCCAGGGAGGAAAATGTAAACTAAGTTTGTATGGAGAAAGAGAATGGAGACTGTCCTCTTAAAAGATTAATCGTTAACTTCCTGCTTATCAACTTTTTTAAATCGAATTAGTTTTATATTGTCGAAAACGGAAGAATTCGGATCAGAATAAATCGTTTGTATGGTAATTTTATGTTATTAAAGATTTTATCATTGGCAAACTAGCGACGCCTCATGGTTTTACTTATAATAAAATGAAATAATAGTCCATGCAGTCTTCGCGCGTTCAGTAGTCGTTCGGTTGTTAATCAACGTCCTACTGTAATAACACAATTACAACTTTTGGTTTTCCGTAAATTGGTTAAATATCATCCCCTCGAAATATATCGGTAACCGTCTAATCTTTACCAAAGTATGACCGTACCCGCTCTCCGTTTATTTATATTATCCCGTACGCTGGTCCGATGTTACTCACAGGAAGTATTCGTCACACACGCTGTCTTGATCCTTGAACTTGTGACACAGTTTGAGTTATTTACGAGGTCACTGATACCGCTACTCGAATATTTTTATATGATAATTGTGTTTAGATGTTCAATTACCTCTCTCTTTCTCTCTCTGCATCTGTCTTTTTTTGGTTAATGGAATGTCTTGTTTAGTATCTATTTGTGATAAGTCCCGATCCCGTGGGAATATCGGGATCAAAAGTACCCTATGTGACTCAGGGTGAATGTAGCTTTCTAATGGTGAAAGAATTTTTGAAATCGGTCCAGTAGTTTTTGAGTTTATCCATTACAAACATACAGACACACTTACACACAAAAATACAAATCTTTCCCCTTAAAAATATTAGTGTAAATTACTGATTAGTTAGCCGTGGTTTCACCAACGTAAGGGTCGGCCGGTACATATCTGACGGAAAATGCGTCGCGTATTTTATCGTCGCGTAACACCAGAATTGTCAATTAAACATTAAACATTAAACCTTTCACACTCAACCGATGATGCGTTAGTGAATGTTGCAGGTGACCGATAATACGCAACGCATTTGTCGTCAGATATGTACCAATACCGACTCTAAGTCCCGATTTCGCGTGAAGATCGGGATAAAGATCATATTCTATTTTTTCTAAAAATTTAGTTCTATTCTAATTAGAAAATATTAAAAAAAAAACAAAACAGGGCCTGGTCATGGCTGATATTTAGGTTTTATGGGATAAACTTATTTGCTGTAATGTATTTATCCAGGGAGAAAACAGTCGACTACATTAGTAAGGCGAACAAGTAGGTATCTTTTCCCCTTAACTAAATCTCGCAATAAAACAAATTCTATTACAAATGAAAATTCAATCGCAAATGAAAGAAAACTAGAATAAAGCTTAAGTACTCCTTTTATCCCAGATGATAAATAACCGCTGAATTTGCCAAACGAGGTTATTCGAGTCACTGAATTTTAAGAATCCGTTGAATTCTATCCAATAAATTGGTTGTTTGAACGCCGCCATTTGCGAGATTGGTAAACCGTACTCCGTCCCTCTGTCTGTTCTTATTGACATTTAATTCAACCTCGAAACGTTATTTCTAAACTAGAAACGACCTGCTGTTTTACTCATGTAAGTCCCGATCGTGCTGGAAAATCGGGATAAAGAGTAGCCTATGTGTTTAAGCAGATCTCCAACTATCTGCATACTGAATTTAATCGCACTCGGTTAAGTAGTTTTGGTGTGTTTGAAACACAAACATTCTAACAAATAAACAAACATCCATACAAACAAACATCTAAATTTTCATGTTTATTATCAGTGGGTGGTACATACTTAGGATATTTTATATTGTTTTTGAAAAATAAAAATGGTTTCAAAAATTCGTCCTCGGCGGGATACAACCATTTAACCTCAGAGTAATAAAATTACATTATTTATTTGTTCCACTAAACATAAGGACGTAAGAGAACGTCCTTTATTTTCGTCGTGTCAAATATATTGATGTTATTATATGAAAGAAGCCACTTAACCTCTAAATTGTCATGTTTTCTTGCAATACAAGATTTATCAAAATCAGCCAAGGGTGAGTCGGACTCGTGCGCGAAGGGTTCCGTTCCCTACCATTGTGACAAAAAAATCACGTTAGTTGCATGGGAACCCCACTTAAATACTTATTTCTGTTTGATTATTTATTTGTTGTTGTTGTGGCTACAGAAAAACATATTCTTTTAAGCTTCAAATTGACGAGGACACTGACACTTTACCTCAAACAGACCACACCTACAGCACTCATATAAAGAAAATCGTAAATGTGTGCTGTAGGTGTGGTATGTTTTAGGTAAAGTGTCAGTGTCGTCGTATATTTGAAGCTTTAGACTCCAAATACACGAGAGACACTAACACTGCAACTTTGCCTATGTAGGTGTGGGCTCTATAGGTAAAATTGCAGTGTCAGTGTAACCCGTGTATTTCCAGCTCTAGCTTCGGCCTACAGGGCCCAAGATTTATTAAGAACTTTAACCTGCGTTTTATTATCAAGATTACAGCTTGGGGAGTTCATAAAATAATATTAAAACGTAGTAGCCAATAAAATGTGTCAACTCGAGTCGTTAGATAAAATTAAATAGTTGTCCGCTTTGAACGGATGGAAAGAGAAAGCTAAACCTTGACCTTCGATTGCATCTGATATCTTATATTATGACTGTATTTACATAAGTCTTTTTAAGCACATTATTACTTCAATGGTGCAGTAATTTAGGATAGCTGACTATCACATGTAGGACTAGTTACGTCTCGAGGTGTCACCCGTGTAACAAAAGTAACTTGGGTCACGACTGGTGACTGACGACTTTTTAGGTGTAAATGGAGAGGTGTGATGCTGTACCGTCCGGGATCAGTTATAGATAGATCGTGTCCTCAAACGCTAGTGTTCGGTTCTCTATAAGGTGCCTCGTGCCTAAAATGGGCCCTGTTTTTATACCCTTTGGGTACGGAACCAGGAGTTTAATTTCATATCAACATCTCGAAAACCGATGAAAAATCTAATAAACACACAATCAAAAGGAAAAGCCGTTTCCGCAAACAATTTAAAAGACACTTGATTATAAGGCACGTACATAATAACCATATAATAACACACAAAGTATTACGTTTTGCTCTGTTAAATCTTGTAATGGCCGCGATCGGTGTGCCAAGGGCGTGAACACAAAGGAATCGTGTCTGTTCTGCATACCAATATCATGGTTATCGTCTCTGATATGCCTGCAGCCTTAGGTACTATTTTAGAATCATAGGGTTTCGTCATCAGACAATTAATTAAAAAAACTAATTTAAAAAATATAAAATTGGATTACAAATTTCAAAATTTAGCGCAGTAGGTAAGTCATCATTGACCATACCTTCTGCTAATAGATTTAGCAATTATTTTTATTTTTACGACCGGCCGCCTGCCCGACACCAACCCTTCTAGAGACCTAGCAGTTTATCCGCCACCGCGCTGGGAGAACTTAAGTTTTGCTAGTCGCCTTTTACGACACCCACGGAAAGAGATGGGGTAACCCTATTCTATGCCGGGGCTACACGGCGACATCTCGATTAATAAAAACAAAGTTACCTAAAGATTCCTTTAAAGCCAAAAGCTTAAAATCGATCTTACATAACGTAAATACACTTTCATAACCGCTTCATTTAAAATGTACTTCCATTTACACGGCGACCAAATGGCGCCAACACCAAGCTTCTCATTAGCCAAAGTAAACATGACATTAAAATATGGACTGTGTTTTAATACGATAATTACTTAATACTGGTACAAATTTGGGTTGAATGGTCAATTAGGAAACCATTTCACTTCATCTTTAAGCTTTATTTATATAAACGTATATTAGAAGTGTTTTTTAGGCCCATTTGTAAGTCCCACTGTAGGGCAACGGCCTCCTCTTAGAGGGGTTATGCTAGTGACGTGAATAATTGTGTGTTTCACTCGGTTGTAAAGTTATTTTGCATCTCGTACCTCTGACACCCTCGGTACCCTCAGAATTCTACATTTGAAATACTTCAATACTAGAATCCTTCGCTTTCTCAAGTTTTAATACAAGTACTCGCACCAAAAACCAACTTTTCAGCCTTGCATAACGAATAACTATTCTCTAACGTCTTTATCCAGAAAGGAAACAGTCGACTACGTTTGTATGGAGAAAACAGTAGGTAGACTATCTTCTACAACATTGACTATTTTGGTGTTTAGCTCTAAAATCGGTGTTGTAACTATAACAAGCTTATAAACATCGTTATATAATGTCCGTACAATATTATATAAGCTATGTCTGTCTACAGACACTGACCTCCATGGTACCAGTACAAGTCACTGGACAGGTTATAGCGCACTGAATTTTGTGCCGACTTGATTAGCGCCATGTTGCGCTGTTGTCGCGATTTTCCATAGAAAGTGCTGGTGACCGTCCACGGAACTATTAGTTCCACGGACGGCCACCACCACTTTCAATAGAAAACGCGCGACAACAGCGCAACATGGCGTTAATCAAATCGGCACAAAGATCCAATGTCATTTTGTATGTTATACCAATTCCAGCGTTCTTGTATAATAAAGTTCAGTGGTCTACAAAGTACAGACGATTACCTCGTTGCTGCCAACAATAATATTTACATGTGCGGGCGCGTCTCGAGTGTGATAGATAGAGCTCGTTCCAATGCGATCGCCTCTTTCAAGTGTGTTCACACTGTTTTTACTGTGGTAATTATTTACAGCGTCCTAGGAGGATACCTACTCGTTCTCTATACATACGTAGTCGACTGTTTCCTCCCTGGATAAAGATATTAGAGAAAATATGTTTATGCCATAAAACCTATACTATCTGCCATGATCATGCCCTACGTTTTGTTTTTTTTTCCCATTTTCTAGTTAGAATGGAAATGAAATTAAGAAAAATAAGGAAATGAAAAGAATCAAAACGTAGGCGCATTGAATGGAGGATTTGAATTGAATATTGAAACAAATAGTTGCAGTTGTTTAAGAAATAAAAAATTAAACAATTTTAAAATTTACAGTTTTTTCTAATGGTTAAAAACCGATAGGTATAATATAAAGGATAAATTAAAAATTATAACGAATACTTTCTGAAACATAGGCTGTATTGAAATACGGAACACTGAAACACAACAGAAAAAATCTTTTTTTTTTGTTTTTCAATTAGATTAATGTTGTTTTATCCATTACTTAAACTCCTACGATCGAATAGTCACTAATTGATTTCCACTAATGCATCTACAAGGTCGTACGTCTATCCGTCCATCTATATTATTATGTTAGACGCCCTTGATCAAACACAATATCTAATAACACAGCTGACATGTTTGCAAAGTTTACTATCTCTCCAACAAGATCCAATATCGGTTTATTCTCAGTTTAATTAAACCTCCAGACAATTTCATTTACCCATTTTGCGCCGTTCCTTTTTTCTGATATCTAAAAATAAATGATCGATACCGCCAAATGACGGCGAACAGGCAAAACGGTCTCATTACAAAAAGTGCCTTGAACATTGCCCAAACCATAAAAACGAATCGTATTCTTGAACTTGGCAGAAGGACGCACCATTGAACCGTTCGTAACGCTACCGAGACATGAAACATCCGACCATCACGCTATGCAGGAATTTTACTGCAAACGGTTCCTCGTTTTGTAAAATAGACAGTTCTACTTCGTAATAAGGTTTATATTTTAACGAAATGATGGGAGATGTCATATTAAATTTTCTTTGAAAATGACGTTTGTATTGGTCGCTTGACCGAGCTCTTGCCCTAGATGAGGTCGGGAGCTGAGATTATGAAAGCTAGGTTTAGTGCTGTTTAAGAGCTGGTTTAAGTGTTTTAATATTTTTAGTAGCATATTCTTAATCTTTTGTAGGAAAATAACCTAAAAGGGTTGTCTTTGTTATTTGTTTATATTATTTCAAGCAAGCAAAGGACTTTTATAATTTCTATTATTCAATATGTAGGTACTACTCTATTTAAAGTGAATAAATGATTTATATATTTTTTTTTATTTTCATTTTTTTTTTATGATTTTTTTTTTTTTTATGATTTTCCTTTTTCATCAGATCGTTATCTTCGTCAAGTTAAAAATGAACAACAGAATTTCATAACACCTCTTAATTCAAATTGGCAATTAACGTCCACTCGATCATTTTATTTTCCAATATCCGAACTTAATTTTAATTGTATGGAATTATTTATTTAAGTTTTTTTGGTGAAGGAAAACATTGTGAGGAGCGTCTAACCTCTCTAGAGGAGGCCATTGTCCTACAGTGGGACTAATTACCGGGCTAACAAAGAGTTTTTTTCTAACTAAGAAATGGAATCTGAGGTATCTATTTTAACTTCTCTCGTAATGTTTGATGATCGTAAACGTCAAGAACACCATGGACAACTAATTTAGATATATATGTGATAGCGTTCTTAAGTATGACCACCTAAGGTATAAATGGAGAGGTTCGGTGTACCCTCAGGCCACTCCGAGGAGCAACCGTCTGGGAAAAGGGATCGTAAACGTCAGTGGTTCTATTTTATTTGATGATCGAACTGATTCTTTTAATGCTGTTACGTAATTTTAGTAATAGCAGCTTTCTTCCATTTCAAAGCCAAACCCTTTGAATAAAACCCAATACCCTTGCAAAGTGCAGTAAAACAAAGAACATCGGTTTACGAATTCACGGCCAAACTATATGATGTGATAAAATGCGACCTCCATGCATGCACGACCTTACTCTATTGACTCTATAACATTGCACTTTCTATTGAACAAACAATTTATATTTATTACTAGCTGCATCCCGCGGTTTCACCTGCGTTAATTCCGTTCTCGCGGGATTATCGCATCGTATGTTACTCTCTATTACTTAAACTATGCAAAAAATCGGTCGAGCCGTTTATTGGTGAAGACAGACAGACAAACATACAAACAAATATCTAAACAAACAAACCTTACTGTAAATCCTATTCAATGCCAAACTATATTGTATTTTAAATGGGTTACAACAACCTAGGAGGAACTATAATATTCCAAGTTCGTTGGTTAGATACACCATACACCCCAGCAATTCGTATTAATACATCAATGTATTTTCCATAAAAGCTTATTTCGACTTTTACGTGAGCGGCTGCGTCTGACCTCCAACCCCGGAGATAAACCCTGCGCCAGAGCCTCGTTCTTAAACTGGCGCACCAGCGAGCAGGTGAGGTTGATTTGGGCACAAAGGTCTTAGTGGGCCCCATAAAGGGCGTATTAGTTTAAAATACTGCTAAGAATAAACAAAAGGATATTTAATAGGTTACCGAACTGAACTAACTTTCAACACAAAACCGAAACATAAAAGCAGGTCATAAAATCTAGAGTCGTAAAAGTCTTTTCAAAAGGAGGTTTCCGGAATTAACAAGACAATACAAAATCAAAAAAATGGTTTCGATTTTTCTTCTTATTTCGCGATGTTGTATTGAAATTAAAGAAATTAAAGACATTTCTACGCTCAACGTTTTGAGGTCCCTTCTTCAGGAAAACAACAATGCTAAAAGTAATAAACAGCACGCGATTAAAACCGAAAATTGTGTTTAATTTCAAGATTGTTTCGATGAATCATTAATTATCATATTCCCACACAATCTAAGTAAAAGAGGTTTTAATTTTCGCTACACCGTGTAAATTCTCAGTGACACCATAATTCACAGCGCAAACAACAGCCTTCCAGTTGCAGTATCCTTGGACGGACGTAATGCATGTCGTAAATCAAGCTGAAAGCGAACGTAAATACAGGAGCAGTTGGGTTTAATTTCCTTTGTTAGTCATTTGTTTGATGCTGTTATTTAGTTAAGTGCAGATATAAATTGTTGCTTATCAATTTAGACTTGTATTGGATTTAATTGCGTTAAAGAATATTATAACATTACTAGCTGACCCGGCAATCGTTGTTTTGCCTTATAAATTATAGATAGCAGCCGATTCTCAGACCTACTGAATACGTATACAAAATTTCATAAAAATCGGTCAAGCCGTTTCGGAGGAGTACGGTAACTAACACTGTGACATGGAAATTTTATATATTAGATTGAAAAGGATGGAAAAGGACATATTGGGAACCCTTCCTTTTCCAAAATTTCCATACTTATAAACTTTTTAGAGATTACTTACGTCACTGACTGCGCGCCAAACTCAGTTGAGTTGTTGATTTTGTCGATACTAAAATGCAATGGTTTTCGAAAAGAAATCAACGCTTAGGACAATATCCGCTTGTGCGAGCGTACGTAGGCCACCAAAACCACGCCCTCATGAGACGTCGCCTTCTAAGTCCTTTTTTCGAGCATAGTCCCTACTGACTTCATTTATTATGAAACCTCAAAATATGAACACAAAAGCCCTCTTGCTCTCAGACCAAACCGTACAATGAAGTGGTCAAGTGTATACGACAATAAAATGAACGTGCGAAGAATTTTAATGAGTTTGAAAACACTGGAATTGGGTCGACAGCGCCACCCCTACGGCTCTACTCTAATGAATACATGCTGTAAATATTGCAGGCGGGCAAACATTCTGTACGCTCCTTTACTCGGGGAACGTAGGGGCTTAAAAATATTCTAGTTCGGGAGCTTTGGGGAATTTTAACTAAATTGTTGGGAGTTTCACGCTAATGAAGAGCAACATGTAGGATAACTTTTTGTTGTTTTTTTATAATGTTACTAGCTGTTTCCCGCGGTTTTACCCGCGTAAGTCCCCATTCAATGGGAATTTCGGAAAACTCTTTCTTATCGGATGCCTACATCATAAAACAACCATTCAAATTTCAGCTCTCTGCTATGAGCTTCATCCTTCAATCAGCCAGACGACGATAAAGTCATGATGTCCCTTGCCTAGAATACATGCTGTAATTAGCAAACATTTTGTACGCTTCTGTACTCGGGGAACGCAGGGACTTAAAAAAATTTCTAGTTTGGGAGCTTTGGGGAATTTTAACTAAATTGTTGGGAGTTTCATGCTAATGAAGAGCAACGTGTGGGATAACTTTATGTTGGTTTTGGCTGGTATTTTATAATGTTACTAGCTGTATCCGGTTTACATTTCAAACATCCTTTCTTATCGGTTGCCTACATCATATCACAACTATTCAAATTTCAGTTGTCTACTATGAGCCGTTTAGGCCGTGATTTTCATCCTTCAGTCAGCCAGTCATGATATAGCCTTTTATAGATATAGATTATCGTCAGCCTCTTTTGATGACTATAAAGTCGTGCTGACTTGCCCGTTCCGATACGTAAGACGGTGTAGCCACTAAGAAGTTGTCTATTTAAATTGATTTGACCTGTAATTTATATTTGCAGGCATTATTTACTTATATATTTTAATCCATTCAAATCGACCGTGAGTTATATACGTCGTGTCTATTTTTAAAAACCTTAACAAATAAGTTAGTATTTATTACTTACTAAGAATGTAAATAATTTATCCATATAAGTGACACACAAAGAAGTGCTAGGACTGACCCGCTTGTAAGTCCAAATGACAAGTCGTATTGAAAAGGACAGGGTATCATTAGATCAATCACATAATCTATTGACGTTTGACATCAATTGCCGGTGCCCTGAGTTCACTGTACCATTGTGAATCAAATAAATACTTGATACATTATTTGGCATATATTTTGAATCGAAGTCTAAATGTAAACCTGGTTTAAGGTCCAGCTAGGCTAACATGACAGCACGACATACATTTTGTCAAATCGACGTATTTAGGACGAAGTCTCAGATTTAACATTTTAAACAGTTTGCGGTAGTTTGACTTCAGGGGCTTGTTCAACTGTTTTCCTTTTGATGGCATATCTTGTTGTAACTGTTAAGGTTGCTATCAATGTGTATCTGTATTTAAACAAGTCAATGTCAATTTTGCATTATTAAACAATAAATATATTGCAATGAATCACATATTTTTTATCAAAGAAAACGAAAACGTAATCGATAAAAATAACATTGTTTATCATTCACGCATTTGTTATCATTTTAATCCGATTAATATTTCTGTTAGAGATTACATTTAAAGAACATTAAATCTATGCGTATAACTGAGTCAATATTATAACACAGTATAAAACTGGAATATGCCAATTGTACGCATAAATCGTCTTTTTTTCGATTGAACAGGTCACTCGTACAAAAGACGATTTATGCGTAGAATTGCTTATTCGTTGCTAATTCCAGTTTGGTCGAATCAAGTCTAAGAAACTTAGTGCTTGGATGAAGAATGTACTTACATTTTATACATTACATTTTGCGAGTAATCATCGTTTTTACGAGAAAACATATTTTTAATACAACTCCATCTCGCTCACTTCTCTCCAACCGGACAAGGACAGACAATCATCATCTATCTATCTTAACTAGTATCAGCACATCTCGCCTCACGTGTCAGTAATCAGCACCGATTCCCACGGTAGACCGCACAGACAAATTGCACTATCTAGGTCATTCGAGACCTCGATGTGGTTGCTTTGCGCACGACAACCGAGTGGATCCGTGCGCTGCCTGATGGATCCAACTCAGTTCATTTGACTGGAAAATCGAAATAGGCAGACGTAAAATCCCTGTTACGTTTAGTGATGAATAGTAATAGTGTCTTTCTGTCTGTCTTTTTTTATAACTTTATGTGCGTGACTATGTCTTGCTAACGAGAAAGTAGATGGAAAATAAATGCTTTTACACAACAAGTTATTAACAATGAATATACCTTCATCATTATTAAGTAATGTGCGGTAACAACATTGCTCTTACGGTGAAGGAAAACATCGTGAGGAAACCGACATGTCCTAGAACCATGGTCCGAAGGCATGGAACATTCGCCAATATGCAACGAGTGAAAAGCAACTATAGCAAAATGCACACATATAGTACCTTAAGTTACTACATAAAGTAACTTAAGAATCTTAAAATTGATTATTATGTAAGAGAATTAAGTCGGTTATTTAAATAAGGAAATTGAAAATGGCGTCCGCATTAGAATATTCAAATGTTGGTACCTAATAGCGCACATGTTTGACATTAGAACGACCTAAGTCTAAGCTAAGTGCACGTGTGTCATCGCTGCTTTTAAAATTCAAGTGACTAAACGCTACTGAAAACCCACCTTATAAGTTAACACTAAAGAACTCATAGTCTTTATAAAGCTGGTGTCTCACGGCCCGTTATATCACAGGCCAGGCCAGGCCAGACCGCGCCACGCCTGTCGAGGCCTATGTGACTGATTTTCGTGTCGCGCAACGACAGGCTTTATCGGACGCTACGGTTCCCACCTGAGTTTTCAGGTCGCCCTAAGGCGTCTAACTTGACCTAACGACTGCTATCAGAGATAACAACCGGGACCAAGTGCTTAACGCGCCTTCCGAAGCACGGGACTCTACATTTAAACCACAGTATTTTGACGACTTATCTTTGTCCACATAGCATACAAAACGCCAGAATGTCATGATGTTAGATAAGAAAGAATGTAAGTTACAAACTCTTAATGCATCGCAACGAGAAAGCTATTAAATACTGAGGGAGTTAGTCACTGCTCCGGAATTAAGTACAATTGCTATTTTAGGATTAGCAGATGAATTGACTCATGCGTTGTAATTCTGTTGTGTTCTTATGCAAGCTTATTTGAAGCAAATGTTTTGGATAACAAAAGTTTACTGAACATAGAATTTTGTTAAATATTTTCAGTGGCTGGTGGTAATATCTGAGAAGTATTTCCTAACCTAACCAAACCAACTTCATTCAATGTTTTGTCCGAATGGAGATGGAGTACGAAATAGCTTCATTAAAATCAAACACAATAACCCAGTCCGGTAAACCAGAACGCAATAAAGCGAAAGCAATCACTGTTATCAATCATACGTTACATTGGCAGGCTCGCGGTCCTCGTAACAAGTGGCGTGGACGCCGGCAGCGACACAACAAGCGATCGGACTTGTTTATCTCCGGATATTAAACGGTTCCCCTAGAAAATTCGTTTGGGAAAGCGAATTTACGCAGATTTGCAGATAATATGAGCCGGGATGTTGTTGTAAACTTTAAATAGGTACTCGTAGATCTCGTGCTTCGTTCAGATTAGGAAATATGACATGTGGCAGGACTAGGACTTACGCGGATTAAACCGCGGGGCAGAGCTGGTAGTAGAATAAACGCTACTGTTCAAGTACCCACAACACGTAAAAGTCTATATTTGTGAACTTATTATATTAATTAAGTATAAGTCTAACTGAAAGTAACAAAATAATAATAAAATAACGTCATAGACATTGAAACCAGGTAAGTTATTATCCAAATTACTAATTAGCTTAATTAGAGACTCGTGGTCGGAAACGTGAAGTTTAATAACGTTCAAAATGTTTCCTGCAAAGCTTTTCATCATTACTAATATGCGAAAGTAACTCTGTCTGTCTGTCGTTACGCCTAAGGCCGGGCTCACTTTGTATACGTTTTCGTCCGAATTTCATATGTGCGCTAACGTACGAAGACGTAGTACGTACGATCCATCCTTCTAAGTACTATCGAATAGTCTGCGTATCAGACGTATACTGAAACTTATCAGTATACGTGCGACTAATTCCGTATGCAGTCTGCGCGCCTACTTGGAAAAATGGTATTGTTGGTACGTCTTCATACGTTAGCGCAGGAATGATATTCGGACCCTAAGCCGCTTTACCGATTTGGATGAATTTTAGATATAGAGGTAAAGGGCACCTTGGAGAAGGACGTACGTTACTTTCATCCCCGGGATCGGGACTTATCTAATATACAAGAATTCTTGAATAGTTATAGAATATATCAGATACGAGTAGGTACTATTTTCTGAAGTTTAAATTCTGCTCTCTTGAGTGAAATTTCGCAGTTTATTCTTTAGGTATTGAAGCTTTTGTAAATCTAGAAGTCTGCGCTGCAAATGGTTGTATTTTACTTTGTCGATATAGATTTTCTGAGAAATACAGGGAATAAGGATTGGTTTGTATTATGTATCGCTGTTCCGCGGTTTTATCCGAAAACTTTTCAACTACTACCTACCATCAAACTTGATTTTTTTGTGATAACGGAACCCTTCGTGCGCTCCGACTCGCACTTGGCCGGTTTTCTAACACCGCAGAGTATATCTATCTACAAAGGCTTTAAGTTATCTAAGTAAAATTCCACAGAATAAATTGTCTGGCGGCGGTTTGATGATCTGCGACCACATTTATCAATGTCACTTCAGAGCTCAGATTTTTTTTTTTTATTATCTGCAATGTAACGATGTCGTTTGTCAAAAGCGCTGCTCCGGTGAGATACCAGACTAAGGCTTAAATTTGCGAAGGTTTGTGTAGAAAACATATTTACGTGAACCAAGTTCTTAAGTTGAGTTTTTTTATTAACCCCCGGCGGAAAAAGAGGGGTGTAGTTAATGTGGCTGATTGTGTATATAAATCATACCTTATAATAATTTACCTTATTTCAAAAATGTAAACAAAGAACTGTCAATTTTAAAGGAAAAGTAAAGCTCTCACTTTCAAATAATTGTATGAAATTGTTGTTTACGTTTTTGATCTGAGATGCTGAAATAGGGTATAGCAATGTCGCGGTTTCACTCGCGTAAGTCCCGATTCCGTTAGTTAGACATTCCAAAAACCCCGTCTTAGTGGAAATCTACACATTACAATGAACACACTCTTCAAATTTCAAGATTGAACAGCTCTAGAATCTCTCAAACCAAAGACGATGTATGCGTAGAATTGTTATTTGTTGTTTATTCCAGTTAGGTTAAATCGAGCTGTCTTCTAACTACGCAGTTCTTTAACCACAGCGTTTGCAGCAGTATACCTACATACATAAATATCGACATCCCAGAAACAATAACAAAGACACTGTACTTAAATCCCACTTTCTAAATTATTTGACTTTAGTATTCCCCACAAATCGTTTTCTTTATGTCGCATGGTACTTAATAACCAGCCTGTGTTCTCAAACGGCATCGCACGAAGGAGGGTAATAAATTAAATCTAAATCGTGTTAAGCCCGAGGCTGTCTACGGCCTAATTCGAGGGATATCACGTAAATAATTAACAAAAAACCCTCATTAAATCTTGAAGTTCTCATTTTGAAGGAACGAGGCTTGTGTAACGTTGTTAACTCGTGAATTGCCAGTTTTATGAGGAGCCTTTGTTTTATTTTAAGTGGTTGAGAATATTTTAACGTCGTACTAGCAGCGACCTGCGGTTTCACCCGCGTAAGTCCCGATCTCGGGTGAATATCGGAATAAAAAGCCTATGTGTTATTCTAGGTCTCCAGCTATCTGTATACCAAGTTTTACTGCAATCTGTTCAGTAGTTTATGCATGAGGGAGTACCAAAGTCAATACATATTTGCAAACATTCGCGTTTATAATATTTAGGAATAATAGGACTAAGGAGTCGCCCCGACTTCGTACTGGGGGTTATTCCTCTAATAAAATTGCCCAAAATACCGTTACAGCATCATTGCTATTGCAAACAATACATTCAAAATGAAACTATAACTTGCAACTGAACTGCAATCAAAAACTTTGTTGACTCGAAATATATGAAAAACTGTATTCTCCAAAGAATTTTCTATCGAAAAATGGGAAATGGTTTTTGATAAACGTCAAAATTGAAATTGACTGCAAGTATATTAAAATGATATTTTGGAGCAATGTCACAGAGAAAACAAGCGGCCTCAGTCTGGTGGTTACTCTATTTCAAAGAAACAATGTCGTCCGTCCACCGAGGAGGTGGTCTTCCATTGCATCGTGGTCCCCACTCCAGGACTTTTACTCCCCAACGGTTAACAGTCCTTTGAGCTATATTATGACCTGCCCATTGCCACTTCAGTCTGCTAATTTTGAGAGCGAAGTCGCTAGCTAGCTAGTAGCTGGTTTACACTATGATTATTTAAATAATCTCATCTTGGTCGCCTTTAGACTACTAATCAATGAGAATGTCCAATGAACCATTCATTTCCTTCCTCGCTGTACCTACTGGTTGCATTCAAATCTTCGAATTAAGGAAACATTCGATAAGTTACAATGGACAAGCACGCACGTCGACGAGTTCCTAGGAAGTTACCTGTCTAAGATAGTTAATGTTGTATTGGAAGGAGTAGAGAAAACATCTCCATATTTTTAAACAATTTTACTGTAGATACATATCTACTTAATTAAATACAAACGTGCGTCTGCGTTACGTTTAGACACGGAGTTACGGTCCAGTGTTTATTTTAGAGTTCCGTACCCAATTGTGATAATGATACGGAACCCTTCGTGATGACTCGCACTTAGTCGTATTTTTTGTTTTGTTTTGTTACCCCGCTTATTTGTTCCACTGTAGGGCAAGGGCCTCCTTTCAGAGGGATTAGGCAGTAAGAACGCTACGAGGGCCTACTCCGGATAGCCGAATGTCCTATGCTTTCGGACCGTGATGAGTTCTAATACATGTCGTTTTTTCACGATGTTTTCCTTTACCGTAAGAAAGATTATTAATAGGGCACATACTTTTTTTTTTTAAAGAAAAAAATCCTTGTTGTTTTTCATTCATTTAAATTTTATCAGTTGTAGTTGTAGGTAGGTACATACTTTTGACATATTATTGAGTAAGCTGTTTTGTAACAGTGTACGATATCACACTGCCACAAAACAGCTTACTCAAATTACAGTATTATTTCAAACTGTAATGATTTCGGCGACGTCTCTATTCTTTATAACTTAGATATCTTTATAGACTGTTGATTTGTATGACGGCGATTCATTGTTTATTTACGACGCAGGCGCTGCGGCGAGATATAATTAGAAACCAATGAATTAATAAACTATGTTGTTGTTTTAACAATAAGGTTTATTATGAAAACGTGCTTTATCTAATGTATTGTTGAATTACTAGCTGCGTCTCGATTATATGAGTTGGCGTTATACAACTCATGTCTGTCTGTTTATCTGTTAGCTATGCAAATAGCTATGAAATCAAAATAGTTATTTAACTGATTCGTTCGATTTTTAGGGTTCCCTATCTCAAAATGTTGAAGGGGAACTCTTATATGATTGGTTAATTGTCTTTCTGTACCTACGTGTATGATCTCTGCGACTGACATTTATTCCAGTTTTTACCATGATCATGGGTTATTCCTGTAATAATATTGTCCAAAATTTCATTTCAACATCATTGTTTTTGCAAACAATACACAAAGTTTCAAAATGAAACTATAACTTTGCCACTGGACTGCAATCGAAAGTTTATTGACCCAAAAAGTTATAGAAAACGGTATTCTCCAAAGTAAATTTTATTGAAATGGTCGAATGTTATTGCACAAACGTTAATTTTGAAATTAAGAGGAAAGTCTACCTACTTTTTCTCCAAACAAACGTAGTCGATTGTTTCCCCCCTAGATATAGACATTAGAGCAAATATATTTATGCCATAAAACCTATATCTGTCATGAACATACCCCCTACGTTTTGTTTTAATTTTCTAATTAGAATAGAAATACAATTTAGAAAAAATATACCTAATTCGAAAAGAAAAGATTTAGTATAAAAACCCCAAAACAGCGCTGGTATAGATTTTATGGTATAAACATATTTTGTCGAATGTCTTCATCCAAGTAGGAAAATTTAGGGGTGTTGCGAGTTTAACAAAGAATTCCCATAAAAATAACATAAGTATCTATCTTCCAAAGAGTATCAGCGAATTTTCCTTTGAAATTGTTATCAAAGGCACGTGCCCCCACACCCACAATGTACTCGAGTATAGCGCAGTATGGAGCTCGATGAAGTATATAGCATTTATCATTGGCAATGGGCAGGTGAACTCCTGAATGTGTGGAGATATTCCAAACGTGAGGGAATTGTCTATTGGGTATTATGGAGTGTTTTATTTTGTTTACAAACTTTTAAATGGCTTTTGAAGGTGTAAATTTAAAACTTAATAGCAGTATATTATCCAGAACGTTAAGTTCGAAAGAACAAAACAAAATTGTTTTAAAACTCACATTGCTTTTATTATTGATCTGGCATTATAAAACTGAAAATATGAGCTTTTTTTTATTTCAAACTAACATCCCGATAACCGTAGAAAAATATAAATTGTTTTTTAAAGAACAATTTTTACTTTTTAATCACATTTTTCGTGGTTTGTACAATTAAGAATCAACCAATCATATAGGCTTATTATTTTATCCCGATATTCCAGCGGGAACGGGATTTAGGTGGGTGAAACTGCAGAGCACATCAGTAATAATTGGCAATTATAATATTTCAGTACCATTTGACCATCCATCATGGTAGTCATCAATGTAGCCATGAACTTTATATTGTCTTTATGGGACGTTTCGCCTTCACATTCAACGGTGTTAGACGACTGCTCATAAACTGGCTTGTTTTACATCATATTCCTTTATTCCTGTATTAGGGCCTTATCATACTTGCGGATTGCGGGCGTATTTCAGGCGGAGCGGTCGCGCAGCGTAAACGCCGCGTCAACACTATTTTGTTATGTACACATGCGTTCACATGCGCTTCGAATCCACAAAGCCAACAGCAGTGTTTCCTCTTCAGTATCCATTCTGTTACTGAGTGTACCAAACACGATCGTACGCGACCGCGCGTGACGGATTCGCAGCGCGTCCGCTCTGCCCGCAATCCGCTAGTATGATAAGGCCCTTAGAATTGTCCAAAATTTCATTTCAACATCATTACCATTGCAAACACATTCAAAATGATAGACAGATATATGGACGCTTTATTATGCTCACCAAAAACAACAATTACACCTAATAAAAAAAAGAAACTTAAATCTAAAGTGGCACAAAAGGCGGAAGGCCGCCTTTTGTGCCACTTTAGATTTAAGACGAAGACGCGGTAAGGACCGCTGAGAGCGGTCTCTTCGAGGCAACCTAGATCATAGTAACGCTTCAATGATCGTAGGTAGGCTGTGACCAAAGCCATGGCCAGTAGTTTATACCAGGTTGGAACCGCGCAAATCTCCCTTAAAAAAAAACCTATAAACTCATAAACATGCCAAAACTTACTGAATATAATACCAGTTTAGCCTTTACGAAGTTCAAACCCTAAACTTGTAGAAGTGGGTACTGAAACTGGAACAAGTTCCATTGTGAAAAGAAACAACGGTAAACAATACTCCTTTGTTCAAAAGAAATACTGGATTGGTTAAATAATGTTTCTACTTTCTTTAGATTATAGGGGTGAGGAACTCTACCGCGAAATTGGGTCGCCTAAAGCTAATCGTTTACTTAGTGATGTTCAAATAATATTAAGTAAGATACCTATACTATCTATCTATATCTAGCTTTGTCCTGAATGTCTGACTGACTGATCAACGCACAGCCTAAACCGCTGATAGTAGAGAGCTGAAATTTGGATAGTGTGTGTTTTTATATGATGTAGGTATCCGTAAAGAAAGCGTTTTTGAAAATTTCCACGGGATCGGGACTGAAACAGTGGAACTCAGCTAGTCAAGTATATACGTTGAGGTCTTAAGTTTTCGTATAGGGATTTGCCTCACCTAGTCTTAGAGTTGTTCCGGTCGCCCTAAGGCCTATAACTTGACCTAACGACTGTCATCAGAGATAACAACCGGGCTTTCGAGAAAAATGTGAGCCGCCACGGGACGCCTGGCAGATGTGAAGCATCGACTCGCTCCGTATAGTACATATTATATTCCATCATGTGCATACATATAGCGTGGCGAAGCGTCGCCACGGCCACGCCACACGAACTTTTAGGTTTACTCTTGCCTATATATGTTTCACATCAAAAATGCAACCGGAAATATCGCTCAGATGAAGAAGACAATACAATTAATTACTTTTAATGAAACACCAAAATGCAAAGACATCGTGTTCTAGAACACGATCGCGCATAAAAACAAAGGAAATCAAAGGGCACTTCATTCACCTACCTAGCTGCGTTAATCCACTGCCTTATGCTCATGTACCCTTCCGAAGGTCGCATACCTGGACGTGATTCGAATACTCTCGAGTAGTCCTCATGTTTATTCAGACTCGATCAAATATTGGCAGGAGACCCGTTTAAGGATGTTTAAGCCTCTACAATTATGTTGGCTGTTTAAGTTTCTGCGCAATTGAAATGGAGATGTCGGATATTAGCTGCCTTTGGCATAAATCTTGAACGGTTTTAGGGTTCCAATTTAATGTTGATGATTTTACTAGATAGTTTATGGATGCGTTTTATCTCGATACTCGAAGCCGAACTCAATAATACCTACTAAATAACCTTTCGTGTTGGAAATTATTATGGTCTTCGATCTTCGCCTTACATTCATAACACCATAAGACGAAGAAGAATAAGGGTGTTATTAATGTAAACTAGCTCTCCTGCAGTTAAACCCGCGTAAGTCCCGATCCCGTGGGAATTTCCTAAAACCCTTTCTAAAACGATGCCATCATTTAAAGACACACCCTCCAAATTTTCCCTCTTTTTTCAGCGGTTTAGGGCCTAAACTGCCTTAAGCCAGTAAGTCAGTATTTGTAATTAGATTGCTGGTGAAGGCCCTCTTACCTCTGATTTATTGATGGACACACTCATAGCGAACCTTGACATGTCTTGTTTACTAAAGTTCAAATCTAATAAGGATTTCGGGTCATTAGGTACCATTGATCGATTTAGTTCACAATTCTTTATTAGTATTTGCAGAAGTATTTTTCCTTTAAAATAATTCTCATCCATGAAGTAGTACGCATAATACGCATTTAAAAAAAGAATTGCGTGCTTTATTGATTAATAATGTTAGTTTTCTGAGGAAACGGAGCATATATATTGAAATCGATGGTGATATTATCGATTCCAAATAATAAATAAATAAACAAATAGTTTTTGTTTTCTATAAATAAAAAAAGTCTTTAGACTGTGGTTTATTTAATGCTGACACCTTAAGGATCAAAGGTGAATGTTCGCCCCTTGCACTACATAATTTCTATGTCGTTTTAATTATTTTTTAAATCACATTTTCAATTCGACAATTGGTAATTTTCATTGTAATATTTCTTTTTGTTTATTGCTTAAGAGGACAGTCTTAGGTAGACTGTCCTCTTTCTCCATACAAACGTAGTCGACTGTTTCCACCCTGGATAAAGACATTAGAGCAAATATGTTTATGCCATAAAACCTATGGTATCTGCCATGGCCAATCCCCTACGTTTTAGTTTTTTTTTATTTTCTAATTAGAATAGAAATAAAACTCAGAAAAATTAGATAATGAAAAAATCAAAACATAGAGGCATGGTCATGCATGGCAGATATAGGTTTTATGGCATAAACATATTTGCTCTAATATCTTTATCCAGGGAGGAAACAGTCGACTACGTTTGTATGGAGAAAGGGAAGGTAGACTTTCCCCTTAAGGCATTTCGCTAGTTTCTTTTTATTTGATGGTTTATTTCTCCTTGTAAAATATTTAATTTTCATTGTTTTAACCGACCGCTACGTCAAAGCGGTGTTCGTTGTCAACATACCGGAAATAAGTGCCCTATTCTTTGTGTTCTGAACAATCGTACCGAGCGTGCGTGACCATAAAAATGCGTACAAAAATATGTATGTAGTCTGTTCATAGTACATTGTTCGCTTTTGTTTTACAGGTTTCGATTATTGTAACGTTAATAATACATTGTGATGCTTGTGCGTAATGTAGGTGATTAATGGTGAGGTGGTCTTAAGGGAGGCGAGGATGGTAATCATCAGTACTCTACTTATGTCTATCATCCATCTTTAAGGGAAATTATTTAGTAAACAATTATTTATTCATATATTTTGTTTAGTACTTACACATTATCGCACTAGTGCGTAATGGTAATCTAAATGTCTCAGTTTGGTTACAAGCGCCATTATATTCCTAAGTACCTATGTTAGAATTAGAGTTACTTTTTTGAGCAAGTCTGTAGAAATAGTTCTTATTTTTGGGAAATTTATACTGGAATTATTTTCGTTAGTCGCAAATGGCCTCATTACGCGAGTTGCGGAAGATTGTTAGACGTGAAGACGCAAAAGCAGGAAAGCTCTCAAGAGAGGGATGCAACCGGAAATATCGCTTGGATGATGATTAAAAGAGCGGAACCATGCCCAGAGCGGTTATAATATACCTAATGTTTTGATACCATTGAGATATTATGTACTAGTACTAGAGGTGACGTCTCAAACATCATCCATGTTCCTTTAAGAGGAAAGTCTATCCTATTCTTTTCTCCATACAAACTTTACAAACGTAGTCGACTATTTCCTCCCTGGATAAAGAAATTATAGAAAATGTTCCATACTAATATTCTAAATTTTATTTCTATTCTAATCAGAAAAAAACCGTAGGGGCATGGTCATGGTTGGATATAGGTGTTATGGCATAAACACATTTGCTCTAATGTCTTCATCCAGGGAGGAACAAGTCGACTGTGTTTGTATGGTAGTAGAGTAGACTTACCCCATAAGGTTGAGATTAATGCTATATAGCCTCACTTTTCAACAAATTAATGTTTCGATGTAACCAAATAAAAGCATATTAATCTCTCTGTCAATAAGAAAGTGAATCTCATACCACAAGTAACGTACAGTCGCGTGCAGAACACGATCATTTACAAATTGCGTTTCCAGTTCGTAATCCAATATGGGCATAGACGTTTGTAAGTTTATGCCAAGTGATATCAAGTTAAACCAAGTTATGCTAAGTTGGAATATTGTTGACGTGTCACCAATATTGCTTAGCTTAGATACCTATGTATGTAACTTTGACGAATTCATTGTTTGTTAGTTTATTTAAGATAAGTTTTCAAGCTATTGCAAAGCTTTTATCGCGGGCTTGAGCTTTGAATGAAGAAATTTCGTAACGAAAAAAACCTAACACCCCCACTCCGTCTACCATGGCAACGTGGTACAAATTAAAAAAATAATTATAATTGCATAAGTTGATAACAAATGCTATGTAATAGCTTTACCGCAGCAGTCCCAGAGTGCCACACGTTTATTTTTCCGTTGTACAACACAATCTTAGTAGCTTACTATGGAGCCAGATGGCGCTGTGTGATGTGCACTGAATTAATAAAAAAAGTTTAAATACTGGCTTTTCATAATAGTACCTACCTACTCTTCAGTTTCACTTGTGCCAGTCTCGATTTTGTATGTACAGATCTTCCAACTAAATCAATAATATTTTTGTATTTATTTATAATCATCATTATAGGTGCAATCTTTTAAAGAAAGTCAGGCGGTCAATTGTTTTCTATAAAAAAACAGATTTGTGTCATATTTTACTCGTTGCACTCGTTCTTAATTTAAAGTTTGTTTCAAAATATCGCACGTAAAACATCTAGATTCTAGGTTATCGAACTCAACTCTAATGTTTATTTATTTTTGTTCCAGGTATGTATGATGTCCATCAGTTGAGATACCATTTGGTACTGCTTTTCATTCAGTTACACGTACTCGTAAGGTAAACAATCTGTTTAATGCTGTTCAACGGAACCGGTACCTACATATTCTAAACGGTTTAAATTAAGAACAGTTTGAATTTAGAATGGTTTTATTAGTTCACTGAAAAGAAACTACTGAAATAGTTACTTATGAGTTTTGTTTGTGATGGTATCTTGCTTAAATTAGATAGGTACTATGCCATGGTTACATTTTCTTAATCGCGTAGTATTAAGCGATTAAGACCCGGGTTTCCCGGGAAAATGTCTTCTCGCGACCAAGACCATTGGAAAAATGTGTTCCCTCGCGACTAAGACCATTGTAACATGGTTGAAACGTCGGGGTAAGAAAATAAATAATACTTTGCGATTAAGACCCGGGAAAATGTAACTATGTTAACAAATCGTGTGATTCTAAAAAGCTTATAGGTACTTTGGCATTCCAGGTTCGATCCTTGGAGTCTTCAAGTCTAGATTATATAGGTTTCCTCAAGTCTAGAGTGAACAGGTTCCCATCAGCTGAGATGAGGTCAAATGCAAGCCTATCTCATGTAAAAAAGCGAACTACGAACACTCAAAATATATTTTCAAAGCAAATAAAATGAAATGTTCAGAAAAACTGCCTGCAACTGAACTTAGCTGGCACTTTGCTCCAAATTACGAAACATTATTTGTTTTAGATTTTTCTTCTGTTTTTGCGATGTTCGATTGAAATTAAACTCCGTTTTTCCGGTTTCAATTGCGTTGATTTAAATATATTAAGCTTTTTATCAATGCCTTTTCGCCACCCCTCAGGTCCCTTGGGTCTACCCATGATGAAGACGCCTGAAAAGACCTCGAAACGTAGGGCATTGAAAATGCTTAATATACGGTTTACGGTTTAAAATTCTTTATTTCTCATAAAATTACATTAATTACTTACTGAGAAACTAAAATTCTAACATAAGTTAGATATAAATAATAATTTAGGTAAGACGTGTCGAAGCAAACGATCACAGTATTTTTTGAAATTAAAACAAAAGGAACATTGACACAAGCACAACTCATTCCATTATTCAGACAATTACATAAACATTTAAAGTAAATTTAAAAAGGAATTCACTATTATCAAATCAAAATAATGTAATAGAACTTAGAACTATATAAAATAAATTCGAAATGAAATTAATAAATTGACCAGTTTAGGGTAGTTTTCAAATTTGTGCAAAGGCAAACGAACTACTTTGTGTACTGGTCAAGCAAGCATTCATATTCGGTAAACAGTAGGCAAGACCGTTTACACCGATACCACCTAAACTTAATCGTTTAACCTATGTTTAAGGGCGCATCAATAATTATAAGATTATTTCAATGTTTTCATTTATAGTATTTTAAATATATTATTTTATTCAATTATTTAAAGACACACACACAATACTTTAATAACATTAGATATTAATAATAATATGTTATATAATATAATAATTATGTATAGTATTTATTTGATTAATATATTATAGCAAGTTAGTCAACTTTAATAAAAAAATTTTTTTCTTTGTTATTATTGCGTTTACTTAATTAGTTTAAGAGTTTATTTAGGTTTTAGTACAAAATTGTACTTACTATATTATTTAAGTAAGTAAGTACAATTTTGTACTCAGATAATTACTTATTAGTTTTATTTATGTTTTTCTTTTCAATTCAGATTCAATTTCTTATAATTCAATTTCATTAATATAATAAAAGCAACGCGATGGAAACCGGAATAAAGGGTCGTGACCGTGACAGACAGACAGACGACACAGTCGGACAACAAAGATAGATAGATAAATACTTGATCAACATCAATAATACATTACAAAATATGACACACGTAAAATAAATGAATTTTAAAACTAAACAAACGTTGAACAAATAGGCGGCCTTCTCGCTCAAAGCGATTTCTTCCAGGCAACCTTGGCCTTAACCCTTTGTGATCATATAAGGGTTCCATTTTTATCTGCTGAGGTATCTACGGAACCCTAAGAATGAACTTCACTTCATCATTTGTTATTCAGCATTAGGTAGTGAAACGTAAATGACTTGCGATTGTAATTTACCATGGGTACTCACTCAAAGACCGGTCTTTACGAAAATGGTGCACTTTTGCTGTAATGCCTTACGTGATAATGTTATGCTACTACATAATTATGTTAATGTTACCTGTCTATTTGCATAGTTTGATTTATTTATGACTTAGAGACATGCGTTCGGAAGTTTATTGTAAACTAGCTCACATTATTTATTATTATGAGCCTATAGTATCCCACTGCAGGGCAAAGGCCTCTCTGCTCCCTCTCCATTGCTCGTGATCTTGTGCGATGGATTGCCAATCTGCCAGGAATATATCCAGGCATGACCTGGATAGCTGACATACCTTCGGAATTTTTTTGTAATCTTCTCTCTTATAACATGCCTACATCATATAAAAAACACACTCTCCAAGCCCTCAGATCTTTAATATCAGCGGTTTAGGTTGTGGGTTGATCAATCAATCAGTCAGTCAGTCATTTAGAACAAACCTTTTCATAGATGTAGATTATAGCTGTGTATAAACGAAATCAATTGCATTTGTTTGCTTGTATGGATAACTGCCACCAAGTGCAAATGCACTAAATTTGCACTAAGACCATAATCTGAATTTAGCATTCTAGCACATTGAAAATATAATAGCCGCTGTCCACAAATTCCATCCTCGGAACTATCTTGTCTGGTTAGGTTATACAATTTGATAAACTTTAACTGCTTTGACAAATACCAATCATATTCTTTACATGTGGTTACAATATTTACAAAACATTCGTGTAATATCTGAGCAATTCGTTGTTTGTACTGCACCGCTGCCAACTCAACCAGTTGATACCCAAACAAGACAGCTGCCATCGGCTTTCATGCACTGAACTTGGCACTGCTTTTCACAGACTAATATCTTCACATTGATTCCCAACCTTAAGCCAACGAGATAAGAGCTACAGACCATCCAATCGCTGGACTATTGTCTTAGCGCGTGCCAAAATACTACAACTATCTATCCGTGCTTAGCGATAATATCTGGATGTGGTCCAAGACGTAGTTCAAATCGTTCCAGTGAAGGTCTCATCTTGTCAACAGCAATGATACTTCAATAACAGTAAAATATGTCAAATCTACATTTTGTAAAAAAAATATTAACTTATCCCAGCTTCGCAAGTGTAGGTATGCGTCTATTTTCTGCGCCAAACTTACTTTCTGAGCGAAAAAGTTACGGTTGCCAGAAGCCTTATTCAGGCGCGCTCCGATGACTTTATTTGTACTTAAACCTTCAGGAAAAAACGGTGAAAACCACATCAAACTTCGTCGCTAGGTTGAGGAAGTAAGTTTTTTTAGGATAACGCGTCGGATCCTGTTCCACTGTTGTTTTTCTAACTTCCAGACGAACATGCTGCGACTTAGACCACACATCATATCTCTAAGATAGTGGTCAAACGTTCACCTTTGGATTATAAAAAGTTTTACATCGGTACAAGTCATCGAGTAAACCGCCCCATAGTTCCACATCTAATGTATTTAAAATATTTGAAATTCAGATATCTATTTTGCTGGTATATTATTAAATCTCTTGTGACACGCGTCACCACATAATTCAATGGTACTGTAAACATGATATGTCCGTTTGTCAGCCATATAACTAACTACCCACGATGCGTAACTTCCGAGTCCAGAATTAAATGCAATAAAAAACATTATGAGCGTTTTTATGACTTGTCCAAGAAGGAGTAGTATCGAAGTAAGTTGTTAATTTTATTGATAAAATAAAACGTGTAAGGAATATTGCGCTGGATTGCGTTTGAGAGCATGCCAAATTGCTGTAGTACTAAAATTGTAAATGAGATATTTTACGATACTTTGGGGTTTAAATGGCACGCGTTCATCGCATCCTAATCCTCGTTAATCCACAGTTGTCCCACGCGTGAACCTTAAGAGAAGCTAAGGAGTAATATAATAACTTATTTTCTCATATTCCGAAGCAAATATATCGCGGTGCCACACATTTACAGTCCGCCGGCACGGTCTGTCTGTCTCATAGGCCTGCCAATGCCGGGAAACTGTTTGCTTTGGTCAGATTTGCAATTAGGTGCAAACAAAGTTGACCATCAATTTTGTATTCTATGGGGTCATGGGGTCACATATGCACTTACGTACAATTGTACACTTTTACAACGATAGAATCCAAAGAACGATTAAAACTTGAAACAAAATACGATCGAGATAAAACCAAAAGATAGCCGTAACAAAAACAAAAGACGACGGAAATAAAAATAGGAGACGATTGAAACAGAGACGAAACCCGATCTGTTGATCTGTGTGGAACCCTTCAAATCGAAAAGCACAGTTATACATGACGCAAGTTAATATTCCCCGAACCGCTTGTTAGTTGTTTCACATCAAATTCGCCATTACCACCATTGATCTTCGACATCACTCACAGCACGATACCTCGGCCCTCGGCCCCCTAGCTCGCTTCTCATTAATATTGGTTAGGTTACATGATAATGGTACAGCTATGTTACCGTTTGACGGATGTAGGTATTGAGGTACAAAAAATGTTTTTACTTTTTACATAGATACTTATGAAGCCCCTGATAACATAGAATTTCTTTCCCGGACTATCTGCGAGAAACTATTTAGTGACTTCTGCGCTATAAATCCTTCTCTTGGCCTTCTCAATATTCTGCCACCATTTTATTCCCGTTCGATAACTCGATTTCTTCTTTCGCTCTTCTTGAAGGAGCGCGTAGGGCCTAGTTGCGATCTCTTATCTTGAACAGTCGTTGGGGTTAAGCAACGCCTGACGCAGTCATTCCTTGGATGGATGACAGATAATGTGTATCAAAATAACAACATTACAACTTAAGCCAATGCGCTTCGGAAGACACGTTAAGCAGTCGTTAGTTGAAATAAGGGCGGTTCTGACAACTCCATCATAAGGTGAACCACAGAAAATCACCACTAAGACCACTGTACGAAAAGAAAAAGAAGATGATCAGTCTTTGGCACCGTATGATGGGTCACTATACCTGTTCCATCTAATAGTGTACATAAAATAAGACTGAGTCTGGTCTTCATAATGTGCCTATTGTTGGCCACTCTGTGATTGATTGTAATGGATAGAGAGCTCTCTGTTTTTGGTTCGATTCATTCTCGTATTTTTGTTTTCTTGTCAGTTAAAGTAATGGATCGTAGGTTTATTATTAGATTTTTTCTTTTGTATGAAAGAATATTGGTGATATGGCGTTTTGTTTTTACGAGCGCCCTTTAGGCACGGTGAAGCGTATTACTTGAGCACTGTTTTTCTCAATTTCGGGAGCAATCAGCCGTGTCGATTCTTTTACTACCATTTCTAAAGTGTCGCCGATAAAAAAAAGGTTGGCAGAAACAATAAGTTTTTATGGTGAGTAGAACAGACGCCTAATTACAGATTTCCAATATTCCAACTTTGGAATTGACGAAGGTTTTTTTTTCGTTTTCAATATTTCAGTTGGTCCCGGTAGTTATCTTAGATAGCAATCGTTAGGTCAAGTTAGAGGCCTTTGGGCGTCCTGAAAACTCTAACACCAGGTAAGCCACACCAACCACTATACGAAAAGAAAAAGAAGAATATTTCGCATCCCATTTTCATTTTCAAGGTAGTAGGTACTTGAATGATTTTTAAAAAATGCTAGTCTTGGCACCAAATAGTCTACACACCACCGCGCAGGGAGAACAAAAGGATCCAGACTCACCCAGATTCCTGAGCCACCATTTACGACACGAGATGAGATCGGGTAGCCCTATTCTATGTCGGGGCTACACGGCACTCGATATCGATCACTCATCCAAGGTATGAGCGCTCCAACCGTTGCATAATTAGGAATAGCTAGGCCACGAGCTCCATAACAAACCAACAACTGACAACCAGATATCTGCCAGCAAACTCTTAATAAATGTTAAAAACGATCGTAAAACTTCGTCAATCACGAACTAGTGACCTATTAGCTGAACTCCATCGCGGGCATCGTCCACAATTATCACCTCTCCCCAACATTTGGGTCAAGTTCGCCGACCTCCGAACGTGTGGTGAATCCAAGAAACGTGAACGAATGGTCACGCGATCTCTGCACGAGATACTGAAGTGTTCATTTGATGCATCGGTTTCCATTTTCGAAAGTGAGCTTGTTGAACCAATTTCAGTGGATTATGTTACTTGGGATCTTTTACCTACATTTTTTAAACTGACACGATTTTCGTCTTTCATTATTAATAGACACGGCTCTAAAACGCGTTATAGATAATCATCTCCGGCTGTGTTCGTCTCCGTCTTCTCGCGAATACGACTGGTGTAACCCGTTTGCCGAAACGTCGAGGTAATTAATAACAATAGTTATCTATAACGCGATCTAGATTCGTGTTTCTAATAATAATGATCTTCTGCCTATACAGATACATAGTTAGTTGGTTTTGCAGGGAGTTACGACCGATAATTTAGATTACAAGCACTGTTTACCAAATAGTAGACTGTTTCAGGCTTTTGATAACGTTGCCCCGGGCTATAATAGTGGAGTGGAGTGTACCTAAGTCCCAGAAAGCCGAATCTATCTAACATAACCCTCCTTCGGCAGCTGGGTAAAAATGCGGAAGAAACAGCAAGATGTTGACAGCCACAAATAAATTGCCTCGAAAGTTGACAAGATCACGATATCTCTATCGTTTATCTCAATAAACTGGTTCAAATGGAGTCTACGGCCTCCGTAATGATTGAACCCGACCTAGACCGCAGCAGTGCCATAAGAGTGCTATAAATAGCCTATATGGTGTCTGAAGCGGGCGTCGCCCACACCAACCTTCGGGTAATAGAGTCGTTCATTAGCAAATACCATACTCTACTGGACGAATGTAGACTATTTTTAGTTCCGGACTGGTTGTGCCCCGCGGTTTCACCCACGTAAGTGCCGCTGCCGTAAGGATTTGAAAAAATCCTTTCTTATCGGATGCCTACCTGCTTTATAGCAGCGGTTTACCTATTTTAGTGTATTTTTTGTCATATGATACCTATTGTAATATGCCTGTAATGTAATGATTTCTGAAGATCTTTCTGTAATTTCATTACTCACGAGAATAGTCCTGCGACTTGCATAATCTGTAGTCTCATCTCGAAGATCAGCAGATCTTGTCTTGAGATGAGCGTGCAACATCTTGGACCACCCTTACCATATGGTGAGATATTGGCCAAACGCTTGCCTGTCATGAAATCTATTCATTACAAATGATGATTTTTCAGATAACAAATAACAAAATAATATTGCAAACAACCATTAGTCGTTCACACGCTTTATTAAAACAAATTGAAGTATTCATACCGGTATTGAAAAAGCTTATTAAGGATATTAAATTGGAATTTCAACGGCGCGCGGCGGGCGCCATAAACGCCTTTCTACAGTAGGTAATTGAATGAAATAATTACGATCCGTAATAATTTCATTTCATTTATTATTTATTAATAAAATATTGTGATGATTGTAATTTAACATACGCACAGCCTAAACCGCTGATAGTAGAGAGCTGAAATTTGGAGAATATGTTCTTTGTGCGATGTAGGCATCCGATAAAAAAGGGTTTTTCGAAATTCCCACGGGATCGGAACTTACGCGGGCGAAACTGCGGGACTCTGGTAGTAAAATAAAATGCACATCCCTGGTGCGCAGAGTCAGAGCCAGCTCGAACAGTATTCTAAAGATGATTGCGGATAGGTTAGACTGTCCGTATATGAACAGATGTGATCGTATTCACATTGAGTACCTACATCCAGTGCTTCATTATAATTTTATTTAACATTTAGTTTGTAAGTTTTTTCATTTACTATTTGCATTACTAACCCCTATGGATCAATGGTCTGAAATAAATGTATTTTATTTAATAATATAGTGACTACAACTTATCAAATCGAATCTATACACATCAGAAGATGACATTGCTAGGCATGCATGCATGCCGCGCGTTTAGTGTGAAAGCAACGAATATCTAATCCAACAGAACAAAAGCTTCGTACAAGCTCGCGGCGCGGCGGGCGTAGGTACTTCACTACATGCGCAGCTATGTGTGCGTGACCTCACCGACAGTGTGCCGACGGGTTCACGTACGTGAGCTGAGTAGGCGCTTCGGGCGGCCTCGGCAAACCCGAATGGAAAGCGGTGAGAAGTCACGCACACAAGCTGCGCATGTAGTGAAGTACCTAGCCGCGGGCTTGTATGAAGCTGTTGTTCTGTTGGATTAGATATTCGGTGGTGAAAGGCTTGTAAACTTCAGCTACTTAGTAACTATGTATGACGTTTAAAACGTAACTAAGGCGAAGGTCGTGCAATTAACAAAGTTAGTCGGGTAATTAATGTGGAACTCCGTGGCGCTTAGTTTGCCAGTTGCCTCTACCGCCGCCCGTGGAAACTTGAAAGCCTTTCAACATTTCACACTTCAGTTTTTGGTTGAAATAGGTCATTCGATTTTCCGACATTTAATTAAAAAGTTTTGCAGATTGGAAATTGTTGAGACTTCCGTTCCTTTATTTGATGTTTAGTCAATGTTTTCGACTTTAATTTGTTATGGGCTGCTATTATTTATTTTGTACCTACTAGCTGACCCGGCGAACTTTGTTCCGCCTTAGATGCAAAAAAAGACCGTATCCTATGTACGTCTCCTGGTAATAATACATAAGACGCTACTGGCTTGTCCCGATATTCCGCGGATGACCTCGTATGTCCCGATCCCGCGGGAATATCGTGAAGGAAACCGCGGGGCGTTGCTACTATTAAAATTAAAGAGCCTATAAGTTATCTATCTCCAGCCTTCGTACCAAGTTTCATTAAAGAATAACAAGGAAAACTTTTCCTATTGAAATTTATTGAAAGATTTTTTTTTGCGCGAAAAAATACAAGACGTTTAATTTACGAAGACAATAATGATAACATTATTGTTATGTAGCTATGAAATATTGTATTTAAGTACATAAATGAAAATATAAAACGTCAATTTGGAACCTTGCCCGGTATTTGATAGAATATCTGCTGAAAATACAAGAAAGCTTGTACGTACATACTTACATAATTAAATGATTCTTATTATCGTTTGTACCGGATTTATTTTAAATATAGGAAGTGTTTATTTTAGTGTTGGTGGTATATAAGATACTACAGCGAATACTATGAGGATTTTAAATGATTAGCTGCATGGTTCTGGAGGTTTTCTTTATGTATCATTATTAATTAGGTACAGAACCCTAAAAATCAGTTTTATTGAATATATTGCACGACGTTACACACAGCGCAATCTAGCACTAGGCTTGTACTATGGGTACTCGACAACAAATTTACTAGGTACATATTATACTTTTTTTGTAAATACATACATATCATACGTAGAAAACACCCAGACCAGAAACAAATATTAATTTTTAAGAATTCATATTTCACCCGGCGGGAATCGAACCTACACAAGGTTGCCACAGCGGCCGTCGGGCAGTCTCTGCGGCGCGTCGTAATTTCATATCAACATTGCGAAAACTGAAGAATCCATATAAAACGTCTGGTTTTACTGGTGGTCCCAACCTATGTACTGGTGGTCAGATATCGGAAGCTAACAGTACCTACCTGTTGCCGGTATCTATGTTATTTAATCTCAATAAAATTGAACGGCAACCTTATTTAAAACAACCCAAATAATCTTAAATATCCACACGTAATGCCTATACGATTTACATAAAGTTATTTAAAAAATATATGTTATCTGTAGCCCTTTGCATACTGCCATTTACATACATAAAATGTTACTCATATTTGAACGGTGTAGTAGCGTTGGTTCTACCTCATCTGTTCACCTGGGTGGACTTAAGCTATAAACAGTTTAATCCGATTATTTTATAATTGCATTTCAATGTTTTTTTTTAACTTAAAGAACTAGAAGTTAGTCGTAATGGCTAGGAATATTAAAAAAAGTAAGTAAATGTCGAAAAAAAGTTTATGAAACTATGTTTACGAATAGAACCAAAGTTGACAACATATAATCTCTTGTTCTTTAAAATGTAGGTCAAAAGAAGAGAAAGAAGAAGATTTGCATATTCTTTCTGAAGAAACGCTATACTTACTAAAATTTGCACCCGTCAGGACTTGAACCTTGGACCAGACTTTACATTCGACATCGCAGTCATCGAAGTGCACTTTAAAAAATAAATCAAGAATTAAATAGGTTATAATTACGCTATATCACGGGTTTTATCACGTTTTGAATATCATTTAGACATTTTCAGCGAAAATCTTAGAATAAGTTAGGTAAAACTAGCCAGGTGAACAAACACGACACCACCATTTAAATGAATATTAGTGACGATACACGAGGGTAAAGTGTTATTATACGAATTGATGGATTCCTTTGGCATAGCTTCGCTGCGTGGCGTGCGTGTGCGTGACTCTCAAACCAAGTTGAAGGAATTCCATTGTAATTTGTTATTTTTAGAAGGCGCAAGACCTGGCTTAAGTTATGTACCCACGTGTTCTATTAATTTGGTATTTAATTATTACGAATTGGCGTTTTTTTTAAATTATTTTGTGACTTGTATACTAGGAGAGCTATGTGGTTTCTACCGTCTACCCTATGTCTCGAGGAATACTGAGAATGGAATTCTTAGAACAGTTCTTAGAAAGAAAAGATTGATTCCAGATGCTCAAGAAATTGGTACCTAGTAGATTAAGGGTCAGTTCTATTCATAGAAATCTGAAAGTGAGGATCAGAATACCTCACCATAAACATTCCGAAAATCCTCATCATATCTTTACCAATGTTTTATGAAACTTACCTAGAACGAACTTTTAAATTTATAATTTTAGTAGCACAAGTAAGTAAACGCTTGTTACTCCTTAACGCAAAAACCGATTGCAATGGAACTTAGTAAGCAGATAGCTGGAGATTTGCATTAACACATAGACTACTTGTTATCCCGATATTCCCACGGGATCGGGACTTACGTGGACGCAACCGCAGGGCGCTGCTAGTTTGTAAATCGATGACACAAATCCCCCGTTCATAACGTCTAACATTATTATTTCGTTTCATCATACCCTGTTATTCAAATGAAGCCGTTTCACTAAATACCACTCTAGTTTTATAATTAAGGTGGCCCTTCACGTTTATCCAATATAAGATATTATATCGTATTACAAACCAACAATTCATAGTGCGTTGACATCACTTAACATTTATTAGGCCATTTCTTTTCGTATTTAATGAAATTTTGAATAAAATACGGGAGCTGTAAGTGAAAACACAGCCAAATTAAATGGGAATGAGAATTCTTTATTTTTGTTGTATTCGGTGCTTTTATAATTTCGTTAGGTAAAGTAGGTATAAGCTTTTTGAGCTTTTCTTTTTATCATACCTTTCGTAAGTTCGACTTCTTTTTGTGTAGTGGTGTGTGTGGTTCACCTAGTGTTAGTGTTGTGTGTTAGAAAGCTCTTTCGTATGCGAAAGACTGCGCGGTCTCGCTTACGCACATAAACAACGAGCGAGAACAAGCATGCGAAATTCAAACGAATTCAATTCCAGTGGTTCAAAAATACGGCTCCAGGTCGCCCTAACGCCTCTGACTTGACCTAACGACTGATGTTGAACGTGCCTTCCGAAGCACGAAGGAGCTGTTGTGTTTTTTTTTTGGAAGTAGTGAAGGGAACCCTTAAGCGTTTAGCTTAAAATATTAATAGATTTTCGTTTCGTATCAATAAATCACCTACTCAAGTAAACTAAAGGATCCTTTTCATTATGGAATTTTCCGAGTATACTTGGGTCGTTTCATAAACAAATACTACCGTATAGTCATTAGGTTATTTTCCCAACTAGAGTTAAAAACATCAAAGCCTACCTACCTAGATCATGTGTGAAGTAGCCGGTTGTATTTATACACAAACCTTTTGGAGGAAATCGGTAAATTAATTTAGTTTCTTTATTAAAATTAGTTGCGGCTGAAGCAGTGAAGTGTATTCTGCATCTCTAGTGCGTGGTTTATATATGAAGTTAGCGGAGTTCGAAATTTAAATTTTGTTTGAACCCATAGTAGGAAATTATCGATCTTTCGTTCGTTCGAAAAACTCATTTACCCCTCCAGAGACGAAAACAGAGTCTTTTCTAATGCTAAAATACGTATGTTTGTTACTCCTTCCCGCAAAACTGCTGAGTAAGACGCCTATATACCAAATACAATACCCTTAAACAGCTATCTTGCTACATTTACTTTCCCCTATAGGCCTTTTATTGTCGAGTTCCTTTCCCATTGAATAGATATCATATATCAAACGAAATTGAATTACATTTCACGGAACAAAACATTCGTCAATGTTCGGTTATTCGGTGGAAGAAAGAACAGACACGTACAGTTTTGTCTCGTCATTGTAGAAATTGGATTATAGTAGTGTATCTACCTATGGTGGTAAAGGGGGAATTATTGTTCCTTTTGGGCCACCCAAGAGTGATATATGGGACTTCTATAGGCTAAATCGGATGCGATAAAGTGGGCCTCTCGTTTGCCCATGTCCCATTTAGAACATTACAAAACTCAAATCAATTTATTAATTATTTACAAATATTTTCCAAAAGCAAAATAATCTTCAAAAACATAACATTTGAAGACCTCTGTGGCGCGTCGGACGAAGGCCCGACTGCAATGCAGAAGGTTGCGGGTTCGGTTTCCATTTCCGCCGAGTGCAAGTAGCTGTTTGTACTACCCCTTACCCTGTCCTTCATGCTCGGTAATGGTCGAGTAAATGATCTAAGTCCATTCGGATTATGTATTGGTGCGACCACTCGCAAAATAAGATAGCAAGCCTAAATTATATGAACAATCTGATCTCTCGAATGTCGTAGGTCTTCAGTAAGCTAATCTTGCACATTCAACATACTTATTAAAACTTAATAATTACGGAAATTACGTTCGGCTTCTCTATCAACAATCGCATAAAAAAGTGTTAACTGTATACAGTTTAACAACTACAAACTCACAGCAGTAGACAAACGTCAATTACCAGTGTGTATACTGTGTTACCACAAAAGGTAACAAAAACCCGTCTGGGGATGAGTCAGACGTCTGCGGAGTCTCCGGTAGCGCGCCGCCGATAATTGTTCCTATTAAAGCTCACCGTAAGACAATTACTAGTGTACTACTAGACTATATAGCTTTAATGAAGGGTTCGTGAGGCTTGTATAGTGTTGTGATGTAAGGGATAAATGATTGATGTTTTTTGTATGTATAATCTTGGTTTACTGTTGTATTGTTCTTTTGTCGAGTAACTGTAATTTTCTACCGACTTCAAAAAAGGAGGAGGTTCTCAATTCGACCGTAGGTATATGTTTTTTTATATTTTTAAGTATATTCTGTGTTACCACAAAAGGTAACAAAAATCCGTCTGGGGATGAGTCAGACGTCTGCGGAGTCTCCGGTAGCGCGAAGCCGATAATTGTTCCTATTACAGTTTACCGTAAGACAATTACTAGTGTATTACTAGACTAGCTTTAATGAAGGGTTCGTGAGGCTTGTATAGTGTTGCGATGTAAGGGTTAAATGACTGACGTTTATTGTAGGTATAGTCTTGGTTTAAAATACTGTTGTATTGTTCTTTAGCCGATTAGCTGTTCTTTTTACACGATTGACTCAGAGTGTGTTTAGTTTTTGTCGTCGTGTTTTGTTTCTGTTTTTTTTGAACTTTTAACCCTTTACCTTTGTGACGTCGACATATCTGAACCAAAGATAACAGTTTTAGATCAGTCATGCATGGCGCGCTCAATGAGTAGGTTAGGTACTTTGAAACATAATGCTGAATTTTGGATTTCATATCTTAGTTTTAAAAACTTAGACAATTCAGTAACCTTTGACTGCTTTGTCGATTACATACAAATTGCAATCGCAAACATACGTGTGTGCATTCAGCAGTCAGACTCATTAAAGCAGATATATTTCAGTTCAAAAAATGCCCATTAGCTATCTTGAAACCTGATTAAAGTCATATTTCCAAGAGATTGACCCCAATCATCCATGATGTAATACTCTCTATCGGCCAGATGACTATAATGATGTGTGGTCCCATTCGGCTAAGTGCCTCCATTTCTCCGGTCGATTGTAATGGAATTGAACCCATTAGGACTCTGAACCGGCGGCGACTCTCATAACTCAATGCGATTACACTCGGGAGAGCATTTTTCTAACTGTACTGCATAGACTTGTTTGTATTGTTTTGTGAGGATTGGTTTGTAGATCTATATCTACAAACCTATCCTTACAAAACCAAAGTTAGTAAGGTAGTAAACCAAACAGAAAAGACAAATTAACAAAAAATACAACACAAAAATAAAAAATAAAACAATTAAAATCTAAAGAAAAAACCAAAAGATCGGGCTAGCGACTCTCCCGGTGCTGGCTCGGGCCAACACCCAAAAAAACGCTAGTTGAACAACCTGCCCCGGATCGTCCCCGAGGCAAAAGAGCCCAGATGTATTGTATTGATATAGATCTACAGATCTAAATTGCTTTTTTTTATTTTGATTAGAAATATTGTATAAGGAGAAATGCATCATCAAAAATTGCGTGACGAGATTCGAACCTGTGCCCCTCGCTTGCCGGGTAAGTGCGCTAACCGCTGCGCCGCTGGGTTTAATAGCTAAATGCTTAAGTTGTTGAGAATAAGTCTACGTATTACAAAGGGCGTTGACGCTGAGAGCAATTTCTTCCAGGCATGGGAGGTGAAAGGTAGAATGTAGTATTGTATGGACTCTTTTGGCAGAAGTGCAAGGAGTCTTCCCTCATTGCTTTTTAATTTTTCTGGACATAAGAATTACCTACCCAAGGTAGCAGGGCATAAAAAGCCAAATTCTTATTTGGCAGCACTTTGACTGTTTCCAGTTTATACAGAAAATTAACAATGTTGTAAAATCAATACGGTTTTCACCTCTTAAATATATAACACTCCTTCCTAGAGTCCTGTCCTTATAAAGTAATTTATACCTACATTATAAGTCTATGCAGTATGCAGTATCCCCAATGCTCGACGCTATAATGCCTGGGAAATTAAATGCACGCCTCATAAAATTTCGAACATCGGAAACTGAATTTCGTTTCGCAGTAAATTTTGAGTTTTGATAGTAGAAACGTGCCTTTCGGATATTATACGTAATAGGCTCGGGACCGAGGTATACCGTGTGTCGAGGAAGGGTAATGTAATGTTATACTAAAGGACATGTTTTAGTTAGGCATTTAGGCAAACCACTTTTTATACGACTATTTAAAATGTAAATTTTTGCTTTAACTTTTTTCTTTTTCACTGTTTGGAATAGGTCTACGCCTGCTCTTGGGATTTACCGCTCGTGGTCGGTGTCTAAAGAGTTTTAACGATGGTTTACCCATGGGTGAAGTTACGCTTTCTTATTCATAGACGGCACAATGTAATGAAAACTATGAATTTCACTGTATACTATCTATATCTATAAAATGCTGATCAACACACAGCCTAAACCGCTGACAGTAAAGAGCTGAAATTTGGAGAGTGTGTTCTTTATATGATGAGGAGGATTTTTTGATATTCCCACGAGATCGGGGATAACGCAGGTGAAACTGCGGGACCCAGCTAGTCCATCATAAGTCGTGAAACTTTTTTATAAGAGTGTGAACTTTGCCTTTGGTTAAACCATCGTTAAAGTTATTGATCGTTAAAGGTCTCCAGAAACCGATCATCAGTTTTCGCCAGATTCAAGACGTAGTCGCGTCGTCGCGTTATATTTTTTTTTACTCTACGTTACACATAGCGCTAGCCCCAAACTAAGCCCTAGACTTGTACTATGGGCACTAGACAACGGATATACTACATATTATACTACAATGTATGTTCCGTTCTCTGCATTTTGTCTTTAACTATTACTTTTAATGAATTTTGAAGACTGTAATTAATTATTTAATCCATTGAAATGGTCTTATCGCAAAGTGGTTGTTGTCTATCTAGCTCGGTAAGGTACAATTGAGGAGATAACGGAGTTTTAGTGCAACATTACGGTAATTTGAGACAAAATTGTTTAAAATAACTGTTTTGTTTGCGACGCTTATCTTAGTTTATTACTGGATATTAAGATAATAGTGCAATTTTAGAGTCTAGTAGCTTCTACTGAATATTTCTTATGTAGAAGTTATACCTATGTAATAACTTTTTATGTTGAGTTAAAAACAAAATTAGACCATCCCGTGGGAGTTTCGAAATTCCAGAACACTATCTTGAAACTTTAATGTAGATCAAGTTTCATCCCAATCGGTTCAGTATTTTGTTACGCGAAGAAAAAAGAATCACCGTACCCACGACATTTTGTTTGCGTTTAAAATTAAATAAAGATAGGATTTTTGCATATTTTTGTTCAAAGTTTCTCATCTTACACGTGGTGGGCCAAAACGAAAAAAATAGAAAAGAAAAGCTAGAATTTATGATGTTGGATGAAAAGTAAAAGCTTTCTAAAGCTTTCCGAGGTGGAGTACCTTCAATTTATGTAGGTAATATAGCAAACGCCCTAAAAGCCCCAAAAGCTTTTTTGCCAAAAGCCCTGAAAGAGTAAAGTAACTCAAAAGCACTATACAGATAGTACCTCTCGTAGTTACAGTCACAGAAGTATAATTCAAAGAGGAAAGAACTTTCCCCCTTATTTATAAACGATAGCTGCGTCCCGCGGTTTCACCCGCGTAAGTCCCGATCCCGTGGGAATATCGGGATCAAAAGTACCATATGTTACTGCTCGATAATGAAGCTTTCTATTGGTAAAAGAATTTTTGAAATCGGCACAGTAGTTTTTGAGTTCATTCATTACAAACATACACACACACACACACACACACTACAAATCTTTACTCTGTATAATATTAGTGTAGATGACTAACTTTATGTAACGTTAAACACAAATAATACCCACAATCTAATAACAGTACTATCGCATAGCAATCAATTTCATATTCATTGCATAACTCGATCCAGCATCGATGATTCGATTATAACATCGCAGACAGACAGAACGAGCGACTCATTCGATTGTTGTCGATTCGCACGATGTCATTGGCTTTTTAATCGACTCGGTTATGTAAGATATTTTCCCTGTCTAGTTAGACACGGAAGCGGAATTTTCGTCCATTCTTCAGCTCGCCGGGATTAATGGAATTCGGGAAAGGTTTAGGGGAAAGTTTAATTAGGCTGGCTTGCGCAGCTATCATCGAACAAAATAAACCGAATTAGCTAGTGGAGAGATTTTGTTTTGATATTTGCTAATCCGTGCCAGCCAGCCTTTTGGTCTTTCTTTGTGCTCTCACCTGGTGTTAGAGTTTTCGGGTCGCCCTAAAAGGCCTCTAACTTGACCCAACGTCTGCTATCTGAGATAACAAACGGGACCAACTGCTTAACGTGCCTTCCGAAGCACGGAGGAGCTCGAGAAAATAAATTTTTGCTTTGCTTTGGGAGTCAGAAGTTTCGCAGCTTCCACGGTCACATGCAGACTAAAGTAGTCATGTGTCATGACTCGTAGTCAGTAGCGTAGTCAGTCGGCATGTGGCATTACTCTGACGAATTATTTAAACTGATTTGTTAAACTATATTTACTTGCTTACTTACCCTTACAAAGGTTGCCTGGAAGAGATCGCTTTTAGCGATAAGGCCGCCCATTGTACCTATTTTAAAATTAGCTGTAAGTTTTTGTTTTTGTAATGTGTTTTGTAAATTTTTGGTGCAATAAAGTTTTTATCTATCTATCTATCTATCTTGTACCTATAGTTTTATTTAAAAAGCTGATATTCTTGTTCCAAAATACATTATTAAAATCACTTTCAGATTCAGCTGACAAGGAACTTCTAAATTTAACTTATCAAGTCCACGGTCTCCCCTATTAAATAATGGATGAGGATGTTTTTATACGATTCGACGAAAAATTTACGAAAAAAAATCGCAAGGTCAAATTTTTCCGAATTCATTTCGTTTATTTCAAAACGAACCTTGGAATTCTTTTTTGTTAAAGGGTTGAGTATAATTTTCGCTCTCGTTCACAATGTTTCATTTCAAGAACTGAACCGAAAATATTAAAATTCTGACTGTAGAGAAGACAATAAGAGTGTCATTCACAAAATTTTAAAAGGCCTTTTTTCTGTGCCTGTTGACAACACTAACACTTTAAAAATAAAGAAACTGACCGACTTGGTACTACCAATCACTAACTATACTACTAAGTACACCTACTACTAGTAGCTAGTAGAAGGTCTAAGGCGTTTTAAATAATGTATTATTTTGATTTATAGGCCGATTTTGGGAAAATTGACATGAGTAAAAGTTTGCAAGGCAGATCAATCTTAAATCTATTTTTAAAGCTTGATTCGCGTAAAACTAATTTTAAGTAGAATCACCTGTGATACGGGCATTAGGCCCGCTTGCTCCTGGCAGACTTAAAATTCAACTTCCATTGTTAACTCACACGGTGTTATTTGTGTAGTAGAATTTTGACAGTATTGACACTAAATCTAGAGTTACTGTGGCTGGTAAAAGCCTATATCGTTTAGGGTCCAATTACCACCTACAGTTTATTCAAAGCCCTTTGTCGACCCGTCTACACAAAGGCATCTCGAACATCTTTGTAAAATTTGAACACTCGGCTCTGTTCAGTCAGTGTTCACGTCCTAACCCTTTGGTTTTAATTAAAACCAGTAGCGGTTTGAACATGTAAATTACATTTCTAACGTAATTGTGTTAAACTAAAGAAGTACTTACTACCGAAGAGTTTTGTGTAGGTACCTATTTTCTAACTCGAGAAATCTTTTTGAAATACTTTACTAAAGTGCGTTATAAAAACATTCGTTGGTAGAGGGTTGCATTTGGGATGCAGAAGACAGGCAGTTTTCGTTACAGCATGACAGGATAATTTATCCTGTCATGCTGGGTCTATTTTAGTGGATCTTATTGGCCTAGCTGTACTGCCGATCTTAAATGGTCGTGCGGGTTAAGCAACGCTTGACGCGGTCATTACTTGAATGGGTGACTGATAATTTGTATGGCAAAAAATCATTTTCTCGAGCTCCTCCAGTTGGTATCTCTGATAGCCGTCGTTATGTCAAGTTAAAGGCCTAAGGGCGACCTGAAAACTCGTAACAGGTGAGCCACACCACTGTACGAAAAGAAGAAGTGGATCTTGCTTGAAGGATCATCATTAATGTAAGAAGTCCACTGCTGGACATAAGCCTCCCTCATAGATCTCCAGATGCTTCGGTCATAAGCGGCCTGCATCCACCGTGAACCCGCGGCCTTAACCAAGTCGTCCGTCCATCTCGTTGGTGGACGTCCAACGCTGCGCTTTCCGATCCGCGGTCTCCATTCCAGAACTTCATCATTCTTTACTCTAAGTATATATCCACGGGATCATGAATTACGCGGCTTAATCCGTGAGGCTCTACTAGTTAGGTATATGATATTATGTTAGGTACATAAGCAAATTCGAAGGCTGACATCAATGATAAGAGAATTTTCATTTTCTGCATTAACTCCGTTTAAGATTTCATTTTAATATTCAGTCACGTCAAAGGCTTCGTACCAAATTATAAATTGTAATTAGGCTTGTTCACTTGTTTACAATTCTCTCAATTTTAACATTTTCCTAGAAATTCGATCTTACATACCTACATACTTTACATTTATCTACTTAGCCGATGTAATACCTAATGATTATTCTAGCTTGTATTTACTGAGCTAATAGTAAAGTGTAGCCAATTCCCAGTTCGAACATAATTTATTTTTGAATATCGACAAAGTATTACCAATAACTGAATTATGTAATAACGATGAATAACATTTTCAAACCCTACCGAATTTCCTAAAGCATTCTGCGAAGACACCTTTTTTGGCCTAAAACTGGATGTCGCGGAGAGAGTAAACCAAAACTGCTCCGCGACACGCAATTTCAGACCTTATACACCAGAAAAATCTTTAAAAAAACCATTAATGGCGGTACCACACCTGTATTGACCTCATGCGTTTGACTTTCTTCTGGAGTTGTAACATAGCATAGAGGAGAGCTTCCGCAGTCGGTGGGCAACCAGGGACGTAGATATCCACCTAGAGAAAAATGTACTCAATTATCTATGATATAATTATGTAAGTGACGGTTACAAGCACTATTGACGAACAGTTACTTGTCACATTATTCCAGACAATGCCGTGGGCCGTGAGTCAAAAGACATATGTACCTTCACACCTTTCATTTCGGCGTGAATATACTCTCGTAGATATAGACCAAATGCCTATATGGATAAAAAATACACTGTCTTGGATTAAAATTCCTGTTGCCATTTATCTTAACCTTTATATTGGATAATCTAGATAAGATGTAAAGGCCCATATCATGTGCAGTTTCGTCGCAATCCGTTCCTACGGTATTCATAGGATAGTTGAATTAAAAGTCTTACCGGAATAATACGATCACACCCTCTCACAGTTGCATAGGTATAGTGGTAGTATCCCCCGCCATTGGCACAGCTACCCATCGAGACCACCCACTTTGGATCCGGCATCAAATCATAGGTCTTCCTCAAGACAGGCGCCATCTTGTTGGTTACCGTGCCGGCAACGATGATGACATCCGTCTGGCGAGGAGTTCCTCGGAAGACCATGCCGTAACGGTCCATGTCGTATCTGTTACAATAAAACAATTTCATTGTTGGAAATATGTTTAAAGAGTTTGGTATTGTCACTCTCTTTAGCGCTTACCTACGCCTTATACGAAGAGGCTAGACTGAACATGCAAATCTGTTCAGTCGATCCAGTCAGGCTGAAGAGATTGTCTAGATGCCGATTCGTTCTTACACGATACGGATTTTTGTCTGGTTAGTCAGGCAGGCAGAACTGAAGGTAAAACTAGTCCTATATGACAGCCTTTGAATATCTACCTACTCTATGAATATTAAAATTTCTTTTGTTTTGCGCACAAAAACCTCCACTCATTGATAATTCGAATGACGTGTCTGAAACGACATTTTGGTATCCGAAAATACCAAGCCTCAACCTTAGCCCTGATCGTGAAGGCGCGATAATCTTTGCTAAAGACAAAGCCTTTGTTAAAAACTGAAAGGTTGTCGTTAGATAATACTTTTAAGACAAATGATAAAAACAGCAAAAATGAATAAAAGAAATGTTTTTTTCCATTTTTGTGTCCAATTTAGTCGCCCGTTTCCTGTTTGGCTTATCTTTTCACCGGAATCACACTTAATGAGAGTATTCCTCCGTGAAAATAAGAATTAACTAATGGAAAGCGTGGGTGAGCGGAAATTTCCATGTTCCCGAAGAAAATAGGATGTTTATTTGTTTCGGTAGAATTTGGACAAACAATATAGTACCTATCGGTAAAATCTGAAAGATTGTCAAGAAATCATTAGAACTACACGCACGTCACTTCGTCTTCTTACGCCTTGCCTATTAATTCCAATAACTCACGGTCGCAAGTTCGTTCGTCATGAAATAATCAACAATTTTCGATGAACATAAATTTAGAGTTTAGCTCTTTTGTACCTCTTAAGTGACTCTTAATATGTTTGCAAAGACATACGTACATCTGAATTACGTCTATTACGCAACTTGAAGTCGATGGGCCGAGACGGCCTACAGGTGTTCACGTTCGTAACTAGATACATGGTGTCAATAACACGTTCACTTCAGCTGACGGTTATTAGAACAGTCTGTAATATTATTTACTCTCTAATTCGTGACTTCGTGGCTTTGGAGGTGTCACGACTTTTTTCTCCCTCGGTTATTTCGTTGAAAGTTTGAAACCATGCTCTGCACGAAGGCAAAGACTGATATTTAAATACGGGCCGTATTTGGCAGAATAAGTGATTCGAGGAGATATCTCTGCTTGAGACTCGATTTTTCCAATGATGGTGACTATAAATCGAGATCTCTGCTGTAACGTTCTATACTGTTGGCCAAGATCATTTAATAGATCTTAATAATTGTAGAGTATGTTTTTTTTTCACATTTATAGCACCAAAAAGAGAAAATCTAATATATAAAATTTCCATGTCACAGTGTTAGTTACCGTACTCCTCCGAAACGGCTTGACCGATTTTTATGAAATTTTGTATACGTATTCAGTAGGTCTGAGAATCGGCTACTATCTATAATTTATAAGGCAAAACAACGTTTGCCGGGTCAGCTAGTATAAATGTAAAAATTTCTTTTTTAATAAGCTTATTTGCGAAATAAATGTGGTAAACGCGCCTTCAAGGCCCTCATCGTCTGAAGCATATCAACCACAACAATCTGACTGGATGAACTAAACTGATTTGCCTGTACAGTCACAGAATACATCAACTCACAATTTTATGATTGCTTGCAGGTGCGACCACAACAACTTCTATATTATTAAAATCTTACTTCTAAGCCGCACGTAACATAAATATAACAACTATGAAATTCCAAAGGCCAGTAAACAATAAAATATACATTAAGAATGTACCTGGGAGCAGCATAATGCATCATTTCGAGGGCGCAACACGCAAGCCCAAATGTCAGGGGCCATAGTGAGTTCCCTCGGCCCCAGTTCAGGAGGTCGTCCAATCGAGCTGTCACCCATTCTCCTTTAGACTAAAAGGAAAAGAGCTATAATAAAAAAAACATATAAATTTTACCCTTTTTTTTAAATCGGAATCGGAATTGTAAGGTTCGAGTCCTGTCGGGTGCAGAATTTTTGAAAGTATTTAAAAAAACTTTATATTCAACGATTTGATTGATGGATGCACCATTTGAATGGTTTGTAATTTTTAAGAAGAATACTTTTTATTCACGAAAAGCAGAACATTTTAGTTATCCGACGTTAAAAAGCTAGTATAATTAGGTACCTAAATCGTAAGTTATCGCTTTCCAGTAACTTGTCACAGTCGTAATTAATCAAAATAAAATTCATTAGAGTAACCATAAGTACTTCAAACACATAACATCCCCCGATATTAAACTGGAATTCTTTCAAGTATCGAAATGGAATCCAATCGAATCACCTTCGTACCTGGACACCCTAATCGTATTTGAATTTGAGAGGGCACCCAATGACGTGAACTGACGTGTATGTAGGGGTTCCATTGTTATTTGTAGATGTTCTTGGAGACTTAGTGGAATTCTACATTGTTAGATTGTACGACTATTATTGTGAAAGGAGTGGAGTGGCATTACAGAGAAACGCATTTTCTTGAATGTTTACAGAAGTTTTCTTAGGAACATTTGCCTGTCTGTCAAACGACAATTCACGTAGCGATTATTACAATAAGACTATTGGATTCTGAAAACATTGGTACTGAACTAGTTATGCAATAGCAAACTTAACTGCTCTGAATCCAAAAACCTTAAGATTTTCGGCCAAACTCACTGGGATCCCGCATAAGCTGCAAAGCTGTTGTAAATCTAATAATTTCTTACACGTTGTTGATAGGAAATCCAAACAGGCGTTTCCTCTTTCAACTAAATACCTTAGCAATTACTTAGTTTTATCTGGTTCAAATCTAAATTACCAGAAAATCCCGCGTCTGAAAACCCTGAATCTAGTGCTGAAGATAAGACTGTTAGACCAGACCGGATCTCAGATCAAGATCCCTACCACGATAACACCTTAAAAATAGTCTTGAGTAATTGGTATTTCGAATTAAGGGGTGGTTCTAGAAATTTTGTAGTTTAGGTATTTTAGTATCGGATCAACCTAGTAAGGGTAGAAATTAAACTCATATTTTGGTTTTATTATTGATATGTATGTACATATTATTGTTATGTTATTGTAGCTTGCATTGTTTCACTAAATTTTTCCCCATTACAGTCGGAGTCCACCAAGAATCCGTCCTAAGTCCGTTTCTGTTTAGCGTAATACTGGACGCACTGTCCGTAATCATCCGAGACGCACACGAGCAGCCCCCGTGGATGCTCATGTATGCTGATGATATTGCGCTAGCGGACTCGGATAAGGGACGGCTTGGAAGGCGTGTAAATGCGTGGAAAGAGTCACTTGAAAACGGCGGTTTGCAACTCAACGTAGCGAAGACCGAATACTTGGCTAGCAATACCACAGATCCCACACCTGTCTGCGTAGACGGTCACATGGTCGAGCGGACAGACCAGTTTAAGTACTTGGGATCTGTACTTCACGAGTCCGGCGACATCGATTGTGACGTCAAGTCCCGCATTTCGGCAGCTTGGGCCAAGTGGCGAGAGGTAACTGGTGTCATCTGTGACCCGAAAATGCCGGTTAAACTGAAGGAACAGGTCATTAAAACGATCATTAGACCTGTCCTTTTGTATGGTAGTGAGGCGTGGCCATTGCTTGAGCGACATAAGCAGGAGCTGCGTGTCACGGAGATGAAGATGCTGCGCTGGATGTGTGGAGTGACGCGAAAAGACCGCGTCAGAAACTCCCGCATCAGGGGCAGCCTTCATGTCCGAGACATTGCAGACAAACTGCAAGAATGCCGCTTACGGTGGTACGGCCACGTTCTACGGAAACCGGCTAGTTACGTGGGAAACAAATGTCTTGCTATGGCGCTCCCGGCCTGCCGCGGCAGATTGGGAAGACCCAAGAAGTGCTGGCTTGACGTTGTGAGATCGGATATGCGTGCAAATGGCCTCACTACACGGGATGCCGAAGATCGTGCGAAGTGGAGACGTAAAAGTAGGAAAGCGGACCCCGGGCTCTCGAGAGAGATGCAACCGGGAACAACGCTCGGATGATGATGGAGCTTGCATTGTTTCAACGCTCAACGTTTCAGAAAGCAGAACTGTAATTCTACGAATGAACGAACGAAAGAAAATCTGTCATCCGTCCTTCAAAACCTTCAGAAAATAAAATTTTCGGACGGATGGATGACAGATTTTCTTCTGGAATTATCGTATCGTTTTATCGGTCGTAGAGTTAAAGTAGACATAACGATAGAACGGAACTTCAACAGAAGGAAAATCTATATTAAGAGTGGATACTTTTGGAGAATTCGTTTTCCTTTAAAGTAAGAAACGAATTCTTAATTAAATCTGTATTCAAACATTCGTTAACTTGAACTGTTTCTTTAAGTTGTGCTTAATGAAGCCTTGTGATAGAGAACTTTTGTCGAGATTTGAGTTTTCCAATACTTTTTCAGAGTTAATTTGCTCTCGTATAAAAAAAGTGTTCAAAGATGTATTCGTAGCATTTTTTATTCACGATGAGGGAATTTTAGTACGGATAAAATGCTGTTTTAAAATGTAATGCCCTCGGTGGAATTGAAATCGACCTGCGGATATCAGCTAGCCCGCCCTTCTAACTGCTCTACGCTACGAGGAGAGTCGTGGTTTTTTTGCACGACGTTACACACAGCGCAATCTAGCAACAAACTAAGGACTAGGCTTGTATAATGGATACTATTTGTCGTCGCTACGGGACCTAGTATCTATTGTCAGAGAGCGGGTTATATTATTGCGGCCTTAAAACCCCGGTGGCTGTCGCTCGCTTCTGACACCGTTACAAATGTGGCGGTAGCGCGCGACAACCACCAGTGTCTGTAATCGGTGGCCCGTTTGCCCCAACCTAAGTGATTTTTCAACTATACAAGTTTGATGTTTGTTTGTGGCATCATTCGTTGTGGATATTGAGTTGAAAAACAAGCCGTAGGAAGGACGTAGCTGTAGCCGTTTTAGAGCGGTGATGGTCTAGTGGTAGATACCGCGACTTTCATTCCGAAGGTCCTGGTTTCGAATCCTGGCCGACCGTGCACCAATGTCTTTTTCTTTAAGAAATATTTATGTGCGCTATTAGCATCGCTCTTACGGTACAGGAAAGGAAACGCAAAACGGCAAAAAAGTTATATGGTAGTTGCGGAAACACACAGTAAAAACTAAAACTAACTTAGCCGTAGGAAAGCACCGGTAAATATTAGGCCTCAACGCAATGTGGTAGGTATTTTGATCTCAATTAATTTCATGCTGCGGTCGTGTAATCCTGGCTGCTACTCCGAAGGTATTACCTGTACCGTACTCTATCTGTCACGATTTGTTTACCCTATCGTTCTTCATTCCGCTGCTTCGGTAGCGATATCTTTTATCGAAACGCTTTACCTTTTGAGAATTTAGTACTGCAACATGTTTAAAGGGTTCTGTACCTGAAGGGTAAAAATGTGACCCCATTTCTAAGCCTCTATTGTCCGTCTGTCTGTCACCAGGCTTATTTCTCATGAAACTTGCTAGACAGTTCAAATTGCACAAATGACGTTTTTCTGTTGCCGCTGTAACAATCAATACTAAAATCACAATAAAATAAGTGTTTAAGTGGGGCTCCCATACAACAAACCTCTTTTTTGTAATTATGGTATGGCAACTATTGTGCGCGAGTCCGACTTGCACTTGGCCCTTTTTTTAGTTGTATGATTACTGCATAAATGGATACTAGGTGTGGTCACGCGGTTTCCAACAAATTGAAATGCAGATGTCGTGTAACCCAAAACTATGGGAACATCTTCTTAGGACGCTCTCTCGTACCTAAAGATATTCAAGAACTTGTCCTTATTGGTTGTCTCAATTAACTACCATGTATACATAGACCTACCCACCTACTTACCTAACCTATAAATATTAAATATACTATGCAAGTACCTATAGATATTTAATATTGTATAGTAGGTATATTTTATTTAAACCCCAAGCTAAAACTCCATCAAACTTTTTAAGGGTATAAAATAAAATTCATTTTTCTTTTTGTCAAAAAAATCTCGTCCATCAGTTTTTGTTAAAACATTTTCAGTGTCGGAAATAGGAATTCTGCGACCTGAATCTAGGGGACCGGAGTTTGTGCAAAAAGCCGGCTGCTCGAAGCCGGGTATACAAAATTTTCTCTCGCTTTGAACATTTTATTTCCACATCCACATTGCGCGTTCTACTCTGTATTTCATTTTATTTGAAAAATGCGTTTTTAAAATTAACATTTTTTGAGAGAAAAAGAAAAAGAGGAGGTTCTCAATTCGACTCGTATATTGTTTGTATGTATGTATGTGGATATGTTCACGTTGTACTTCGGCACGATATGAAGTCCGATTTCGATATTTGTTTTATTAATTCAAAGGAAATGTACTCGTTTATCATTTATAGGGTTCCGTATACCCAAAGGTTTAAAACGGACTCCGCTGAGACTCCGCTGTCTGTCTGGCTGTCTGTCTGTCTGTCTGTCTGTCTGTCTGTCTGTCACCAGGCTATTGTATTCTGTTTTTTTTTGTTATACCGGCAACAGAAATACATCATTTTTGTTAATTTCAACTGTCTAGCTATCACGGTTCATTAGTTACGGCCTGCCTACTGCCTGCCTACCTACGGTTAATACCTACCTACTTATTAGTAGGTAGGTATTTAAGTGGAGCTCCCATACAAAAAAGGAGATGATTGGACTGACAGACGGACAGTTAATGTCCTAGGTAATAATTTGACGAACGAGGCGCAGTAAGCGAACTACACTTTACCTGTCCTGGCCAATGGAAAGGTGAAAAATTCCTCAAATCCCCTTTTTTAGGAGCCTTCGAACCGTGCGGTGGTACGTATCTAATCTTCCTCTCCTCACTGCAGCCGCTGCTAGCATTTCTTCTAACGTCACCAGTTTCGACATATTTGCTGCTCGGTATCAAAGCTCGATCGACATCTGTTATTGGTATAAGGCTCTTGTATAACCTGTGGTGGCCTGTAACTCTGCAAAAAAGGTCTTGAATTTTGTAGTACAGCGATTATTTATTTATTACCAATGAAACTTGACCCCAAGATCGTACAAATACCGAATGATTTGAAGAGGTCAAGTTTATTGGAATTTAATTTATTTGCTAAGAAGAAGAGCTCATTTCCAAAATGTTATACAGAACTACACAGCTAGTGCGGTGGCATAAGTTCCGATCCCGTGTTTTTTTTAATCCTTTCTTATCGGATGTCTACATCACATAAAGAAATTCCAGCCTCTCCAAATTCCAGCCATCTACTATAAGCGGTTTGTGCTGTGCGTTGATTTGTCAGACAGGACAAAGCCTTTTTAATAGAAATAGCCGTTGCAAGTGTCGATCGTGTGGTCTTGTGGTGAGGTCGCCTGCTCGACAAGCAGGAGGCGCGAATTCAATCCTGTAATGCATTTTTCCCTTCAAATATTATTACCCTTGGGAGGTCGAAAGTTCATCTACACTAGGCTTTGAGTAAACTTCCATCCCTCTGAAATTCAGTGGGCGTTTCATTTTCATGATTAACTGTTTTCACTTGACAATAGACGCTATTGTGTTGAAACGTGGCAGAAACATTTTCACTAAGATTTATGAACTCTAGTTGTAAACAGAACATTTCAGATGAGTTCTATTATGTTATGTAAGTACAAGCTTTATTAGCATCTTAGAGCTGGCCCGTTGTTCTGGTACCGTGGGAATATCGAGAGTAACGTTTTACTTATCAAGTTGCAACGCGATCTACTCAGGAGTTTTTTTACCAGCCTATAGTCAAGCCAAAAGTAAGGATAACGATTTTGTCAGTCTATGTGTGTTTAAAATTACTTTGAGGCCAGCGTTTGACCACTGTCACTCCTGATGGTAAGTGTAGATGCAGCCAAAGATGAATTACGGTGACCTGTTCATGTACGATTTGAAGACTCCCAAATTGTACTCGCCAGGGAATACAGTCTCAGACAGTTGATGCCAATCTCTCGTGGTGCGAATGTTTAAGTTTATGATATTATTTTCGGTTAACTCTAGACATTAAAAATTCAAAGTCCTGACTGATTCAATGACTGAACTATCAACTGAATGACTGAACAAACCACTGGTCCTAGAGACATGAAATTCGAAGAGTGTGTTCTTTGTGGTGTGTAGTTTTATCAACTAAGAAAAGGTTTTTGGAAAATCCGCAGGATCAGGACTTACGCGGGAAACCGCGCGACTCTGCTAGTTTCATATACCTATGTGGTTCCAATGAGTGGCAAAGATTTTCAATACCTCCATGCTATTTGGTACGATGTGAAGACTGGAGAAGTTACAAGAATCGAAAACATGTTTTACTATCTAGTTGTTTATTCTCATTTCTTTACAGTAGAATAACTTGTATTTCACAAATCCTTCCTGTACTTACTTTAATTTAAACGGAAACGAACAAAGCCCAGCTCGGTACATTATCGTTTAGGTATTTCTGTGGAATCTCCGTTTGCTTTGTTGTGAAGGCGCTCCGGGGCTGTTATTACCCGTTTGACAACACTGTCTACTTTGACTGGCGTTATTTACTGACAATTTGACAACCTATTTTCAGTGACGTTTTGTGTTGATATTTCGAAAAAAGTTTTCTAAGCTTTTGGGCTATAGAGTTTGGTTATTTATAACCCTCTGGCTACATTATCGCCGTGAAGATTCGCGTTATCAAAAAATACACCCAAAACTGCTCACGCATTTCACGCAAGCCAAGTTTGTTTTCTCAAGATATTCGGAATTCGAATATCATAATAACATCGAATTTGATTCCTTAATCGAAATAACAACATTACCACAAATATAAAACACGGTCTAATTAAGGTTTCACATCATTACATACAATGAATTCTAAAATGCGGCGAGTGCGGCGCGTGCGTTGCTGATAAATGTGCGATCGCCTTTACTCAATCCATGTTAATCCAATTTAACTTGTAGAACCTTAAATAGTTAACAATTCCAAAGCAAGTTACAAGTTTTCAAAACTTTTTACACCATTCGAAAACGTTACTAGCGGTTACTTTCTTTTTCCACCCTTTCTAAGAGTGGAACACTCATGGGAAAAACCAATCCTAACCCTACGTTGCGATACAACCTGTAGTTATTTATATGTAGAGATTAGTTAGGTAGGTAGTTTCGTTATTAAAATAATACTATGTTGTATCAATGAGATTGCTTTTGGTGATAAGGCTGCTTATTCTTAGGAAAATGCCACTTTAAAACAAAGTGTGAGCTTAAATCATGGTTAATCCACGTATTGAAGACTTCTGGTAGATAAATAAATAAATAGATACTCTTGGTCTGCAAATCTCTATTTTTTTTGAGAAAATTTCCAATTCGAACAACGAAATGGAATTCTATTTTCAATACGCCTTAGGATATTGTTTTCTAGCTGTTTAAAGCTTATTCAGGCTTTTAAATCGTTTGAAATTTAAATGAAGCTGTATTCTACGAAATAACCGCCTGCCAATATTTGGACTTTACAGCTACACTCAAACTTAGGACTTGTTTTAAATCTGAAATTTGAATAAGTTTTAAGCAGCAGAAAACAATGTTTTGGTCTGGCTGGCGTATTGCAAAATATAATTTTGGTTGTTCATGTCTTGGTAATTGGTAATTTCGCGAAAAACAAAAAAAAAAACAAATTTCGCGTACTGCGGTTCGACCTTAACTAAAGATTTTCCACACCCGTCCGCATAAACCAGGTTTAGGGTTAGACTTTGTTTTGACGTCCGCATAAACCAGGTTTAGGGTTAGACTTTGTTTTGATATAAAGGGCCACTGAGTCACGTTACACGAAGGTCGATTTATTCATTTTATTAAGTTTTGCACTCTTAATTAACGGTATTTGCTAAATTGAAACCTTCATCATAATCTGCCCTATAAATTGACCCACCCCTGTCTGAGAAGTAAGACCTTTGCGCCCCAGTTGTTCCCCTATAACTTATCTTATAAGACAGGGTTATTACTTAAAACTGGGACGCTTAATAAGATGCTGCTTATAACTTTAGATTACTATTATTTAACAGTTAGGTACTTAGGTACCTAATACATTTTATATTTTCAAGGAAAAATACACTATCAAAAATCCTCCTGTGAGAAAGTGCGAACCCGTGTCCATATCGCTTGCCGGGTGAATGCGTAAAAATCGGTTCAGCTAATCACTTACTACATAGTATAAGGCAAAGTCGCTGTCTGTCCCTGTATGCTTAGATCTTTAAAACTACGCAACGGATTTTGGTGGGTTTTATTAAATAGATATAGTGATTCAATAGGAAAGTAATGCACAATATATGCACAGTGGGAGCCGGGGTGGGTCGCTAGTTATAATAAAGATAAAATTTAACTCTCAAAAATTGCTAGGAATATTACATAGAATCAATATATTGCCATAATATGAATAATATACATCGTGAACTCTGGTCGTTGCCCCCACGAAGTAGCGATATTGAATTGTAGGAGTTCAAATCTCTCAATTCATCACGATGTAGTTTTATGAAAGTAAACTTTAATTCGTTTTTGAAGTTTTCCACGAGCAGACAAAATATATTTACACTGCTTCAACGAAATTATATAACAGTGAACTTTTAATTCGGTTTTGTAGTTTCTTAAAATAGCTCATTTATAAAGTGTGTTTTGTCTTTTTCGAATCGAATTAATGTTTTTTAAAAATATGTTATAGAAATACTCGTAATAAAAAAACTGAATTTATGTATGGGTGTATTTATTCTCTCTCATCCGAGCGATGTTCCCGGTTGCATCCCTCTCGGGAGCCCGGAGTACGCTAAACCCCAAATTAATTTGGGGTCGGCGCAGTAGGTAAGTCATCCATCATTGACCATACCTTTTGCAAATAGATTTGGCAATATTTTTACGGCCGGCCGCCTGCCTGACACCAACCCTCCTAGGGCAATATTAAATTACAGATTCCCGCGGTTTCAACCGCGTATGTCCCGATCCCGTGGGAATATCGGGATCAAAAGTACCCTATGTTACTCAGGGTGAATGTAGCTTTCTAGAATGGTGAAAGAATTTTTGAAATCGGTCCAGTAGTTTCGGAGATTACCCCCAATATACATACATACATACATACATGTTACCAACGTTACCTCTTTATAATATTAGTATAGATAATACTCTATAGGTACTACTTAATCTATTTTTAAATCTAGGCTTTGATAATCTAATCTAAATATTTCAGTCTATGCTAATCTAAACTATTTTTAATTTCTAATTTTATAGATACCTGTTGTCACTAACTACGTTAAGTTCAGTTCTATTAACTCCATCATTAATTTGCTATTAACGAGAGATGTAGAGAGCAAATCGAATCATCTCGTCGAGAGAGGCAATCTCGCAGAATTAATCCTATTAGTGGACGGCTAATCCAGGCCTTTGTTTGCGAACACTTTCCAACTTGTCCTGGGTTATTGAAACCTGGATTGTATCTGCAGACTGTAGTTATAGGTATAAGCTACAAACTGTATTACTAGGTATTACTTACCTATCTATACTAATATTATAAAGAGGTAAGATTTGTATGTGTGTGTGTGTGTGTGTGTGTCTGTATGTTTGTGAATAAACTCAAAAACTACTGGACCGATTTCAAAAATTCTGTCACCGTTAGAAAGCTACATTCACTCTGAGTAACTACTTTTGATCTCGATATTCCCACGGGATCGGAACTTACGCGGGTGAAACCGCGGGACTCTGCTATTTAGTATATATGTTATAGGCAATGTGTATAATGCAGGCATTCTTTACATTTCCTATAGGTATTGTATAGAATGCCGGGGTCGTCCAGGCAATGTGTGAAATGATATTGAATGTTCAAACTATTTTACACTTTACCTAGGAAATGTATGGAATACCTAGGCATTATATAGAATGCCGGTTGACGCATAGGTAATGTATGTAACGTGTTTTTTTGCGTAGACAGCGTTTCTCACATAGCAGTTCCCTTCGGATAAACATTTACATTTACAACGTACAGTCAAGTGCACGTAGAGCTTTACATTTTGACATTTCCACCTCTCTTATCTTCTGCGATATTAGGACAAAATCGAATGGCAAGTGTAAAGGTCTAAGTGCACTTGATCGTACCAAAAAATTGCTGCAGAAAGTCGCCCTGTTCATTTCTTACCACTTGATTATGGAAATTTGATCATGATACAAAAAAAACCAACAGTTTTCATTTAAAATAAGCTTTTATATATTAGCAGGGGGTTTGGGGGGGTACGTATTCGAATAGGTATCTAATTTTAAAATATTTACAGTTAAAATCCCGATGCTATCTAACTATCTAAAGCACGGAAAAACTAAACGGAGCACCCCGACTTGGTTAGGTTAGGTTAATGTTAGAACATGATTACACGCAGCGCTTTGGCGAGCGAGCGAAGCGAGCGTGCCGCGGCAGCTGTCGCCAAAGCGTCTTATTCTGTAAATAAAAAAGGCGTGATGTATAAAAATCGTACTGTATATGAAATAAATGTTAATAATGTTTTTATTTATAGTATTAGGCGCTTCGGCGACCGCTGCCGTCGTTCATTATACACATTGCCTGATGCGCTTCGGGCATTTTATACAATACCTAGGCAATGTATGAAATGAATCGTATTATACACATTGCCTGAACGTTTTAGGCAATGTATACAATGCCTAGGCATTCTATACAATGCCGGATTATACACATTGCCTATAACATATATAGAGTGTATAGATTTTCCTTAAAGTAGGTTACCTAACAATGAAAAATTAAATAAAACTCTGACCTGTTTTTAATTATTAATACCAACTCGAGTTCTAATCTCGGGAAAGTAGAAATCTGCAACCCAATCTTGTTCTATGTCATGTCCATAAGGCCAGTTGGCCGGCCACTCGTCGGCATGTGTCCGGCCAAAACGGCTTTCTATCCCTCGGCGCCCCCGGCCGGGCGCCTAACGTATGGAGATTACGGCCGCCCGATGTCACTGGAAATGGACGTGTTTTGCACCAGATGTTTGTTTGGTCGAATCATGAGTGTAGGTAGGTAGGTACACGGAAATGAAACTATACAAGTTCGCTGGAATTGGTATACCATACAAAATGTTGCGCTGTTGTCGCGCGTTTTCTATTGAAAGTGATGGTGGCAGCGCAACATGGCGCAGATTAAATAGGCACAAAATTCAGTGTGCAATATCCTGTCCAGCGACTTGTACCATGGAGGTCAGTGAGGTAGGTATCTCAACTACCTAATCCTTTTGGAGTTTGTATAGATGGAGATTGAATTGCGAAATTGATTACGATGCTGTATCCTGTGTATCCGTGCCTATATACGGATATCAATATATCCGTAACATTATGTGACACTAAAGACCACATTTACAGAGTTTACTGTGTTTTATGATTATCACACTTTTGCTTCCTCACAGGATAGTTTTTAAAAGTAACCCCTAGGCAGGCTTGCGTCAGGCTAAGTTAAAATATTTTCTCCCAAAGTTTGATAAGACGGGGTTATTAGGGTTAAAAACTATCTCTGACGCAAGATTACAAAAACAATCAGTGAGTGTTAAAAAAACAAGTCTAAAACACTAGGCAAAGCCTATCGAGAGAAGTAACCATGACCATATAATACTGATTTTTAACCTAACAATTTTACTTGATAAAACAAAGTGGGGTTAAACTCCTTTTAAAGTTACTTATTTCACTTCCTTAGTGCCTCAATTTATGTCGCAAATAAAACGACACAGACCTAGTCCTTATTCGATCGTCTATATCGATACTTTATTACTTATTCGATAGGCATCGAATTGCGTCCTTTAAGTAACCGAATGAACCAATCTCCTTTTACTCGATCTAGTTATGAATAGTCATGTAGTCAATTGAATAGCTCTCGATTTATGCACGGACATGTATCGGCTATTCAGGGGCTCCCAAAGTGGGCGATAACGCCCCCTTGTGGGGAAAGGAGACCCAGCAAAACAATGGGGGCGCTGTGTAGAGGCTTAGGGGGCGATTTGTAATTTCATCTAGCTAGGACTTCTTAGACACCGACTGAGCTTCCGACTCTCGACTACAACATGTGAATATCAACTAATTTTAAGAAATTGCTCAAACTAACTGGATTCGATATTTCTCTTTATAACAAACATACAGACACACACACACACACAAATACATTTTTTTTCCTCTTTATAATATTAGTATAGATTAATAAAATAAAAATCAATAGGTCGCTCCGATCTTTCGAAATGAAAGTACCTAGTTTAATCTCCGGTAATATAGCTTACAATAATTAATTTCATTTTAAGTTATAGTGGTTTGTAAGGAGGTAAAAAGGGGGGGGGGGGCGCTAAAATATATTTCTTCTCAAAGTGGGCGGTAGACAAAATAAGTTTGGGAAACCCTGGGCTAATGCAACGTTCAGACGAGAAATGTGAGTCGTCACGATCCCACGATCGTTGCAGTCGTCGCTGACAGGATGTAGGCGATCCATTCATGAACTAGTGCTTAGGGCTTGCTGGTATGAATTCTCTTTAGGTATTTTCTTTAATATTTCTTTTTGTTTTTACTGCTTAAGGCATTTTTTTTTACTTGAAATATTTTACAAGGAGTAATGTATCATCAAAAATTCTCCCATGAAAGGATTCGAACCTGTGCCCCTAGCTTGCCGGTCGAGTGCGCCACTAGCGTGCTACCACTGTGCACTCGCCCGAATCCTGTCATGGGAGAATTTATGATGATGCATTTCTCCTTGTTAAATATTTCTGGAAAGTATTTTCTTTGATCTAATCTAAGATAAGATAACACTTTACTGTGCCAAAAAAAAATACAATAATAACCCATTGACTGCTAAAAACACAATAACTAAACAAAACTAAAAAAACTCGAGGACTGCTCCCTTAAAAAAAAAAACTAAGTAGTAAAATGAATTTCTTTGTAAATTAATCAGATATAGTCCTAATGACAGTCAATCAAGAACTATTGTGTACCATATTTCTAAGCAAATAAATCGTTTCATTTCAATCTTTGATTTGATTAAATGTTCTCTGTTCTAGCAACCCTAAATCAATCTGTAGCACCTATCTCCTCAGATTGAATGTGTCGGAACGTAATTTTGATCGTGATCTGAAGTTGTTAATATTCCTGTTAATCTAGCTTTCTTATACAGGAATAGGTAGACAACTATATGGATAAACATTTTTGCAACAATACCCCCCAAAAGATCACTTAAATCAATACTAATATTATAAAGCTGAAGGGTTTGTTTGTTTGAACGCGCTAATCCTGAGATTAGCGCGTTCAAACAAAAGAATTTTTGAAATCGGACCAGCAGCGGTTTCTGAAAACCGCTGCTGGTCCGATTTCAAAAATTCTTTAAGAACGGCTTGTATAAGAGACCATTAAAAATATATTTAGCTAAATTAATTTATGGGAAAGAAACAATAATTAATAATAACAATAATAGAGTCGACATTGGACTCTATTTCCATAGATAGAATATTGCAAATTTGTTGTCACACTGACATTTTGTTTAATATTTTGACAGTCCTTAATCACGTTTAAGAGCTTAAACATGTTTAGGTATCGTTATGCAAGCCGGCCTAAGTGTTGGATAGTCCATTTATTAAGGAAGGGTATATACTAGACTATATTATATTTTCAAAGAAATTAGCCGAACGAAGTCGCGGTCACTGCTAGTGTAAAATATAGATGGTTGAGTTGCTCACAAAAGAAAAGTCGGAAGCAGTTTACTTCCGATAAAGAACTTAGGCGTCAGTCTGAAGTCTAAACAAACTACAATTTAAATAACTGTAGAAGGAATAAAATGTTCCGTGTGTCGTGTAAACCTGGTCGGAACTAGACGAGCGGAAATCCGGGGAACATAACTCCAATGCCTACGAGCTGGAGGTTTCGGAAGTTTGATAACTAGGTCGGGTTCCGTACTCTCTAAGGAATTTGTAGTCAACATGATGTTTTGTGAAACGTGTGCACGTCGCTCTGGAAAAGTTCGCGAAAATGGGGAATAACTATTTTTTTTTTTTGTTCCTCAAGGCATTTTTACTCGAAACTTAGTCTGTCGGTAAACAAAACAGGGAGATATCTTAATCACGTGTGGCGTGGTAGCCCTCTCGCCGGGCAAGCGAGGGGCACAGTTTCTAATCTTGTCATGGGAGATTTTTTGATGACTTCTCCTTGTAAAAGATTTCTAATAAATATTGCTGTTACCCGACTGCAAGGAAAGGATTATGTATTTTGAAAATTAAATTTTTATCAAAATTTCATTCCACCATCCCACTCAAATTCTACCTGTTAATTCTGCTAATATTTTAGGAGTACTTTTTTCCCCCATAATAACCACGGGACCCCGGTCCCACACACACCGGCCCGTCTAATGCGTGTGAAACCACAGGGTACTGCTAGTTATTTATAATCTTTTCCTAGCTTTTCTTACCATTAACTTTATTTCCCGTCAAATCTTCATTTTCCGTTTAATAAAGCATTTAAACACAACATTTTTATAAAGTTATCTATAAACATACTTGATAAGCCGAATCAAGCTTCTTATTTCGTATCTCGGTTTGACAACGCACAAATATTTATCAATAAGCACAAGATGACAATAAATTTCAATCTTATTATTCCAATTTAAAAGATTCCCGCTGAATATCATAACGTGAGCGAGATTTGAAAAAATACAGCAGCATTTTCTCTGTTTCTTTTTGCAATAATGTTCATACGAGTACGAGCGCCCCATCTGAATTGGTTGTGGCAGTTGGCATACGAGCGAATGGAATCAAATAGTCACGTAATTCTCTTGTGAAGCCAAGCGTAAAAGTCAGGCGGTATTATAATAACACATTTTATATTTTTGTATTAATCGCAAAATATTTTTCTCTCAAATTTCTATGTACTGTTTTACTACTTGGTTGGAATGTGGTGGTGGTGACTTGTTACCACTCCGACCTAAGTCATAAAAATAATTAGTCCTTGTTCCGAAACGTATGCCGGTGCAGCCATTAAGGATGACCGGTTGCAACTTGTTCTATTGCTGTAACTTGAAGATTCTTCTGTTTTTGCGATGTTGTGTAGAAATTAAAGACATTTTTTGGTTTTAATCGCGTGGTGTTGAGCTTTGAAACAATGCTAAAAGTTATAAACACCACGCGATTAAATCCGTAACTTATGTTATCTTCTAGATGAGCTGCTACATCATAAACCACACAGTTGTTAAACAACTGGCGAAATAGTTTCAAACAAAAAAAATGCAAATTCAGTAGTTTCTAGGTTAAAATTATGTAGTTCGCCCCACAGTTTTAATATTAATATACCTGCTGTTTATAGTTTGAAAGTCCATAACTTCCTTTAAAAATTCTTTCTTAAATTCTTCACCCGACAGGAATTGAATTTTGGAAAGCATATCTTCCGAAAAATAAACAAGTGTATTAACCACTTTAAAATATAATCAAAGGCATTAACTGCTTTATTTATAGTTCTTGATGACTTCCAACTTCTGGCTCTAGCTTTATTAAGAAAGTTTAAGACTCCGTACAATGTTCTTAATATTGTTATTGTGTTCTGTTCTTATAGTTTTCTTAAAGCGAGGAAAATTTAAAGTGAAAATGGCTCTCAAAGAAGTTTCTCTAAGTTGTTATTTTTGAAATATTTTATACGAATTGTTTTAAAATTCAGCAGATTAAGCCTGCATTGTGAATCATTTATTTATCTAATGCAATCTACAATGGCATCAAGAATGTGGAATCATGTATTGTAGATAAATGCACAAGACCCATTTCTAAACGCCACAAATCTAGAGAAGTCGGTGGTGTTGGGCGGGTTGTGTGTGATAGTGGTTTTTTTTAGAAACCGTTTTAGTTTAACAGACTGAGTTACTTTCTCGCTTTATAATGTTAGTAAGGATTAATATTGTGTAGATGTATGCTCCGATTCCACTATAGTTCAATAGTTAATAATGTTTATATGCGACAATGTGAATCACAATGTTCACTGAAAAAAAAGTGGAGGTTGGTCCCGAAGACACGCTAGATTACTGACGATTTAGAATGATCTGTAAATATCTTATTGAATAAACATATTTTGAGTTTGAATTTGAAGAAATTCCTAATAATATTTTGTCTCTTCCAGGCTATGTACGCTTCGAGTGACCCGTCTCCGAGTATGTGGTGCCCTGGCGGACACTGGGGGTGGCACTGCAGGCGGTGCCGGCGCAGGGGCAGTCATCCTCGCAGCCAGGATGCACAGCAGCAAACGGACCCTGAGGTCCAACGACATTGCCGTGCCGCCCCTCGACGTCGAACTAGATCTCTGCTTCTCGCTCCAGTACCCGCATTTCGTCAAACGAGATGGGAACAGGTAAAATTGTAACTTTAAAATCTATTTATCATTTCAACCCGTGGATGTCAACTTCTGGTAGGTACAAAGACCTATCTTGTTTTACCTACCCTCAATGGCTTCCCCCTCAAAGATTTTGACCAGATCTATCTTCTTTCTCTAATATATAAAATTTCCATGTCACAATGTTAGTTACCGTACTCCTCCGAAACGGCTTTACCGATTTTTACCAAATTTTATATGCGTATTCAGTAGGTCTGAGAATCGGCTACTATCTATAATTTATAAGGCAAAACAACGTTTGCCGGGTCAGCTAGTAATATGTAAAATTAACCATTGCCCGCAGTTTCACTCGCGTTAAAATTCCGATCCCGCGGTTTTTTTTCAAGAACCCTTTCTAAGCGGATACTTCCACATCACAAAGAATATGTCTCGTTAGTATAATTTCATGACTCTAGGACGAGCGGTTTAGGCTGTGCGTTGATATATAGTTCAGTCAATCAGTCAACTATTCAGGAATTTCATTTTAGATGTATATAAGCAATATATGTATTTTTTGCCATTTAAGTACTTTATAAATTGATTTTGCAAGGTTGATTCTATCCAGCCTCCTAAAAACCAAATATACAATTTTTATTCGACCATCTTTTTTCATTCTCTTACATTTATGTGAGTAATGGTATTCACGCATTTAGCGGTCGAAAGAACATCGTAAAATTGGTAATACAACTTGTTATAAAACATGAATCGCTTTCAAATCATCGAACAATAGTCGTAAAGGTTGTACGAAGATAGTTTTTTTCCATGAAAAATGGTACTTCAAAGTCTATTTCTAGCGTGAGGTGCTTACATAAAGTTTTAGGTATTTCTTTTAAGGGAAATGTCAGTAGGTATATGAGTTTTTTTTGTATCGGCACAGACTAAAATAATAGTTGGTATTTATTAGGCTATGCTTCGTGGCCTTTCCCCGATTATTTGGGGTCGGCACAATACATTATCTTCTTTAATTCTTCCCTATTACCCGTTATCTCGCTGTACTGTTCTCATCTTTCTCATATCCCGTCTCACACAGTCCATCTACAGACAACTCTGTTGGTAGAGGCCGATTAATACTGGACGGAACATTTTAGTTCCTCACGGACCCAGGATTGACTCGAAAAGAAGAAAACTTATCTTTTCATTGACTTAGCACACTTAAACACCTGCGTTTTTCTGTAGGTCTGAAACCGCAAAAAATGCAACACATAGCTTTCTATACAAGCCCACGCATTAGCGTTTTTTCTGTGACTGATTTTTCGTGTTGATACGCGGTTTTTGCGTTTTCAGCTTCGTAAACCGCTTGCGTTTAATCGCAGTGCGTTCTAAGCCTTAAGTTGGTCCTCTGCTTTACCTCCTCTTACATTTATACTCATGACTCTTTAGTTAGACTTTTAGTTTTTTTATATAAAATGTATGTTTATTTATCTCGTATTTACAGGTTACAGATAATGCTACAAAGGCGGAAGAAATACAAGAATCGCACAATACTCGGTTACAAAACACTGGCTGAAGGTGTAATTCGCATGGATCAGGTAATACACCCTTTATATTATACCTTCCAATACCTTAAGTAAGTACCATCGAATACCTTTTCTTTGAACTTCGTACGTGAAACGGTAAAAAGATTTTTCCGGATTACTGAATGCCCTTTTCCTTGGATAATTCCCTTTGTAAAGAGAATGTGCGTAAAAATGTTCACCGTTTGTTTGCTGGAATTTATTGTAAAGGGAATAAATAATGCTCTATGTCGTAATTTTTGGATTGTGGGTATATAAGTATAGATATTTTGCTATTGAATATTTCGGTAGAGCATTGGCTGAACATCCGCTTGCAATGTGGGTTAGGTGGTTCGATTCCCGCGAACGTGTAATAAAAATTCGTATAGTCTACAAATATTGGTGTTGGTGGTATGAATCAAATTAAAATTATTCACTGTACACGCGCAAGTTTTCAATTGCCTGCAAACCGCATTTTAGCATATTATCTCATTGCCTCTGAAAATTACAGACCGACGGACATTTTGTGTTAATGTTAATTTGGTGCTTGTCCAATTACGGGGACGTTATCGGATGAATTTATAATTTCCGGACATTTTCGCCATAAAGCGCCGTTTTACTGTCATTCACCCTCGTTCCGCCATTATGGCGGAGGTCAGACCCGAAGGATGGTCCGGTCGGCTGTGGCTTGTCGACCCAATGTTGAAATTTTGTCACTGCTATTTAATGTATATGTATGTATGTATATGTAATTGGTTTGGACATGGCTTGTTACTTCGGATAATCTATATGACATTCACTAATGATGTTGTATGCTGGTCTAATTAATTCATAAGCCGTTTATATTAGTCAAAATGCCAACTAATGTGATACCATTGGCCATTACATCCAATTTAGATGATTTATACAGTGCCAGCAACTTTAATCTATTTAGTAAGATTAACCTCTTAGTGCCTATAATATGACCTTCTCAGCTTAGTTGACCATGCTCAGAGGATAGAACTGGTCAAAGCTAGCAAAACTTCGACATTTACGACCTTCTTGGGGGATGGTATTTTATTCCTGCCTGAAAACTGATATTTGTATGAATCTACTGCTGTCATGAAAAGCCTACTTTCAGTTTTCGATTTCTTTCAAATTCTTTCTACATCCAATTTTCCTTCACCAGGTCCTGCAAAGGTCAATGGACATGGAACTCGAGCTGACCGGTGTCGGAGGTAAAGTCGGTGCTGCTGCAGGCCAGCCAGTCGCTAAGCTCTCCATCACAGGCCTCGCATCCACGCCTGTCGACCATGACACCAAGAACAATAACACCTTGCTTATTAATGGTATGTATGAACTAGGCTGTCATGAACAAACATGAACAAATTCCTAACAAATTGCCAATTCATCGCACCAGATGGCTAACAGTGAAAGGGGAGTGGATCAGCCCTGCAGTGAGACACTATTGGCTCATGATAATATTGTTCTTGTAGTAGGTAACTACCGCAGAGCTGAATACAATTTATTGAAACTTGGCTTCATTCACTACCAACCGACGTTAGGTTTTCTCTAAACACCAGATTTCCGATACGTAAGTCATTGCAGCCATTGGAAGACGGGCTATAGCTATTTAAACTGGCCATACGTCCCGCTTCCGGTCTTCCGTCCCGTTGCCATGCATCCCGAGGGTTTCTTGGATGCAGTAATGCCATTTTCCTATTACTTTTTCTCTCAGAGCGAGGATATTCAGACGAGGAAGAAGAAGGGGAGTTCAGCTCGGTGGAGGAAGCTGATGACATGACATATGGTGCTCCAGCGAGACGGAGGGCGAGGGAAATCGCCTTCAATAAGACTAACCTCTCTTACACCAAGGTAAGAATTTCGGGTTGTAATGAGGAGTGAAGAGAGAAGTTTTATAATAGGTATCTACAGTTTTGTTTAAAAATACGACGTACTTAGATTTGTCTAATGATTCTTTGTTAAGTCAATGTATTGATATGAATAAGCATGCAAAATTTTAGGTTTATGGCAGGAATTTTTAACACCTCTTGGAGGCAAAGTGCTCTAAATACTTGGTATAGCAAGTTTTATTCAAAATAAACGTTCACGAAATAAATATAATACAGTGGTATTCCGTTCGAGTTACCTTTGAGTAAAACATAATATCTCAAGTAATGTGAGTTCTTTCACTCTGGGAGGTGTGAAAAATTTACCCTGTTCTTTTCTCAATGGCTACGTATTTAAGTATCGAAAATAACATATATTTTAATTACTCGGCACTTTAATTTTCGACAGTATGGTTGGTATATTGGTTTATTAGGTTTCGATCAAATTTAAATTTAAATTTTCGATATATCAAGTTTCGACATATTCGATATTCAAATACGTACCCCGCTCGATATACTTTGATCAAATGTATTTATAAGGCTTAAGCTTACGCTTTGTTATACTGAACCCACAATCAAAGTGGTTTTACTGAACTATTTTAAACACTATAGCAATCTTAAGGGACTCTCATTTTGGACTTGAAAAATGTATTACAAAGAAAATCCCCCTGAATATTGTTGTATGTGTTTATTGTATTTACTTTTAACTGTAATTAAATAAATCTTAAGAAATATGATGTGCTTAAACGCGTAAGGTAAATGAACCCCTTTTAATTCAAGGGTTAAAAGCAAAGACGGTCAGTGCTTTCTTCAAACAAATGTGTTTCCATATTTCGAGATTAATGCTTCTGGTTAGAGTAATCTTGTCATTATCTCATAATTATGTTTAGTGCTGTTGCAAATGAAGAATTCTTTATGAGGGTTTTATAGGGACACATTAATATTACCTTTAATAAAAAATACTTGTGAGAAATTAGTAGGTTTCTCCCCCCTACCTAAATGAAGATTTGTTTTATTTCGAAAAAAAAAAAAACCGGTCAAGTTCGAGTCGGACTCGCGCATTTCGTGCGGGAAGTTCACTATCAAGAGTGTCTAATCTAGAGCTTTGAGGCATTTGAGATGAGAATGGAAATTCACTTGTATTAAAAAGCCACTGCTAGTCTTCGCTCTTAAATACCTCCCTATAACAAAAGCGTAACGTTGCACGCAGTTGTCACGCGTTCGCGATATGAGCTTCATGGAACGTGAACGCGAACGCGAGCGAGAGAGACAGAGCTATATGCGATCGAAGGCGAACGACAGGGACAGCGACAGCGAGCTCGAAAACCAAGCCGCTAAACGCAAGGGCAGCCGCGGAAAGCTCGCGGTGAGCGGCACGCGCATTTTGTAGCTTGCGGTCTTGGGAATAGGGACTGTTTTTGAATGGATCACTGTGCTAGTGAATCTTGGTTTATTATTATTAGATGAAACAAATATTTACATTTAAAGTAAGCGTAAGGAAATGTAATTTCCTTACATTATTTTTAAAGCATAGGTAAGAAGGTACTTCTATTTTTGATAAACTTGATAGTTTTGTCAATGAAGTCAGCACTGGACTTGTTCAAAACAGTGTCTAAATGAACACAGTAGACAGTCAGAGCTACACTAAAGTTACTTTACTGCACTCCACTCCACTTTGCTTGACTGCATGTCCTCTGAGTAACTTTACCTACTGGACTGCGATAACGCATAGTTTGAAGTTACAATTTACCGGGTCTTAATCGCGTATTATTATTTATTCTCTAACCCCGACGTTTCAACCATGTTACAATGGTCTTTGGTCGCGAGGGGGCTATGTTAACAAATCGTGTGAAGTTAATAAATGTCATTAATTTTGTAATAAAGCGCCTTAAAGGGCTGAAAAAATAAGGTCATAATAATATAGTCCCTATTCTCAAGTTTTTTTATTGTGATGTGATTTGCTCGTGTAAGTAAGACAAAAATGCATGTGATTGTTATCGTTTGTTTTGCTTTTTTTTTTAATTAGTACATTACAGTATGACAGTACCTATTATTATAGCCTTGAGGTCAACCGTGCAACCTTTATTTTTAGACTAATCTGTCTTGGTAAGATTATCAATGTAAACATGATAGCGTGATGGAGTTAGTCATTCATTAGTTAGTTAGTTAGTGTAACTGGATGGAGGTAATTGTTTTAGTAGTGTATTTTCAGTGCATTTTTGAATAAAAGTGTTGTGACTGTAACATAAATTAAATTATGGGATTGGGTTTTTACTTTACCCGATTGCCAAGTGGGGTTATGTTATTAAAATGTGTCATACTAGTGTAACACGATAAGAGTGAGATGGTTGATTGCTTAGTGACTAGGAGGGAGCAAGACGAAGTATATCGCTATTTTTGTCTGACTCCTAGTCAAATTGACATAACTGGGTTATATTCTGAGCCCTGTAGCCCGGGTCTGAATGAATACGAGTAACGTTGGTTGAAACAGGGCCGGTTTCCCCGCCCCTGTTTCAAGCTTATTTCGGAAACACATTGACATTGACATGAAAAATGTTACAAAACTTTTATTCTATGTAGTGATTTTTGTAGGCTTTTGTGTGTCCATGTCCGCTTGCTTTTTGCAATATTTGTTGAATTAAGATTGTTTGGCTAGACCATAGACAAATGATACTATGGATCTTTAATCTATGGTATGACTTAAGATTTGTTCTTAATCAGATTAAAAGCAAACTGTAATGTGCAGTACTGTTCAAAGGTCGAGACTAACCGTATGATTCTTTGTTTGCTACTAGCTGTGTCCTGCTGTTTCCCCCGCGTAAATACCAATACCGCGGGGATTGCGAAAGCCCCCTTCTCATCCGATAGGTACTTACGTCACATAAAGAACACACTTTGTCCTGACTGACTGATAAACTGATGGGTCAACGCACAGCCTAAACAGCTGATAATAGAGAGCTGAAGTTTAGAGAGTGTATTCTTTATATGATGTAAGCATCCGAAAAGAAAGAGTTTTTTTACATTCCCACGGGATCAGGACTAACGCGGATGAAATCTTGTAACACAGCTAGTCGTAATAGAATTATGTTTTTTAAACTTACATGGTTGTTTTCACTACAAATATGATTTAATAACGGGGTATTTACCATGTTTAAATTTGTTTATGACGGGGCTCGATATTTCGCCAGTAATTTCAACTGAAATTTGAAATTGAAACTGAAACTGACAGTTGAAATTACTGGCGAAATATCGGGCTCCGTTATAAACCAATTTAAACATGGTAAATACAGTAGGCGGCAGATTAGTTGAAACAAAATGGCGGATGCGCAGAAGTTGATTTTTCATAGAAAGCGCATGTAAAATGTACTGCGCGAACTTTCCCCTTCCACGACAAAACTTCAACTTATCTGTCAGTCACTGTACCCCGCTACTTAATAATATTATTTACAAATTTTGTAAATATGTTTTTTTCGAGTGACGTTGCAAGATATTAACAGTGCAACGTGTTACAGCAACGCAACTTGAAGCAGAAGTTCGCTGCGTTGTTGCGTCGGTTCCGTATGCCCGAGGAGATGTCAGAGCGCGGCGTGACGCGGGACACGCATCATGCGCAACGTGACATCGATGAGCTCTTCCAGGTTAGTCCTAAATCATGAAGGGAACTCTAGCGTGTATACGGTCTTAAGAGGGCTGTGAAATATCGCCGGCAATCCTGTGTGAAATATTGTTTTGGGGGCAGTTTGTTATCCACCTCTAAACCATTGCGAAACTAGACAATTTGAGTCTCAATAGATTCTGTTAACTTCAATTTATTTTCATGTTACTCAGTCTATAACTGATCCCGGATGGTAGTTCCTGGGAGTGACCTGACAGTAGGTACAGTGGGCCCCATTATTTATGCCTCAACGTTGGATACAGTTGCTGGGGTTGGGGTACTCTTAAATGTCAATTCTCCTGCACTTTCGTCGCGCTTTTTCATACAAACATTCTTTTATATTATTCTTTTCTGAATAGTCTGCAATCAGTTCCCTGTGAAACAAAATAAACACACATACCTACAAATTTTAAACTAAATAAATATTGTACAAATAGGCGGCCTTAACCTCAAAGCTATTTCTTCCCGGCAAACTTGAAATGGAAATATCTCCCAATCAAAACTTAATCACATCGGCAGTTTACAACTTTCAGAAGACGATTATGTTCTTCTAACATTTCGACTCCATATTCCAGGAACTAGAATCCTTATCATGCGGCGAAGGCGAAGACTCAGGGCCTGATCAGATGGACACGATCAGCATCGGCTCCACCCCCAAACCCTCGCTCAGGCCATTCTTCAGCAGCTCCAGGAGTTTGGCCAATCAGGAGCATCACAGACATTCCAATGGTAAAGTGACGTAATGTTGGGAAACCTTGGGGTTCAGGGTATTATGAAACTAGTGGCATGCATTTTAGAGTAATACAGGGACCTTTTTCCCCGGTTGCAAGGAAAGGGTTATGTTTTTCGAGCCCATCTTTTTATTTTTGTTATATTCCAGTGGATAGTCTCCATTCCCTTTCTCCATACAAACATAGTTTAAATTTTCCTCCCTGGATAAAGACATTAGAGCAAATATGTTTATGCCATAAAACTTATATCTGTCATGACTATGCATCTACCTTTTTATTTCTTTCGTTTTTTTATTTTAATTAGAAAATAAAAAAAATAAAAAGGTAGATGCATTGTCATGACAGATATAGGTTTTATGGCATAAACATATTTGCTCTAATGTCTTTATCCAGGGAGGAAAATGTAAACTACGTTTGTATGGAGAAAGAGAATGGAGACTATCCTCTTAATTCCTCATATCTTTCAAACGACTCAAGGGATTTGTTTAATTAAGGTATCGTCTCATCAGTCCAATGGTTCTTAGATTGGTGACATAAAATGAAATTCAATATGGCGACCAACAGGCGCCATATTTTGACTCTATAATGCATGCCACTAGTTTCGGAATGTAAACCTTGCTATACCGTCGAGCAACAAAGGTGCATATCCACCGTTCTAATGTTTGTAATTAAAAACCTGCACATGTAGCGTGAGTTTCAACGTTTGCGTAAAAGCTTCGCTCTACGTCCGCTAGGGGCGCTTTTCAACTTTTCAAACAATTAGAAGGAACACTAAATTTTTATCCCGGCAGAGGGTTAATCTTAGGTTTGAATTAAGAACTGTCAAACTTGTGTTTTTTACAACTCTCGGCGCCAAATTGGCCATATCGGTCTGAGACCGAAAGAATAAAAAAAAAACTCGGCGTTTCCATTGGTGGAGGACCATCATCGAAAAAAAAAAAGATCATCCGATGCCAGCGCCTCTGCAAACAGCTTTGCGCGTGGCACCCCATTTTAAAGTTTCGCTAACGATTTAGTTTGCGTTATGTAGTTTGCGTTATGAAAAAGCTTGCACTAGAAGTACTTGAGTTAAAATATTATTTTTATAGCAATTTTAGAACTGTAAGGTGGATATACATTTTTGTTGCTGACTATATGTTTAAGTAGTTATGTAAATCATATACATATCGATATCTAAGTTATTTAATGATTGCAACTGCTAAGTCAATCTAAATTTAAAAAAAACTGTGAACATCACACAGCGCCATCGAGTCCCATTGTAAGCTACTAAGCTTGTGTTATGCTGACTAGACAACACATATTATTATACTTTACCTTTAATTAAAATTTCCATCTATCAATTCTACAAAGTTAAATTAACTTTGCGGTTGCTATCATTCCTGAGGGGCTAGCATGACAGCACGAGAAACATTTTGTCGAATAGACATACGGGTTTCGTCTCTTTTTCTCGTCGTGCTGCTGTCATGCTAGCCAGGCCGGTAACTATATTTGAAAGGTATTAAATGTTTTTGTCTCATTCATAGTTTTGGCTCATTTTCATCAGTCGTCAACTCAGTTGTTAACTGCATTCATGTCTTGATAGAGTTTATAATTAATGAGTGACTAATATAAGATCACAGGAGAGACAAGATATTTAACTTTTCTTAACGTACGAATAAAGAATTAGGTAGAATTAAATATGTTGTATGTCGCTTAGTATGCATGCATACATAGAAAAACGTGGTCGATTAAAACATTCTGTCTTTAATTCAAGAAGACGTAAGCGACAACCCTAAATATAAAAAAAATACTCTATCAAAGTTCAAAACTACAGAACAGACATAGAGTCAAAAAGCCTATAGTACGATTTTTTTATTTAAGACTAATCTGAAGTTTTTTTTTCTTTAGAAAGATTTGTCAAATCGTAGTCTATAGTTGAAAAACGAAGTATACATTAGAAATTATACCTATACCTACTTTATAAAGAGGACTACTCGACGCGTAGATTACATCTCCATAACAAAAAAAAAAACCCTTTTGCACCCCTTAATGTAATCAATTTCTCGTGTTTTTTAGGTAATTACTAATTACCTCACTATCTCAGTAGTTTAGGCCTCAGTAGCAGTAGTAAAAAAACACTAGAATTGGATAATGTGAAGAGATGCAAAACATGTTTTTCTTTTTACACTCGTTGTATGGAGAAGTACGCATCGATTCGCCCATCCGTAGCCCTCTTAAGTAGGTACTTTTAAAATATTATACACACAAACATACATTGAGTGCCGTGCCGTGCTTTCCATTTATTTTGCGTATGTGTACCATGTAACGTTAAAAATACAATATGATGTAATTTTTGTGATTCATTTTTTATATTTGTTTACGCTGTGTGCATAGTTCTAGTGCATGTTTGTGCGGTGGATTGTGTTAGCTCTCGAATTAAAATACATTTTTTAATTTTAATTTAATACGGGGATTTTAAACATCGAACGTCTAGAGAACTTTTTAGTGCTCCTTAGCTATTGCTAGACTGAGGTGATGTTAAAAATGTCTTTAATTTTAAAAGAAAAATACGGAGATCTCAGACAAAGATATCAAAATCAAGAGTTAAATATAAGGGTTTCTTACCCCCGTATTTATAGACGAATTGAGTTATTACTTAGTCTAAGTAAAATCTCTGTCACATTTTCGCTGACGTTGAAAACCACTGAGTAATTACTCGACTTGTCTTTAAATATGATATGGAATAAGAAATCCTAAAAAAAGACTAACTATTTCTGGCGCCAAAGGGTCTTAAAACTGCCAGTAATAACACAATCCACCGTAGAAACATATCGTTTATACCGTACTGCATGCGCAGTGTGTCGACACGGCAGTTGCGGCTCGGAAGACGTCGCGTCCATCCAGGAGAGACAGCCGCTCGCGTTGCAGACAGGTAACCAGACTGGCTAGCATGACACTACGAGAAATATTTTGTCGAATCGACCATGAAGGTTCCGTTTCCTTATCGATGGGAAAAAGAGACGGAACATTTTTGTCGATCGAGATAATGTTTCTCGTGCTTGTATGCTATGCCTACAGGATGTCTGCTCCTATATGGGATACGATAGGAGGGCAGCTTTGGTCGGTTTTTAGGATGAATTTCGGTCATTAAAGATACGTCGGGAGGATTGCTAGATAGGGATGAGTTTGTTAAGGAGCAATAGGGTTCTCGTAGGTTCAGATTTGCATCTGAATTGCACCTGAAATTCGATTCAGGTTTGCCTCTGAAATTCAAAATGTAGGTTTAGTTTTGCACCTAGGTGCATTTTATACCTACATTTTGAATTTCATAGACACTTTTGCACGTATGAAACCTATACAACGATCTTATCCAAAACAAGGATGATCGATACTTCTGCATCACAAGTGAGTCCATTTTTTGATTCGGCAAAAGAAAATCGAAAAGAAAGAAAAGACGATCGAAACAGATACAAAAGCTCGCTCCATTTAGGTACCGTAAATGGAGATATTATATTGGTTCTTAACAAGCATTCCATTTTCTACGTATCCTCGCAAATCACGGGTGGATACGCAGCCTTTAGCTTTACATTGGATCAGTGACAGAAGTCAGTACCGTAGGATTTCGCACAAGTCAGTAACTGACTTCGGAAATTCATAGTCACTGACTTCTATTACGAACCAGCGGTCCTAACCTTTTAACCTTTATGGTCTTAAGTGTGCAAATTTGTTGTGTAAACTATCGTATCCCAAAACCTTAAGTATCGCTTATAATATAGTTGTAGTGTGCTTCTGTCTGTCTTGTGCTGTTACTTTACTTATTTCACCTGATTATTGCATGTTCTCTTTTATTTTCATTACTATTTCTACGCTTAGATTTAAGAAAAACTACTTTGTAATGTATAAAGGTTTAAAATTCGATGCCTTTGGGCAGATTTAAAGAATAGACTCAAGCCACTGGGTTATAATTTGAGAAAAGTTTATTTTACTTTTTTGAGTAAGACTTGTGGTGCCATCTACCGATGTAAACTTCCTTATTTGTGCGTTTAATTAAAGCTTAAAAATACCATCTTAACGATGTTGAGTACAAGGTTCCCATATATCTCTTGGCCAGTCTGTTATATATAGTTAACACTAGCGGCGCACTGCGGTTCCTCCTGCGTAAGTCCTGATCCCTTGAGAATATGGACATAAAAACTAGCCTATGTGTTAATCCAGATCTCCATATATTTGCGTACCAAGTTTCATTGCAATCGGTACCTATAGTAGTTTTTGCGTAAAGGAGTAACAAACACACTCGTTTACTTACGTACACATAAACTTTATATTATTAGTAGGATTTTGGTGTAACTTGTACCATAATCCTACTAGATATGTCGTAAAACTGGTTAAATGCAACAGTAACTCTCCGTTACGAAATACGAATTATGTAGACTAGGTGGTAAACTCAAAAAATAGGCACTAGTTCAAATCTCGCCGTGGTTGCAATTTTTCTAAATGCATTCCTTAAAAATCCGTTATAGAGTCGGAAGTTATACGAAGTTCGGTGGGCGATGAGCGATGCAGCGATGGGAACAGCGACGCAGATATGTGCGCAGACGCCGTCGTCTCCGGCGCTTCGGTTTCCAGTTCCCCGCCTAACGACCATAAGGTCAGTTCATACTAGTAGGTTTATTACTGGTGACACTAATATTATATTTTATTTTTAAGTGCTTAAGCCTGCACGACGCGACGTAGGTAGACTAATTGGTCAAGTCAGTGCTCCCGGATTGAGTAAAGATGCGTTGGTTCGAATCCCGCTCTCCGTCGATCATGCGTTGTGTTTTTGCGGAAGTATTGTTCCTTTAAAATATTTATAAGTGATACTATCAATGAAGGTTTTGTCTCGCTCTTGCGAGTGACCGATTTTTTGGTCGTGGTTTGTTATCACCTCATCCATTTCTAAAGACAGGAATTTTCAATGTTGAAGACGATGCCAACAACCCTACTGCATGTTTACTCATGAATTATTATTAGTTACAAGCGAATCATGTATCTTCTAGGTAAGAATTCTACTTCCAACACTTTTCAAATTCACACGATTTATTGACATAGGTAAATTTTCCTGGGTCTTAATCGCCATGTTACAACGGTTTTGGTCGAGAGGGTCAAGCCCCCCCCGCGACCAAGACTATTGTAACATGGTTGAAACGTCGAGGTAAGAAAATGAATAATAATACGCGATTAAGCCTGTTCGGACACGTACGTGTTCCGTATACGTTTTCCGAATACGTTTTTTTTTCATTCGGAATGTTTACACTCAGTATATTTTCCGTTCGAAAACAAAACGAACGTGTGCGGTAATCAAGACATTTTATATGGATTTGAAGCATTCAGGAATCTCGAATCCGGAATTCGAATTCTAAAAACGTATACGGAACACGTACGTGTGCGGTCAGGCTAAGACCCGGGAAAATGTAACCATATTACCATCCTGGAGAGAAAGTTGTCAAATTATTTTGTTATCAATGACATTTAATTATTGCAAAACAAATATTGTTATGGTAACATTTGCATGTCAGGAGGACAAACGTTCCCGGCTATTCCGGAGCGCGACCAGCGGCAGCAACTTGACGCCGGCGGCGGCGGCGCGCAAGAAGAACTCGCTGGTCAGCCTCGAGCGACCGCTCTCTGCGCATGAGTTGCCGGTTCAGAGCCCTACTACAGTCGATGTAAGTCTTCTTATACTAGTTTAGTTTAGTTTCTCTGGGCATTTCCGCACTTAGCCTTATAATTGGGCCATTGGACGTGACCTTTGATCCCCTAAACCTTTCCCCAACCACCCCAGGCCCTAGGCCCTAGACTGTCCTAGAGAGCCAGCAACCTCATAATTGGGCCATTGTAGGTGACCTTCGATCCCGTAAACCTTGCTCCAACCACCCCAGACTGTTCCAGAAAGCCAGCAATCTGCTAAAACTGCTGAAGACCTCCTCCTACTAAGCGGGGTCA